>QUSF01000085.1:51527-141329 GCA_003676055.1 Chloebia gouldiae
CCAGGTCCTTTTAGGCTGCTCTGGAGGACAGCAACATCCTCCAGGTCCTTCTAGGCTGCTCTGGAGGACAGCAACGTCCTCCAGGTCCTTCTAGGCTGCTCTGGAGGACAGCAGTGTCCTCCCAGGTCCTTTTAGGCTCTGCAGGCCTCAGCTGCTGCCTCCATCCTCAGCAGGCTGTTTCCTGCTGGCAGCAGCTCCCCTGGCTGCCCCCTGCCCTACCCGTGCCCACCATCCCTCCAGCAGCTGCTCAGAACAGCAACCCTTGTGCTGCCTGCAGCTCTTCATTGTCTGGTCTTAAAGGGTGAAAAGAAGGGAAATGGAAGCATAATAACACTGCTCTGCTTCTGATGAACCATTCGTGCAGCACGAGGGAAAAGCCTTGCCACACATTGCACAGGGGGGCATGAATGTAAAGTCTAATGTACAGCTGTTGTGACTCCCTTTTCCTTCTGTTTTGGCCAGAGTCCTTGAGTAATTTCCCAGTTTTCATTTGATTTGACTTAATTCTTGTGAATTCTTACTTACATTTTTACATTGGCCTAATAAAGAACACCTTCAGGCAGGGGTTACATGTTGAATTACATACATACAGTAAGCATTGTATTATGTCTCCTGCGCAAATGCAGAAAAATGTCTTTCCACTCTTCCCCCACCCACCAGTGCTTTATTAGTCTTTGTGAAATGTAATTCTACTTTCATTTACTCTGATGAAAATCAAGATTTCTTTCATCAAGTCCTATAATATAAAATGTGCTTAAATTGGGCTAGAAACAAGTTTTGCAATTAATTAAATCAGAATTAAATTCAAGCTCCCATTCTCTCACTAGTCTTGCATTAAAGTACTTAGACCTTCTTTCATAGATTTCACATTGTTTTCAGAAAAATATGGAACACGTAGAGAAACCAGGTAGAAAATAACCTTGTGTGTCAGTAATAATATCTCCATTTCTATTGCAATTTTCATCTGAGGATCCTGAGGTACTTTTTGAATATTCCTTCAGTCTCACTGTACTGCTGAGCTTGACTATGTACATTGTGCTCTGAGGAATAAAGAAGTAAATCACAAACCAAGGACACAGTTCTGATTTCCTTAGAATTATTAGCAAGTTTAATATACTATTAGTGTTGAGTATTGGAATACAGATCAAAAATTCAGATTCTTTAAGCATCTGCCACCCCTCCGAACTCCCGGAGGAGCTTTCCCTGGTTTCTACACCAGGTGGAATTTTGCTCCCAGTCAATGGCAGATATTGTTTTGTGCAGAACAAATCTTGTGCTCTTCAAAGTGCTAGACTGGGACTGAATGTACACAGTTGCTCAAATAAGAAAAGCACAAACATCAACGAATCCATTCACTGTATCTGAGATTTATGTCAACTTTCAACTAGTATGTTCTGACTACTTATCAGAGACTACAAGATCCTGATGTTTTTCTTATTTTAGAACTGTATTGAAGGAAGTGATCCTTTCCCCCTGCTCTGCTCTTGTGAAACCCCACCTGGAGCACCGTGCACAGTCCTGGTGTCCCCAGCGTGGGAATGCCAAGGAAGTGTCAGGGCAAGCTCAGAGGAGGACAGCAAAGCTGGAGGGGGGACTGGAGCACATCCCCTGTGAGGACAGGCTGGAAGAGCTGGAGCTGCTCAGCCTGGAGAAAAGAAGGTTCCACAGAGATCTCAGAGCAACCTTCCAGCGTGGAAGGGACCTGCAGGGCAGCTGGAGAGAGACCTTGAGGAACTGCAGTGCCAGGACAAAGAGTGAAGGGTGTAAGGGCACGTTCCAGGTGAGGCACAGCTTGTCTGGGGAGGCTGGGGATGCCCAACCTGGCACTGCTCAAAGCCACTTCAAAAAGGCCTTGAGCAAACTGATCTAGTGGGAGGTGCCCCTGCCCAGAGCATGGGAGGCTGGGCCTGGATTATCTTTAAGGTCCATTCCAACCCCTTAACATTCTATGACTCCAGGATTCCATACAGACAATTTATAGATTGTCTCAGTACAAAAGGATCTTCAAACAAGTGCAGTTTGTTTTGTTTTTTTCTGGATATATACTGTCCTGGCTAGAAAGACCACCAAAATATGCTATCCTTTTCAAACTCAATACCACTTTCAGATTACTTCTTTTCACTCTTGAACAGGATAAAAGTTCCTCTTTTTTCTCTAGACAAAAAAAAAAGTCCAAAAATACACTAATTTTATGTTGTGTGGTACACAAGAGCAAAAAGTATCTTTACTCTTCAGATTTTTGAGCAACAAAGGGAAAAATTTGTTTTCAAGAATGAGATTAACTGAAAGAAACCTACAATAGGAATACTTTGGCCCACCAGCCAAACTGTTTCTAATTAGAATGTAGGAAAACACACACTCTCACATTTTGTTCACCAAGGGAATAAAGCCACATACAAATCACAGTCATATGAAATAAGGCACTGTAAATATTTGTTGAATTTAATAATTACTTGTCTTAATTACTTTAATAATTAATTCTCTGTCTTGGACAAACCCTTGCTTTTTGACCCTGGAAGACAGAAAAATGTTAGTAAAGAAATCTGTAGTTATCCAATATGAAATAGAAAAGAGATCTATAAAGACTTCTAGCAGGTTGTTCTCAAATCTGGAGTTCAAATCATAAAACACTTAAGGTTTGAAGGAACCTCTGGAGATTATCCAGTCAACTTATGCTCAGTTGTGTCCATGTTACAGGAATATTAATAACCAACATATGAAAAATTTCCTTTTTTCATCTTAGCAAACATGATTCTGCCTTTTTTTTTTCCCTACAGTATCAAAACGTGTCTATTTATGCTACAAAACATCACGTTGCCACATGAAGGTCAAACCAATTGTGGAGTTTGTCCAGAAACAGAATTTCAATAAAGCATGAAATCTCAATAGGACTTAATAATACCTTCTAGAATGATAGTTCCACTATGGTCAAAATCAGGCACACTACTATCTGTTTTGTTGCTGAAAATCCATAGTAATTCCTAAAAAGTCAATAGATGTATGACAGCCTATATTAGTATAGATGAGACATGAGAGTCCATAAAGGTCATCTCACGAGGGAGAGGACTTGGGCCTGAATTTCCTGTCTAAAGTCTCCAAAAGTGTATAAACATCCCTAAATTCCACAGAAATATGGGAAGATATTGTAATATTTTAGAACAATAAAACTTCTTCCAGATCCTTTTTCCTGAAGCTTGCAGAGTACTAACACAGATATGAAATCCATTCTTTTTTTAAGTTTTTAAGCTAATAAATTCTCAAGTCAAGATTAAGAAAAAAACAGAACAAAAAAAAAAAAAAGGAAAGAAAGAGAATCACTCACGGTAGCCTGCTGCTTCTCTGCCTTCTCAGCCGCCTCATTAAGCTGCTTTTGAAAGGCTTCCTGGAGAGATTTCATTTCCCTAGGTTATTGAAAACACAGGACACAAACTTCAACAAAAGTGTCCACTAGGAAATACTTATCCAGCTTAAAAAAATGGACCTTTAATTAGTCAGAGTAGCAAACAGATGTACTTTGTCTGTGAGTCTCGCAAATTAAATCATCATGACTCCAGGAAGTACAGTGCCAATGCAAAATAAAAATCATCTATGATGCAAAGTGGCCACTGTTGATGGCTGCTGAATGGCCTGCTGTGCAAAACATCTGCTAGTGCATCATTTCTAACAAAAATGATTCACATCAAAAAAGTGAGAAAAGTAGGCAAGTGAAAATTCACTGTCATCGAGACATACTATTATCAATAAGAACTAGTTTATATCTGCTTTAAAATAAACAAATAAACCATGCTCTGATAAAATTCAACCTCATATGGCACCTTCTAGAGTCAAGCAACAAAAAATTCAGTAGAAGATTCTGGTATAAAAATTAAAAATGCAGGTTAATTGCTTGGATTTGGTTTATTTGAATCAAGTGAAAACCCTCTGCATTACTGAATCAGTCAAGAGATTTTCTCCAAATTGTGAGAATTTTCTACCCATAGCACATGACACGCTTTGGAGATGTAGCAAAGTAGTAAAATGACATATTTCAAAACAGCTGTAGAGCTTTTGGAGGATTGCTGCTGGCATGGATAAACTCTCAATGAAGATCAAGACAACTGGATTTACAGACAGTAACATATAATAACTTAGTCCTGTGAAAATTAAACTGAATGGAAACCACATAATTTTCAAAGAACTTGCTACCTGTTAGATATTTTTTTTTTTTAGCTGATAATCCCTACTACTTTCAGTAATTTCGGCAACGCTAGTATAGAACAGATTTAATTAAAAAAATGATTGAGCAGCATGAAAACAATATACCATCAGCACTAAAAGATGCCACCACTGCACAGTGCTGATGATACACAGATAGAATAAAACTGGGGGCATCATAGTAAGTGACAAAGTTTTACTTGGAACTTGGGAATTATTGAAGAATTTGCATAAAAGGAATTTAAAAAAATCTATTTTGAAGTCAACAGAATATTTACTTACAAAAGCTGAAATTCTAATACTCTAAACCTTACTGTATTGTAGAGTATAATCAAAGTCCTGCTCAGACCAAGTCTGCAGCTCATGTTTGTTCAAAGAAAGATTATAACATTAATGTTGCGATATATTTTGAATTTTGGTTTCAATGCAACAGATTTAATCATAATACTGTGTTCATTTTTCTACATTTACTGCAGATAAAAGGTAGCCTGAAGACCTTGGCAAATAAACTGCAACCCTACCCCACTGGAATTCTATGAGGAAGATTCCCTGGCACATTTTAAATTCCTCTTTCATACGCTGAACTTTTACACCTCTCTGGAAATGAAATCTAGTGAGTCTGTAAACTGCTGGCAACAGTATAGCCCCAAAGCATTTCCTTGTAGTATCCTGTAAAAACTTTTCATTTTCTGATTGATGGAGTGGGCTGCTCAGCAGCAGATTGCACTGATCCACATTTTATTCCTGGGAACTGCTCTTGTGCAGTACACTCCATGTCTGGATGCCCTAGAAGCAAAATCAAGATATATTTTAGGGTGGAACTTGAGAGACTGCAGGCGGTGGTTTACAGAGGAGATTAGGAAGAATATTTGAAATATGTAATAAAACAGACTCAATTTTCCCATATGCAACTAACATCTATTTGCTAGCAGTCCATTGATACTTTTAGTCAATTCATGTCTCAATTTCATAAAGGGAAATTGCACAACAATCAAACCACCATAAAACTGCATTCATGTATGAGGAGGGATTTTTGCCTGTGTGAAGGACAGCTCTGATGCTGAGATGTACACCTCCAGTCATATCCAAGCCACTTAAGTATTTCAATAGGACAGTAGCCAAAGTCTTTCCTTTAGAATTTATTTGTCTGGAATACCTGACAGATTGTTATGGATCACAGTAAAAATAAGAAATTCCACTGGTATTGTATTGAAGACCTTATATATTGGGTATTGAAGATATGAAGGTAATTTTCTCACAAGGTTTCTATGTAGCAATGCAATTTTATCCATATTTTCATGTGTGCATCTACACTGAATGTAGATGTAAGATGGCCATGGAATTTAATTATTGCATTTCCAACAATGAAGGAAGTATGAGCTTAATAATTTTTCTTACTAAACATTTTTCCTAGAGAGAAATATGAAGTATAGATGCACTCATTATATACTATTTTTCCAGCAAAAGTGGTCACTATATTAGTTATGTTTTCTTGTCACTAAAATTGTATTGATGTTGCTATTTGTTGGACTGAATTTTAAAAATTAAGAGACACAGAATGATGAGACTTAGTCACAATGAAGCACTAGGAAAATTGAGACTAAGGACTAGGCTGGGAACTTGCACTCCCAGCCATGGGAAATAATTTTTTAAGTGCTCAATGAATAATTTGAAATTAATACTTCTTTCTATTTCTAACTCCATTCATCACTAATATCCAGTGGAAGCATTCCTGTTTGCACATGGACTAGTGATTTTGAGTGTCTACACATATAAACATTTCAATGAGAGGCTTGAATAAATGTCATCATATCCAAACTTAGAGATTTCGACACTAGTAATTTAATTTTCTAAAAATCCTGAATTTATTTTTAAGGAGTATTTAATGACTAAATTTTCCTTTAAAATTCAATGTCTTTCTTTAGCAGATATCTCTCCATACGATTTTAATACATTTTCCTATCATAAGTCAAGCATCAGCAAATTCATAATTTGTTTCAGAAAGAGTATTTCCTGCCTTTATTTTACTGTTACAAATAGCAGATTCTGGAATACAGCAGTGTTTATCTATATAGTAAGAAGAAAGGTGAAATTGGCTAGTCTGACAACTTTTAGTCAGGAAATGGAAAGAAAAAAAAGGAAGTGAGGGTCTTACCTTTGGTTTTGGCCCATTTCCAGAAGTTTCTGTACATCATTTTTGGTTGATGCTTCATCATTTTTTAAAGACTGATAGCAACAGCAACAGAAAAAAAACTCTATTAAAGAGATCCTTTTTATTAATAATCTGTAAAAGTATTTAGCCCTTGTTCATAAAATGGTCCTGGTGAATTGCAGACATTACCACTTAAGAAAATTGGAAGAATAGTCTGATTTTTCTTTACTGTAGCTCAAACACAGTTAACCGTACACTGCTCTGTATTTTTGAAACACTAAATGTGAGATAAACACAACAAGCAGATTTAGAAACAGACGAATGACTGAAAGCATTAGAATGTTATGACCAAGTAAGTGTATATATGCAGAAGATAATACTACTCTTTGCCTATATACTATAGCTATATATTATAGCTATAATACTAGCTCTTTGCCTATGTCAAGATTTCTTTAGTGTTGAGTTTAAAATATTTCACAGTGTAATTTTGCCGAATATTGCCTTCAACTGTGCTACATTCTAAAATAAATTTGCTACAAGGAGAGCATATTTCTCTAAAAAAGCAAAAAAAAGCCTACAGTAATGATGATAACGCACGCAAAAAATCCCCAAATTAAACCCAGCTCCCAAACCAAAAACTCCAAAGATCAAAAGGTTGATTAATTAAAACCAGGGAAGTCTGGAACATAAGAAAATATAACATAATACTATAATATAGCCCAGTACTGACACACACCACTGGCATTCTCCTGGGAACAGATAGAGTGCTTCTCCTATTTTTATTTTTCCCAGCCAGCTTACAAAGATGTATTGTCAGAAAAATAATTTCCTTTAAAATGGCATGAAATAGAAAGACCAATTCAACTGATAATGAGTCTAAATGTTTTCAGCAGACCAACAGACTCCACTGGGCAAAGGCAGGCGCTCCCTCAGCTGAATATCAGGACCTCAAATCCAGGGAAGCACTTCCAATTTAGTTTTTCCTCTGAGGAGCTGATTGGAGTTCAGAGTAATTTTATTGCTCTGTCAGCCTAAGCATGGCATAGAAGTTAAATGAAGACAAGTCTCAGCTCTCACTTCAGGCTCACCTAGCACAGACTGTCAGCCAAATTTGTGAATCAATGCCCTGCAGTAAATCCAGTCAGACCGTGCAGACGGCCTGTCAGAAAGGTAAACTGAGCAACTAAATTAAGTGGAGTGTATGGAATTCAGCAGCAAAGATCCAAGCTGCACCAGCAAAGGCCATCCTTTTCAGTAGCTGCCAGTACAAACGTGAGTCAAGGGGCCAGCTGGGAATAGAATTGGGATAGTAGATGATTACATATTCTACTTAAGATTTTTAAATGAGTTGAGAAACTAAGTTAGCTAGCAAAGATTACATATCTCAGTTGAAAAGTAACAAATACATTAAGAAAGAGAAGCTAGAAGTGACAAAGATAGATGAAACAATTGTGAAGAAGCAGAGACCACAGAAATACCTTGCCTCAAGAATAATCCAACAGTTCAGAGAGGCTTGGACTGTGACCAGCAGGTCAAAAGGTCCTGCCAGCTGGCAACAGGCTAAGAGCCCACCACGAGGAAGACAATTTTCTTCCTCCCATAGGACCACTCCCTGATTTCAAAATCCCACCAACCCAATTCAGCTGGAATGGATATTCAGCTGATTAGAATATGAAGTGGGCAGGTAATGATTATGTCCTTAGAAACTGCCTGGATATGTAAAATCTTTTCTGTATAAATAGAGGGCTGGAGTCTTGCACATGTATCTAGAAATTATTCCACATGTGTCCAGCACTGCAATTAAATATCCTTCTTTTCAAATATCCTTCAACTTAAATTAGTTGAAGAGTCATGTGTCCATGCTTCAAATGTGTCAGCTCCATTAATACTCCATATTTCTTGTCCTTCCCTTTCTTCTTCTATGTTCTATTTTCATATTTTCTTTAATTTTATTGAGTTCATAAAGGCCCCAGCACATTAGGATGAAATTTGCTATGAAACTATCTGGTTTATGTTTAATAGAAGAGCAACAAAATAAACAAAATAATAATTATTCACATATTAATGATTTTTAAAAAGAAACCTATTTTTTGTAATTAAAAGACACCACTAAGAAAATGTTGAGGTAAGTAAGTTATCTTATAGAAACTGAGACAGAATCTAACCTGGAGGTTTACTTTAATTCCCCGAAGTTCTTTAGAAGTCTTTAACAGTTGATGAAGTATGTTGCTCCTCTCTTTAAAGACTTCTTTCAGTTGCCTTTCCAGCTCTTCATAGCCCTGTCTAACACAAAGAATAAAAGCATGAGATCATTTCAAAACATTTGTCCATGCAAGTGAAAACATATCTTAGCTCATCCAAATTCAATTAATTCCAACACCCTGTAGAGATTTCAAGGGGACTATGTCCCCTTGCTCACCTATAGAACTTAATTTTTCCTAATATTGATGAGTAGATGTTTTATACATTAAAATGATATCCGGATTCTGTGTGAGCAAATGACCAGATTGAAACACTGCAAATGATGGATTGTCTGTGATGAACAGGAGACATAAAGGGATGTATTTAGCATATGTGACAGTGTGAGATTTTTCTTACCTTAAAAACATATACCATGCAAGAAACAAAGCAAAACTTGGTAAGTATGAAGATTTGAGACATCAGTAAGAATAATGCAAATCTATTATAACTTGCTAAATGAAACACAGGACTCCTTTAACACCTTAGCATAAAGCATAGATTAACAAAAGTTCGGTGTTCCTGGCTGTGCTGGATCGCAGCCGCTTTTGCAAGACAAAAAGCCGAGCCCCAGATGATAAACAAATGGTAGGTGCTATGCCTAATGCTAACTGCTCCTGGAGAAAAACAAAAACAAGCGGACTAAGATGACAAGGGAAAGGAATGTGAGCTGATGGGTGTGGCTAGCTGCTTTTTCTGCAGGAAAGGGCTTAACCCACATGCGCTAAGCAATTCTGAAGAACGCTTACAGCTGCTGCTGGTCGTTTTTATGACTAATAGAAGAGCTGTCACAAAGCACAGGAAAATGCAATAAAAAACAGGAACGCAATGACTGTACAATGTCAGATGAAGTATAACTGATATAGCAACAAAGTGTGCAATAATACAAGTAAGCATTACAAAACAGGTGTGATGAATGTATTGGATAAGAATAGTGTGCCATGTTTGTAACGTCAGATAAGAAAAGCACAAGTCATAGCAGACTCCAACCCCTTAAGACTGTAACTTTTAGATAAATGAACAAACAGGGCAGATGCCAAACTTGTAAACAAATAAATAAGCACTGTAAGATGAGCACAACAGAGATGCACGTGGAGGTGTGGTGTTAACCATGACGCCGATACAACTTAGGTCAACCTTACGAGGTGCTTATACAACCTGAGCAACAAGACATCAATATAACCTGATATCAATATAACCTGAATCATAACTTTCTACACTTGTAGAACCTAAAACCTTTTTATACTTCTGTAACTTGAATCATGGCTTTTTATACCAATATAACCAGATATAAACTTTCCATACAACGTGTATAAACATACCACAGCACTTGACAAAGGTGGGTGAGCCAGGTGGAGATACCCCCCTCACCCACCGGCGCTGCAAGAAGCAAATACCTGCTCTACAGACAGTCTATGGGGATTTATATCCAGCTTCTCTTTTGGGCATCAACCCCCTGCATGCCACATGCTCCCACTGAGCAGGCCAATAAAGGTGTGCTTTACTTTATACCTCCTTACAGCAGAGTAGAATTCTTTGAATCATAAAAGTTTAACTCATTCTATAATTTCTTCTCACTTAAATCCTACAGTATAAACTAGAACTGAAAAATATGCTCAGTGGAATCAAATTTAGTTATTAATTAATGGATAAGTAAAAAATTCTATCCTTTCCAAAATGGAACTTTTACTTGGAATTAAACCTTTTATTTTCAAGTTTTTATAAAATCCCCAGTGAAATAAATCTGATTCATATTGCTTAAGGTAAAATGAAATGCAGATCTCATATTCCATTTCAGAAAAACAGGTAAACTTCACAATTAATGCTAAAGCGACATACTTTTTAATTTAAAATTGCTGTTTTGATAAACAGCTAACAGTGAATTAAAAGACTTTTTCCTTTTGCAACTTAATTTCTTTTTCTTTCACGCAGTGCTTCTAGTTCTAAAAAGGGGGAAAAAATCTCAAATTTGCAGCACAAAAGTTGTAATTTACTTGGAGATTCAGGACCTTGAGGTTAAGCAGGGATCTTAACACTCATGGACTTCGAATACACACTTTAGCAGAGGAACATAGGAAGGCAAATTAAATGTCCTATCTAACATCAATATTATCTACTTTAGCAAATGACAAACTCACAAAATATGACAGACTTATCAAAACAGAAAATTATTCTAGGTTAAATGATACTTTAAGTAACTAGAAGTGGTGACAGTGACTTGACTTTCCTAATAAAATAACTACGTAACTGGATGTTATCAAAACGTAAGTTCAAGGACAGCTGAATGGAGTTTTGAGCATCCTGGCCTAGTGGAAGGTTTCCCTAGCCATGATCGGGGATTGGAATTGAAATTCCCTTCTAATCCAAACCATTCTATGATCCTATCATCTAAGATAAGTTAGCTCTAATAGAGGTCATGCAGCAAAACTCACATGGGTTTACTGGAAATCTGTATGCCAAAATTATGGACCTTCCAAATTTTGCATTATTTGCATTTATAGTTTCTTTTTTGGTTCAATTTTTTTTTCTACCAAACTGTATAAAAGAAAATATATTACTCAAAATTAGCTAGTGCTAGATGAATATAAATGATAAATATAAGCATTCTCATTATTACCTGCAATATATAAAAAATATTCTGTGTAATACAGGAACACCTACAGTTGCTTTTTTCCATGCAAGCTACATATGATTCTAAAGAAGGCATCACTGTAATAGAGCTGCCTTACCTTAACAGTAACATTATGTGCAGCCAGCAGGACACATTTCAGAGAATACCATCAGTTTAATTTGCCCATAAACAGAGTTCAAGGAGGAGTTACCTCCTGCTAAACTGATCAGGTTGTTTGAATAAGATCATCATTTCCATTCCTTTTTAAGTAATAGAAAAACGTGTATTAGTCCTGATGGTCTCCTTTTCCTATTGATATGTTGGGCTTTAAAAAAAAATTTACATGCTGGTGGTAACATTGTGTTTTTGCAATCACTTTGAAGTACCACACTCTGTCCTCTAATCATGCTTGAGCATTTAATGGTCATCTGTCCATCCCAAGCTGCCCCATGGGTATTCAGTTGGCTCATGTTTTGTTCTATGACCTGATAATTAGCAATTTGCATAAACTAGGAGATTTCCAGAATTTAAAAATTTAATAACGCACGCACTTGTCTTTTCCTTCATATTATTTTCTATGACACACTGCGCAGAAAGGTGGAGATAAAAAGCCAACAACCAATTTACCAGGGTGAGTCACAAATCAAATCAAACGCTCATAACTGCTTGTAAGGACTTAAAGAGCACAGCTGCCTGTCTCAAACACTGTCAGGAAGGAACCCAGCATAAGGAAAGTCACCGCAGCAGAAACTTCAGAGAAGCACAGATGGGAGGGATTCACAACAGGAAAGTTCTAATTCCAGGCCCGGCAGTGTGAGATCTGGTGAGCACATCCTCGTTAATGCAGGCAGACAGAATTCCCACTGCGGCAAACTGTGGGAAAGGAAGCCACTGTTTATAGACACATCAGCCCAAGGTTTGGGACAGATGTCACCTGCAGCCACCAGTGACCATCAAAGCACCTCCATACTTATTTCTGGAGTCTTCCACCAGAGCATTCTGCATGATCCACAGTGTTAAAACCTCCTCAGGGGAGGGAGAGGCTGGGCATTCCCACCTGAACCTGAAAGCACCTTAAGCAGATGTTGAAATCTTTGTTTCATGGGCTTCCCCCAACCCTGATCAAGACAGTGACCACCACTTTTAACAAGGTATTGAAATTGCAACAATCAAGTTTCGCTACTGGACCCACAAGTAGTGATACTTTCTCTCTCCACTATTTAGTCTAACACTTGCTTTTTTTTTCCCCTTGGACATTTTCTTAAATGATATCTTTATACTTGTATTACTACAGATGATGATAATAATGGTTACATACCTCCTTCCTGTTGCAATCCAATTGTTCTAATAGATATATATATATAATTGTCATTCAGTGCTCTTTCACTCTAATTTGCTGCCCCAAGGGATACCTCACAAACCTCAGTTATCCTGCCTTCAGGAATGGGTTGCAAAACTTTTAGAAGATATTTTTTTAAAAAACGGGAATGAAGATACAAGACAGAGTAATTAATTAACACTTAGGTCTCGAAGGTTTTCTGTTCTGGGTAATATTATCTCTGGTATCAAGCTCTGACTCTGTATTGTGCCCAAGAACAGCACCCATAAATCCGAATACAGCGAAATTCAACCCTGAACCCCTGTGATAACCCACAAACCCTCAAATCAGGCCATCTGTTTTGGTCACCTCAATTTCTACATTGAGAACTTGTGTTATTTAAATTAACAAAGTGCAATTCAAGTGAAAAAGGGTAAATTTTGGTGATCTAATAATGAATCACTTAAGATTATTCAAGATCTCTCACATTCTCAACAAAACTGACTATATTTCCACATTATTTACAGCAAAGAGGCAAATTTATCAATTATATCAACAGTGTGGTTGACACTGACCTCAGTGGAAGGCACGTTAGGAGCTAAACAACAATCTCTGTCTGTTTGAATGAATACTTATGCATCAATAATTTATGTTCACTTAGTATTAAAACTGGTTGCTAGTAACAAAAGTCAGGTTTTAAAGCCAAAGTTTGTTGAGCACCACACCATCCTAATAAACATTCTGTGGCAATCATAATGAAACTTTTCAGATCAGTTGAGATCTTCCATTCTCACCAGTAAAGTCCCAGATAGTTCAGCACATTAAGGGTAGTAAGTATTCTAAATAGTTTAATGGAATTTTATAGAAATAATACTATATAAAAACAGTACATTTTTTCAGTAACAAGCTGTCCAGAAAAAAAAATAAACATGTACACATCTTGCAGACATGAAGGGACAGAACTTTTTGAAATCTACTTGAGTGAAATAGATCCAAATGTTTTGTAGTGTAACATGCACTGTTTATATTACAAAACCAGTGGCAAAGTCACCAAAAATGACACAGTCTTTACACAACTCTGTGATTGCTGCTTAACTTACTACCTTTTGGGGTTTTTTTAATAAATAAAAATTTGGAATTCTTATGTTTATCTTTCTATTGTAACGAACTTTCTGAACATAAGAGGTAAAAACAGTTTTAGAATTAGCTTTTTCCCTTACAGCCCTTCTGGACACGAAAAGAAATGTGCCTCCCTATAGCAACCATGCATTTGATGTTCTGAATGCAAAATATGACAGCATTTCCCTTGTTTTCCTTACACAGCCTGTTAAATGAACACTTAGCTTTAGGATAATGCATGTAGGCAATGTCTTTTCTTAAAGGGTCGGCTATGAATTTCTAACAATTTATAGCTGAACTAGTCTTGCTCCTAAAGCCATTCTCACTATTATTAGTGCTGTGTCTGCATGCACAAAGCAGGCAGTAATGCAATACTGTGTCATGTAGCATCACTAGATGCTTTCCAAAGAAGCCTGCTGCACTCAGTAAATCGTCTTCTGAAGGCACACAGATTTTTACTGCAAGCTGGAAAAACATGAGAAAAGAGAGCTTACAACATTAAATGATGAGGTATGAGCAATTTCAAAACTATTTTAATTTGATCTGATTCATTAAACGGCTATTGCTGGAAGTAAAAAGTCTCAACAAATCTGTAAAACAGAAGGAGGAAGAGCTGTAACCCTCATATTCAATAGCCCAATTATTAGTAAGGAGGAGATGTGTGATAATATTTGCAGCTACTTTAGTTCTTATCTCTGATAATAATGTAAACAACACAGTTTTAAAGCACATACAGGTAACACTGGAGTTCTTGCTAATGTGGCTCACACTTCATAGAGAATAAAGCATTCGTCATGGAAGGAGTAAAACTATCTCATCTCTCATGTGAATAGCTCTTTGAAAAAGAGCAGCCATTTGCAATGTATTAGCCTATTTGGTAAAAAAGCAAACCAGCTCTAAATAGATGAGATCAATGGGTACCTCATCACACCTTTTCAAGGAACTCATCAGCTTCTAATTCATATATTAAACTTCAAGCCTAGTACAAATCCACCCCCAGCACAACACAGAGAACACTTCAAGGATTCTGAAACATTGGAGAGGGAGAGGATGTCATAGTTAAGGAATCAGAACTAATTCTCATTCTACCTTGCTACTTTTAACCCATATGAAAAAGTTTATGCTTAAAAATAGGAGATGCTTAATGCAGCTTATTTTAAAAACCCCTAACCCTAGAACGGAGGATAAGTTTCCTTTGAGGCTCCCAAGACTGTTTTGTTTTGATACACTTTTTCATTGCATGCACTCACACCAAGACTCCATTATACCTTTAGGGAAAGAAAAACAAATGTCACTCCTTGGTAGATAAAAAATTGGACTCCATCATTTTGCTCTTTTTAGGCGACTATGACTGCAAGAAAGGTTTATGAAATCAACAGCCAACTGGCAGCAGATCCTGGTACAGTATGTCTGAGGAAGGGAGAAAAAAAGTCTTAGTCCTAAAATACATAAACCAGTTAAAAGCTGGCACGCAGGGCCCTGCTAACTGCCCTGCTGGAGAAACAAGCACAGTGTGATGCTAATTCTTCCTCACAGCCCTTCTCAGGCATGCTCCTAGGGGAATGGTAGCTTTGGCATCTTGTGCTACTTTTTTATTTCAGCCCTAAGGAAAGACTACCCATTATGTAAGATGGCACAGGTCACTGAAGGCAACACATTTGACACCAATATTTTGTTGAAGATAAGTCACTTGTCAAATTCTTCTCAAGTTAGCTCACTTTTACTGCTTAGAAGATTAAGGAAGAGAAGGGACAGGTGGATTGGGACCAGTCAATTATTTTGTGTTTGCAGCCTAGTGTCTGTGTGTTTGCAAGTCTGAAGCGAGATCTTCCTCAACTGCAGCTTTTTGATAAACACTGTTCTTACAGGTAATTTGCAAAGATTTCTAATTATTCATCACTAATTAGTAGGATAAACCTTTGGAAAGCAATCAAATATTTATAAGTAATTTAAAAGAAAATTCAGTAACTTTTTTTGTCCATCTCTTCAAGTCTTTTTAAAAAATTATGGGTTTAGTCCCAAATTTTGAATGCACTGATGAGCTCAAAAGGCACTGTTCTGAATTCAGACCTACAAATTAGAAAGCAAATTTCTCTCTTGCATTATTTAACAGCTACAGAAGTCAGTGTTTGCAGTTTATGTCTGTCTTAAAATGTGCAATCTGGATTTTGGTACTGTCCATAAAATAATAACCCTCACTTTCTGTAAAAGATACCTAATGAGTATCTCAAGTGTGGTTTCTCAGATATCTTCTCCAACATCATTTACACAGGATATAAATTTCTTTGGGGAAGGAGGGACTGGCAGTGCCCAAAGCACTCTGCTGTCAGCAATACACTAGCATTTTAAAATAAAAACTGTACAAAAGCGATTCACCATTGTCAAATTTTCATAGCTAAACACTCTCAAAGTGCCTTTGGCTAGCATCAGACATGCAAAAATTAGAGGAGGAGTGTGGGGGAGAGTTTTATTTTCAAACTCTCTGTAAGTGGTTAATTTCTATATGAGCTTTATGTGAATATAGCCTTTGCTTTAGTGCTGCATTCAGAAAGCTTATACTTCCTTGAGAGATCTCTGAATAGCTCCCTACTCTTAGTTTCCAAAGATATATTAACACCCATTCTCAGTCACACTGGAATCTGTTTTTTAAAGTCCAGTATTAATTTCATATAGTTTAATTTAAGTATTTTAATGCTACTGCTTTTAATGTAGCCAAAACTAAAGCAATTATCATCAGGGAACCCAGGGTGTTCAAAAACCGATGTTCAAAACATCATTCATGGCTCATTTTCTACTGCACAGTCTGAAATGGTTTGTGAAGCTATGACTGTGCAGCACACGTGCTTCACAGGGAAAAAAGAAAAGGATACACATTGCTGGTACAATTGTTTGCTTTGTTTGGCTTTTTTTTTTTTTGTGTTTTTTTTTTTTAGCAGAGAGAGGTGTGGAGCTACATTTTTAATTGCTTCCAGCAAAAAACAATCTAGTTGTCTAATGAACTGGAACTCTTCCCAATAAATGCAATTTTCTCATCTATGTATTTAAGCTTGGCCCTGTAAATCCCAATTACAATTCGCACTTTAAAAAATCTTTGGCAAAGCTATCTGTTTATGTAGTGTAGATTTTTAATTAGAATAGCATGAAAAATATTTACATTAGCAGAAAAAATTGAGTGGAAAAGGAGAAACTTCTGCATCTGATGGATTCAAAGGTGACTCTTAAAACAGAATATCTTTCATAGACATTATTTTTGTCTAATGAGACAAACTCAAGGAGGAAGTTTTCTTTGCTCTGTAATATGTAAGTATTAAATGCAAGACAGAACCTATTCCTGGTGCTATAATAATCTCTGGTTAAGATTACAATATTTTTTTCCTATAAAGTTTAACTTGTGTCAAAGCCAGTGAAGCAGCTTGTGCCAATTAAGTCCACCCACCATGTTTCTTAGCCTCTTTCTCTGAAAGCTGAAAACCAGAAAACAGTTGGAATGGCATCATATTTAAAGTATATGTGAGGATGATAGGTATAGAAAGCAGAACCCTAAGGCCTGGAAGCCTTTTTTGCAACTACTCTTTTATCTACCAATGGAGCAGAATTGTTAAGTACAGAAGAAACAGACAAATGAAACCTTATTAAAAAAAAAAAAGTCTGTGTCTCTTTTAGGAAGTATTGTCCATTTTATTTTTACAATCCTGAGCACAATACTGCTGTCAGTTAAAAAGATATTTTTAAAGACTAACAGATGATCTAGTATTATGTTAAGCAGGTTTTCTGCAGTTTCTTTTTGTCATTAACTTGAAGGAGAAAAGATGATCGGCATCTATCAGGTTACCAAATCAAAAAAGGCAAACGGAAAGAATGCAGAATCACAGAATCATCTGAGTTTCCAGGGATCCATAAGGATCAGTGAGTCCAGCCCCTGGCCTTGCCAAGGATGATCCCCAAGAGTCACCCTCAGCTCCTGCCACTGCAGAACAACGAGCTGAACACAAAGTGAACAGGAAAAGCGTTTCACCGCCACCCCAAAATGCTCCCATTTATTTTGAAGTCTCCAGCAACACAATATTTTTTAAGAAGGGTACAAATATCCCACTTATTTCCAGTACTGTTCATCCTTGTATTTGAGCAAGAGACAGAGGAAACTCTCATTTATTTAAATACCTAAGGAATCCCCTCTCCTTTCCAGGAAACTCTTCATTCTGCTGCCTGCTATAGGCTTTGCTGGAATCCCCTACAACCAGTAATGAGAAACTAAAATTCATATGGCAGGAATTCACATGCAGAAGAAAGAAAGGAAAATATAAAATAAAAAAAACTAGACTGAAGAAAAAGAAACCACAACATAAAGTACATAGAGGTTTGATTACTTAGCTCAAGAAATTTATTTGAGTTAGATGAAGCAACCTAACTCATCAACCTTTTCAGAGCCTTGCCAATACCACAGTAAGCAGCTGCCATAAAAAAGACAAGATTTCATCTGTTTCTTTGAAATAATGCCCACCACTTCTATCCTTAATGAGTAGATCTGTTTATTAATGATAAGACAAACCCTGAAGAGCATCACATAAAGTATATTGATTTTGACATTCAACACCACCTTCTGCCCTGTGTGCTAAACCTCAGGAACTGCACAAGAACCATTAGAACAAATCAATAGGTTTTCTGCTGGTTTCTAAATTCAATAGATCTAGAAATTATACAGAACAGACATCTATAAACTCAATGAATTCTAACTGAAATCCTATTAATTTACCCCTCCCATTATCATACGGATTTCACCTACTGAAAACGACTTTGCTCACAAATTCTCCCCAAAACACACGAATAATTTTTTTTCATAACATAACTCCAAGATTATGCTAATTGGATCATTATAGTACCTCAGAAATAAACTTATGTCTGAAACAATCAGAACTAGACTATGTAGAAGACTGGCATCTAAATAGTTTTTCTAAATATAATAATCAACCTGACCAAATCAATACAGGTAACTTTAAAGCTATGTAAGCTGGCAGATATTTGCTCTGACAGCTAAAGAAAAAAGTCTTTAAAATCTTTAAAGTTTTTTAAAATGCTTTAAAAAAAGTTAACTATATGTAATAGATATAACTCATCTTGTAACACCCTTCCTACCTTTTACATTAAGAACCAGAGATATCTCAGTAATATTTCATCATCAGTAAGTCACCATATCTTCTTCTTCCACTTCCTTTGTTGAGATGTGTCATTCACTATTAGATGTACATGAACAAAAGATTTTTCCTATACAACCATCCTTCCAGATTTCTGCAACAGAGAGGAGGTTAGGTAATTTCTAAGTTCAGAAGCAATACCTTTACTGAAAAAGCTGAAAAGCTGTAAGTTTGACCTGAATTTATTTTATAGGTTATGAGAGAATCTAGCTTAGAAAAAAGTGCCAAAAGCAAACTGATTTTCACGCAGCACTTGGCCTTTGAAAATTCAAGTATCTTTAGATGATTCAAGAGCACACTGAAGCAGAATTTTTCTCAAATTTAATAATGAAAACATCTTCAGAAATACTTAAGTTGACCAATGTTGATTCTCACTCATGAATATAACATTTGCATATACATAAAACACTCGATGATTTCTGTTAATCAAATCAACAGGATATTCTGCACATTCTGATTTGGCACAGAAGAATCTTGTTTCAAGCCCTTTGTCCCTCATTCATTTTCTTTTCTTAGAATAGGCTGGCATTTTAAATTCAACGTGATCATCTTCTGCCAGGGTCTGGGAATTCTGCATTCTGGGAATACTGCAGCATTCAGTGGGAGAAATACATGTGATAATAAAAAATTTCATAATATTTTATATAGACTCTTCATCAGTACTAGCTTTCACTATAGTTTCTAACATTTTTTCTCATTGGGGAACACAATTACTTTGTATATGTATGTGTATACATACACACTCAAACAGAGCCACACCAATACTACATGTACATACACATTTATGTCAAAGGATTGTTACGTGTTTTGGAAGTGTCAGCACTGCTATCACATACTTCCCAGCAATCTGTTAAGTATTTTTCTTGTTTATGCATCGATTTTTAGGTACATCATGGAATCTCTCAAAGTTTTTTCTATTTTCGCTAAATTAGTTTTTATAAAAGTTCCCGTTCCTACTCCTGCTACCCGCCTTGAGTGTTCTCAATTCATATTTTGCTGACAGGAATAAAAGACTTGGCTTTTAAATACTTATTCCACATTTAGAAAAGGAGAAAAACCACTGCAGTATTTAAGAAGGCATATCATAAGTCTTTAACAGAGAACCAAGTCAAAGTAGAAGTATTTTAGCTGTGTGACTGCACATAACAGAAATTAGTTCCCTATCTCCTCTCAGAGAGGCTCAGGCACTATTATGGGGTTTTCTATAATTCAGTTATTCCTTTATATACATTTACAGTTTAAATATATATATATTTACAATGAAAGTATATCTGTAGATATGTATATTTAAATTCCCATATTGACAGTTTCAGACAAAGAACCATTCAGCATTTGCTTCCATTAACCAGCCATTTCTATTTGTTTTTTTCAGACACATATGAACCATCTCATGCACAAGAAAATACTCTCACAAGCCTGATGACTCACTCCTGCCTTGAAATCACAATTCCTAAATCACTGCCTTATTTAGGAAATTTTAGGAAGGGTAGAAACAAGCATTGGACCTTACTCTCAACTGATGTTACCTCTTTAAGTGAAATCTGTGTGTTAACATTTGTCTTATAGATTCAATGAACACCAAAAAGCAACTCCACCAAATACAGACAATATAGTTCTAATTACACAAATTATACTTTCAACTTTTCTGTTTGCAATTCGGAAAGGAAGGACGAATTCCAGTAATCTTTTTGATACATCATTACTGAAAGGACACTTATAGAAGAATAAACGCATACAGGTGAAAATATCACAAATATTTTCACCAAAAAAATGGAATTACACGAAATTTTTCTGTACTTTTGAGAATCACTCCATAAATTTGTGCGTCATCATGAAATTAAGAGATCCAGAAAGGTGACTTGACCTAAAATAGATTGATTTCAAGGGCACTTGACATTTATTTTTTAATTGGACTAAGATCTTAGATTTGAAATCAGAACTGTAAATCTAGTTACATTATATAATAGTTTTTTGACAACTGCCCTTTATACTGAATATTTTTTCTACAAGTATAAATATATCAGCTCTTAAAAGAATCACATTATAATTCAAATGCTTTACGTCTCATGCATTTTCTTCAGGTTAAATAAATACATTGACTCAGAAACTGAAATGAAGATTTGACCTTGAAGTTGTCTTTTAATTTCTACAGCTCTCAATGGTACCATAGCAGCAAAGATCTTCTTGCTGAGATATAAATTTAAGTCAGGAATATCTGCATGTTCATTCAGCTGAGAATCTGGGAACTCTGCTTCTGCAGTAATTGAATGAAAGTGTTGATTTTTCTTTTGCTAAGGGCTGTCACTGGCTAAACTGTCTTAGTTTGGGAAAATTGTTCATAATTTAACTGTTATTTAACCCCCACTTCTGACTGCTGATCTGGGTATTTGGAAAAGAGTGGAGAAGCAGTAAAAAAAAAAAAAATCAAACCACTCCTATAAACACTCTTCCTTCCTCTTTCCCGTATCATCCTGCACCAAATCTCTTCTTTCTCCTGCATCCCATCTCAACTTCTGACATGTGCATGGCAGGGCATTCTTGAGCCACTCCAGGAATCCCAGGATTTTGGGGCAGTGCATAGCGACCTTCCCCTGCTGCTCAGGGTCTCTTGGTGCTTTTTCTCTACTCCAGTGCGAGTTCTCCACGGGCTGAAGTCACTCAGGGTGGTCCCACGCTGACATGTGTGACCCACAGGTGCCATTCCTCAGGTGTGTCCCTGCCCTAGTGCTGGTCACCCACAGCTGGAACTCCTTCAGAAATGCCCCCTCAGGCACTGCACACCTTCCAGAAGTACATTTTCAACAACTCATCTTCATCAGTCAACTTCCAAGGCCATCTCCTCCACATCTTCAGCAACATTTTCCTGCCCCTCTTTCTTAAATACATATGAACATCTCTAATAGGCTGCAACGTTGGCATGTGAGGGAGCGTTTACATCCATAAATGGAACCAGAAGAAGCAGCACATGAGAGTTGGTGTCCTCCTCCTGTGCAGGGAAAACTTTTAAACTTGTGCCTCAGAAAACTTCTAAACCCTACTCCATATACTCACAGAAGCTGTTAAAAGCTTAACAAATATTCACCAAAAATTGATTTGCAATTTGTTTTAATAAATTCAGACAAAAAGGCTCTCTGAAGCAGACTAGATATGTTTTATAATAGACAAGACAACGTACATTTTGCACATTCTGTCTTGCTGCAGGTCTACAGAATAGTTTATGGAGATTTCATACAAGTTACAGACAGTGTCTGCAAACTAAATTCATGTCCCACAAGTTAAGGCTTGAATGAGAAGCAGCAGGTGCAGTTTGCTTAACTCCTTTACATCACTGAGCAGGCAGGGGAACACACCAGCTGCAATTAATCGAGTAACGACTAAGCCTAGAATAAATGGTTTTGAACTCAATACAGAATCATTTTGGCTGGAAAAGACCTTTATGATCACTGAGTTCATCTGTTAACCCAGCGCTGCCAAGCCCACCAGTGAAACATATCCACAAGTGCCTAGAAAAACAACATCCTTCTAGATTTATAACGAAATTAAGATTCCTCTTGATTTCCACAAGCACACCCTTGCCTCATTTATTCCACGAGGATATGCTAGCAAGACCATCTTTGACCCGTTCAGTTAAAATAGTTACAATATGCTTATTCTACACATTTCATTTTCATTCCAAACGAAAGCCAGGAAAACATACAACCTATGTTTATTAACACTAACCCAAAGGAGATTTGGTACTATTTCAGCCCTTTGGCAAGAATCAGTTTTTATTCCCTAGCAAGAATACAGATCAGCAACTAAATGGAAATTACAAAAAAAAAAAAGTAGATAAAAATTATTTTGAAGAAAGATTTTAGAAGCCACATGCAAAATCAAACAGATAAATTATAAGTAAAAAAAAATAAAGAAAATTAAATTCAGCCATCATACCTAACATTGTAATAAAACTTCAATTTCCTTTCCTCATTCCCAACTCCATGTAAGACCAGCTTGTAAATTTAACACTTACACTGGTTTTCTGAATGGGATGATCTGCAGAACTATCAGTTACGGTTAACTCAAAGCAAATGTCATCAGTTCTGCTAAAGAATCTGCTAAAGTACCCAGGTCTGCGTGGCTCTGAATGAAGAAACAGCATTTTCAAAATTTGATAAGCAGCCCTTTATATTATTAATCTCATAGCAGAGTCAAATTAATACGTATGTGGACAAATAAACTGCAGATACAAATAGCCAGAATTACTGATTTTAATTTCTTCAGGTTTCTCTCCCCTTTTTCAGCCCTTTAAAAATATGAAATCAAGTAAAAAAAAAAATTTGTCCAAAAGACAAATAGAGATGGAAGAAAGGAAAATAAGGGTCTGAACCAAACCCAGCAACTAAACTAAGAGCACCCAAAAGGTGGTGGTGATTTTGAAAGGCAAGATTGCACACAGATATCTCTAAATCTTTTCTTCCTAGGGCCAATAGCCTACATCCTCATCCATGTTTCAAAATGCCTGTCAGACCTAACACTTGCAGAAGGCACAGAAGACAGGACACACAGGGACATTTTTACATTATTCCAGTATTTTTTCTTTGACATTCTGACCAGTGACAACCTTCAACAGACCAAGCCTTACACCACAAAATCGACAAGATAACATGATGCTGCTACTACTCCCTCCTCCTAGGGATGCAGAGATAGGCTAATTATATCTGGAGCTAAATATAAACTGTGCTCCTTTCCTAGAATGCTCATCAAGCACATTACTGAGCTGTAGCACCCCATCCAGCTCTGAGACAAGGCTATATTCACACTGGTTGATGTCACCGAGGAAACAACCAAAGTCTATCAGAACATCCTGACCTCCTATTATCAATTAGGAAAGGATACATCTTAATATTAAAAAAAAAAAATCTTCATATTTAGGAAGCAAAGTGAGGCACTGAAAACTTCACTCCAAAATAATCTGATTATGTTAGAGCTTGTAAATACCTAAACACACACATTCCACATACAGACCCTACTGCTGGGAAGCTTGTTTCTAGCTTCTTAGTCTTGTCCCTCTCACCCTGAAAAACAGACTCTCTCTAAAAATATGATGCAGGTAATTCCTCAGGAACATCCTATTATTTTTTAAATGATGGATGGCTCTCAATGACTTCATGACATTGCTTTCACAACTAGGTCCTCTGCAGTATTAAACATCCTTTTCTAATATTATACTGAAATGCAAGAGATAAACAGTAGGACACAACTTTAGAATGGAAGTTATATAGATTTCCTTTCCTTTCAGTTCTCGGTTTAAGCTTTTTTCTTGGTTTTAGACAAACATTTCCAAATATCCTTACAATGAATATTCCTAAAGGCTGTACATTTCGGAGCTTCTCAAGTCCCTATAGTTTCCACAGTTACAAAGACTGCTAACATGAATTTAAGCCATTGCTACTACTCCATTTATAAAGCAGGATTTCATATTTTGCACAGATAAACAAATCTAAGCGCTCATAACAGCCATCTCTTCATCAATTAAAAAGACTCAAGTACTGTGCATTAAGCACCAATCCATATTCTTCAAGCAATTCAGATGTTGATAGTAGCAGATCTATTTCCTGGTGCATTTAACATTTTATTTAAAATGCAGTTAATTCCTCCATTTCAATAATTACACTGCACAAATGCAGTGGTGTAAAACTGTGTCTGCTTTGAGAGTTAGTCATTTTGGTTTATCATCTAGACAAGCAAGAGACCTCTGAATGCAATTAGTCTTACCATTCCTAAGGACCTATAGTGAGCTGCTCAGTGAGCATGTAATCAGAATATCTAGATTCATGTCTGTGTCTCTGATTTTTTCTAACTTAAGGTCTAACTCTGCACCTATTTGTGCCAGATTTATGCCAGCTGTACAGGACAGAATTACCAAAGTACAAATGTAATCAATTACTTAGTGACAGGGTATTCCTGGTGTTTACAGAACTCCCACAGCAGCAGGGCAAAGTATTGTCTTACAGAAGAGAGTTTGCTTTCACTTCTAGTGCCACGCCTACCCTGAGTACCAAGTGTAAGTTCCTTTTAATAAAAATGACTATGATAACAGGAAGAATTTGCCTGCACATTATTAGCACAGTGATGGACATATAAGAGACAGAATAATGGGAACCTGCTGAATAAAGAGCTCTTTTTGAGTCTTTTTAAATTAAAACAATGTATGGGGATACACATACATAAACACACTTCAGGCAATGGTGATGGTTGCATATTTTCACACAGTTTTTAAAAGGAAATAAAATCACATTATCTAGGAGCTTGTGAGATAGAAAGGAGTACAGTGGAGTTCAAACACATCAATACATTTTATGAACAAATTCATTATTTGTTATATTAAAAAATATTTATTATATTATGTCAAAATATCTGTGGATATACCAAATAAATAAAATTGAAACTTAACGCTGTCCCATCTTTTTTTAGTTACAGGACCATACTGCAAATATTCTTATACTTACAATACGCAACTCCCTCCCCCCAAACCAAACCCAACCCCAATGAATTAAAGAAAGAACCCACAAAAAAAGAGCTTCCCACATTGCTCTATTTTTAATTGGTTATTTAACTTTTTAATTGTAATCTGAGAACTTCATCAGAAGATTTATTAAGCTCCTTTTGAAATCAATATGCATATGTAGGAAAATATAAAATGATTGTCAAGTTATCACCTGGCAAAACAGAAGAGATGAAGAGATTTTTGCCATTCTTTATCTCTCAGATAAAGATATACACCAGTTAATGAAAAACATGAATATATAGGAAATGCCATTCTTTCTAGCACCAGAAAAATTATATAACTGGCAATACTTCAATATTTTATCACACACACGCATGAGTAGCATCATTTTCAATCAATTAGCCCAAAACAAAATGCAGCATCAATTAGGTGACCCAGTATCAAAAAATGTAGGTCAGAGAGGGAAAGTAGCAAATGTATGGCACAGTAACAAGTAGAAGTTAAATAGTCTGCTACATTCAACCACTCTATAGTTAAAAGGAAAATTATAAAAGACAGTGAGTCTATGAATAAAAACATCCTCACAAAAAAAAAAAAGCTTTTGAGGAGCTATGAAAAGTCAACCTCATCTTTAACCAGAATTGCCATTTAAAAGACAGTCAGGATGTTAATACAGATAGAGTAACAAAATTGGAGCAGTTCAGCAAGCCAAAGAGTGCTGGAGGAGAGTAAAATCACAGACATTGTGCTCCATTCTGGAGGAAAAATTTGAGCGGGGTTTAGAATTATTTTCCTGTGGAAGCACAAAAGTCTCATCACTGCAGAAACTTGAATGTAATGCCTCGTGAAACAAATATTTCCTTTGCCACCATTTGTCTTGTTGATAAGCACTTCCAGGAATTTGCAGCAGACATGAGAAATCATAACAGATCAACCAGAAAGGAAAAGACTTGCAAGTCCCTTTAACAGATGTCAATTGTTAAATATCATGGAACTCAAAAAGGGATGGTTGTATAACTACAGAACAGAGTTCAGCTCAAAAATAACTGCCTTGAAGGTTTAGTCATTCCAGAAAACACACAAGAGAGAAAGCTAGGGTAAATCAAGAAAACAAATTTCCTGATTTAAGTTGAAAGACTGGAAACTAGTCCATAGTGCTGCATTTTTATTTCTACTACCAGTGAACAACCTGCATCCCTGAGCCTGCTGTTGAAAAACTTTTCCCCAGAAGAAAAAAAAAAAACCCCACTGCAAAAAGCACTAACGAAAAAATTGTTCTCACACATCCCTGACAATTAGTAGATATTTTAAGTTTGTTTACGTGCTTCAGGAAAAGAATTTTGGTTTGTAATAATTTTCTCCCACTCTGAAGTGATATGGCCTACATGTGAACTTTAACACAAGGTGTACTGGCTCATACTTCTCAAAGCTAAGCGATAGGAATTGCAGAGGGCTATGCATTTTCTCTTCTGAAGAGACCCAGGACAAATACCTTGGGAATGGGTCCAAAACTGTTTATGTGTCTTTTGCAGACAGATCTTTCTCCTGCACAGCTGTGATGTTATACTGGGAACAGGAAAGGGTACTAGAAAGGTCTCAATAAATCATTAAGAAATAAACAAGCAGGAAAACAACCTCAACCATTCTCGACTTTGCAAGCAGTTACACACTTGTACAAGGAGATTTTCCATGTTTTTTAGTCAGCCTGGACTTATGCTTACTTTGTGTTGACATAAAACCCAAGAGCTGTACCTAATATTGTTATATATAAAGCCCTATTAGGCACAGACACAAAGAAGACCTTCCTCCTTGCAAATGGTCACTTTGTCTTAAATTCTCTTTCATTTTAAGGAAGGGACTACAATTTAGCATAAAATCAAAGATTCTGGTTTTCCAAGTAATTTAAAATACAGACATTCTGTCTCCATGGCATTCTCACTTCATGGCATTGGTAAGTCTCTTTCCTGGAGTACAGGATCTTGTTCTATAGAACTTGTTTATTACTACTCCTTCCAATGCACAGCAGAAAAAACAGAGGTGATAAGAAGCTTATTGCAATCACCTGAATATGATCTTTACCTTGAATTTCTTATCTGAGAAGCTCCTATCTACAGTTTTATCTCAGATTAGAAACATTAAAAAGTAATATTTGTCCAAGCAGAGCAGCATTGTCTTTCTTCCACCATATGAACTCTCAACCTTACATATGACCTATAGAATTGATTTTGGTCTCCTTTTTTTTTTTAAATTATTTTTCATAAATTAATTCAAGCAAAGCCAACCAGGAGCAACGTACTGCAGCGGATTTGCTGTACACGATGGACGTTTTTCTCCAATTTAGTTTAAACTAAAACAGTAATTGCAAACTCCTCCAGAAAACAACAGCTAAAGTGTAATTCCAGAATCAAGAAATCAAATGAGACATTTCATTCACTCTGCTACTCTCAGCTATCCCAGAACTAATCCTTCTGGGCGTCTCGGTTTAGAGGCAAGTTTAGGAGAAAACACTCTGGAACAAGTGCTTCCTCCAAAGAAAAAGTGCCTCAGCTATCCCTTTTCTGTTAGGAAGAAAATCAGCAGCAGTGGATGAAAGTGAAAAAGCCCAACTGTTCATCGACAAAGTTCAGGCATGGCACGGGAAAAAAACTGAATACGTGCTAGATATTGAACCATCAGAAGCCCACCTCCCACACACCCACCCACTGCGGAACAAAAAACCCCAGAATGTCAGGAGAAGAAACAAACTGGCTGGCTGCATGGTGGGGGAACAAAATGGCACCCTGCTTTTGTCTCAGGGATGGAAAAACATCCACGCAGCAGCTCAGGCAAAACAGAGGGGAACCTGCTGAACCTCTGGCACTGGTCTCCTCCTCACAGCAGATGAACTTTGGCGATTTTGGGGTTGTGGATTTTGAATTCACAGCAGGTGGATTTTGGGGATCTTTCTCTAGTTGGTTCAGCTTTTCCTGAGGTCTGGGGCCGGGCAGAGTGGTTGCCATAACTCCCTGCAGGTCCTCACTGACCATCTCTTGGAGATTGTCTGATACTGGACTGAGAGCAAGCCCAACAGTTCAAGAAAAAACAACAGCTGGCTGAAGGATTGCTGCTGCAGTATCTACAGGCCAATGGGGAAAAAAGACACTTCTTGCTTAAGCTAACAAAAAACCAGGTTAGCTGAGCAACAAAGAACCCGCCGATCTGCACCACAGTGAGCGAGCCTGGGAGCCTGTCCCTCCCCAAGAGCCACCTTAAATTCACAGCAACCTTTTCTGGACTGACAGCAGACAGCAGGAACAGAACACCATAAAATCAAGCTAAGACTGGGTGAGGGGGTAAAGGAGAACAGCCCTGACAAGAAGAGAACCACCAGACCCATTCCCAGTGTCCTCCCTTGGGGCAGGACACGGCTCAGCTGTTGGCAGCAGCTGGGCATGGTGGCTCCTGGTCCCAGCCAGGGAGGAGGACGATCCCATGGGATCAGCGGAGCCCAGGAGCTCTGCTCTGCCATGTGGGGTGGGTGTTATTCCACACCACCATGCCACTGCCGGGGCAGGAGAAAGAGACTCTTGCTTCCCAGAAGGACACTCCTTCTGTTCTGGAGAAAGCAGCACGGGGGAGAGCCAGCCGTGATTTGTCACAGTCTTTCCGTGTCAATAGTTTCTTTGTCTTATACCTTTTGTTACTAATATTGTTGCTTTACTATTCCTTTTCTTATATCACTGCTCTTTCCAGTAAAATCCATCTTACCTCAACCTCTGATTGTCACCTTTTTTACCTCCAATTCTCAACTCCATCCCACTGGAATGGAAAGGGGGAGTGAGCGAATGGCGTTTGTTTTGGGAGAATCTCAGTGGGGGCACTGAATTGAGGAGTATTACTCCTAAACACGACATAAAGGTATCAAGGCTGGAAGGCCACAAATATTAAATGTTAATCTCACCTGAATTAAGCTTTTCATTCTGATCAAAAATAGGACAGTGGCAAAACTTAATCAGGACGAATCCATGAAGAAGTCATTATTTTAAAAGGTATGTAAAGTCTATTCAACTTTGTTACTAATAAAGTACCACAGTTAACTACTTCCCACTTATACAATTGCACTAGTCTCACTGACCAACGAGTTTGAATTTAAAACAAGCACTAGCTAGAACTCAAGAGATTTTTCAGGAAATGTAAACATTGAAGACACATATAACATATATATAACACTAAGAATACATTGAAAATGTATGTCTTGTCTAGTCTATGATTTAAGGTAAGCAAAGTTTATAGTTTTTCAAAGACAATGAAAATCTAACTGGAGAAAGGTGGCATAATCTTCAGCGGGGTAAGGTGCCTCATTGATCAATGTATTGTTATTTGTGAGCCTGAGAGATTAAAGCTATGAATTTCTGATTTTGTTTTTCCACTAACCAAGGTTTGCAGGTAAACAAAGGAAAGGGAACAATTTCTAATACATACAGTAAAAGCAAGATAAAGTTTCCATTATAATTTATTGTGAAAAACTTACAACTCAGGTATTCTTTCCACTTTATCATCCAAAATTCTACTACTATTATTGTTAGTATTATATTTAGTTGTGCAACAGTAGAGGCCATAGGACTGAAATACTGACGTTGCTATTTAGGCACTTATAAGAAAGGCTCAACTCCATATCCTATGAAAAGGAATTATTTCTCCCCTACACTGTTTCACAGATAAAACACACAAGGGACCAGCAGCCCAGAGAGGCACATGCAAGTGCAGTAACTTGCTCAAGGTTATGTAGCAGGTCTGCAGTGGAGCTGAGTATCTTGGTGTCAACTGGACTACTGTATTTACTAAAATCAGCTGATCAAGTGGGATAGAAAAGGTGTGTCCTTTATAGAATAAAGGTTTTGGTAAGTGAAGAAATATTTCAACACCACCTCTAGGATTAGCAGTCATCTTCCTTCTCCAGCCTTCAAAAGCTGATGGTACAACGACAGCTTCACTAGATGAGAACCCTTTAATAAAGGATGTACAAAAATGACAGTCTCCTTGCATGTAAAAGGCCATTGACTTCTAAAATAATTACATTGAGGAAGATTACTAATTCATAACCTTGGCCAAAAACCTAGGCATTGAATGTCACTCCAAAATTTTCAGGAGTTATATCTAAAATATATCTACTATATTCTAAAAGTATAGGGGAGACTGCTTGAATAAACTAACATTCCTATTGCTTTCCTTTAGAGGATATTACCTGATTATAACAGCAATTAAAAAAAAATAATCCTTGCAAACCACAGCCATGAGAAAACCCTGAGAACCCTCAGAAAGAAACTGAATGGTAAGTATCGGGAATGTTTATAACTATCAAGTTCCATTTGCAGCTATTCTGTCTCTCTACTTCAAATATTGCTGCTACTGTTTATGAAAATCCTGTGTGACAAGGATCAAGGTTTCCCAAGATGCTATACTAATACCTCAGAAAACAGCTACTTCGCTGAGATCACGAGCAAAGTAGAAGAAATTACATCAACAATACAGTTGTACCTACCTGAAAGCTGACATTCATATTAATAATTACTCAGGTTTTATGCGAGAATGGGAAAGTTGAACAAATATGGGGAAAGGAGACAAAGACAATCTGGGCAAGCTTTCTGGAAGTGCAGATTACCTATATTGTAGTAGAAGATATTCAGGTGAAATAAAGTACTGTGTCTGAGCCAGTACAGCTCCTTGCTCAGGAGAGTTTTCTCAGTTTAAAGTACTCAGAGAAACCCTCTACACAAGCAAAAAAACTGGAATTTTTATACTACACATCCAACTTCATATTTGAGAGGACAGATTTCTATACTAGGGTAAACTGTGCCTTTACAAGCCTCAGTATCTATCCAGAAAGAGATTCTGCGGTCCAGCTTTCGTGACACTTAAGTGCCTTTTGCACAGGAGATGGTTTGAGCTTTTATGGGTAGTGGCTATATAAGTTAGGAGCAATGGAGTACTGATAGCTGCTTTAGAGTAATCTCAAAACAGATTTTGAAATTTTCAGCATTTCTAAGAATGCTTTTTCTAGGCCTTGCTTGATTTATAGCCCTACCTACCGCACAGTTCTGTGAATTTATTCCCCTGAAAAAAATTAAAATATAAAATGAAAAATTGATGTGCAAGCATTATGAATACATTTTTATACTACATTCTTATGGCTGTGATTTGTACTTCTAAGGGCATTCCTCTTGTTGCAAAATTTGGTTGATGTAAAATTTTCTTAAGAAAGGATGATTTGTTCTTTGTACACTTTTCAAGCCTCACCAATAAGAAGGGAGACTAAATCCATGGAACAGAGTGCAGCTAATATCTAAGTGAGGTCCAGGTGTTAGAAAGGCGAATTACTTGTTGGCAGAATTACTTTGTTAGCACTTAGGGCTGGACGTGCTTCAATAATCTCAGACCTAGGGGTAGGTTAACAAAGCCTGGGAAGAAGGATGTACCACTGAGAGTGGACAAAAAGAATTCAAAATTTACAGGCCAGAAGGACATTTGGCAGAACCCCCAAGAAAGAAACTAATAAGGACAACTCAGCAACTGTGCTGAATCAGCTCTGGCTGGGTAAAAGGTAATTCTGGCAAGGAAATATCACAGCCACTGACCCAAGAAACCAACCAACCCAAAGGAGAAAGACTACTTACAGACTACTTAGAATGAGAAGTGAGAGAAATATTGACCAATATTAAGACAATATGAAACTAGGTACCTTGTATCCAATGAACATTAATGCTTTTGTTTATTAAAATGTATAAACAGTGAGAAGTTTTGGTAGTTGTTGTGCTGACTTAATGGCTTCCATGCAGAACTGTAAATAAATCATACCTCGACTCTGTGTGTGGATTGGCCTATTGCACACCAGGTGAAAGAACCTATTTTGGGACAACGCTCTCTCTGCTTCTGTACTGGAAAGGTTGAAAGTCTTATTCTAGTGCTTCTTCACATGGTACTTCATGTCTACAATTGCAGGTACTAAATAAAGAGATGTAGATCCCTGTACGCAAGGACAACTCCACTGAGATCTCTATGAGCAAAAATGAGCGAAGGACCATTTTTTACTTCCTATTTTATTTTACTATGTAAACCTCTTTCTCTTTTACTTAATTGCAGGTTCATGTTTATTAATCACACCACACAGATTTCTCATTCTAACTGAAGAAATAGCAGATTATCTCTTCCTTGGAGAACGCCTGCCAAGGAATAACAGATTTTAAAAAACTAAACGATATATCAACCCAGTGCAGACTTCTTTAAAGGAAAAAAAAACTCCTATTCACATCAACTCGTACAACTGACGTTTTAGTTTAAAGTTATATTTTGCTTCTACGGTTCTTATTTTGTCTGCTTTCCTAATTAGCACATCATTTAGGAACCTAGTTGATCATGCCAAATTCTAGCATTATTCATTCTTTTCTACAGAGCAGGATTGAATAGGCAGACTGTATGAATTCCTCTACCGTTTCCTTGACCATTTCAGGCATATTCACTTTCTTGTATACTGGAGAGTCATTTGAATGCAGAGCACTGTCACTTCTCTATGTAGTATTGTTAGCACCAGGATGCAATTTTATTTATTAAAACACAGAGTACAATTCCTGTAACCCCTAGGAGCCTCCATCAGAATGAAGACCAGAAAAAACATTTCACATGTGCAAAGCAGACAAGCAGGCTGGGTTTTCTTTTTTTTTTTTTTGTGTTAGTAAATAAGGTATTTTCTCACAGCATCACAATCTTACTACATATTTGATTCAAAATTACAAGACATATCTTTTCTTCCCCTTCCTCCAGAAATAACTGTAATAGGGCTTTTCTTGTTCAATCATGAGACCAGCCATCAATACCCAGTTCTCTTCTGACAACTTTTGCTCAAATAATTGAAAGATCTGCTTACAAAGATAAAACCCGTGCAACAATAAAACCTGTGCAGCTACTGCACAGACCTAAAATAATTCTGCTAAAAGGTCTGCTATTCTTGGCTATTTTGAGTGCCTGTGTTTAGCTCTACAGACTCACACAGTCTGAAGGCCTTGGTCCCCAAAACAGGGACAGAGAGGCTTGCTAGGCAATACGTGCATGTTATTCACTTGGAAATCTCCACCGTTCACTAACCCACCCTCACAGAGGAAGCAAAAGCTTGAGCACAAGAAATTGCACAAGTAGGAAGGACCTCATGGTATTTTCCTAATGTTTTCTTACATCAGTACATCCTTCTCAGCTGCAACTTCCTATTGCCAGAAAAACTTGCTAACACACTGAAGAGTCTCCTTATGGGAGAGATATAATTACCAGAAAAATGAACCATACATATAAAGAGCTGGAGAACAGTACATGTACATGCAAGCAAAAACATTCAGTAAATATGAAAAAATAGATATGATCCTAATTAATCTGCTCGATATGCTACAATCAGTTACTGAAGTACATGAAATCTGACATGTTCTCAGTTAGGAAAACACTTAGGTATAGAAAAGAGGTCTTTCCAAAAGATGAGGTATTTCAAAACACCAGTCAGGCCATATATTTTTAATACCGCACTTGAAAAATAAGTTTATATCTTAAAATAGACAAGGAAATTTAGCTGGCATCTCAAAATACTCCACACCAGAAAAACCCAACTTTTATTAATTCCTCTACTTGAATTGATGGTATTTTTTGCCTTTAGGTTTGTTTTTGTGTGGTTTTGATTTGTTTGTAGTATTTTTCCTCCCTCCTTCATAGTTTATGAACTACAATTGCTTGAATTGGTGTTTTACCTCAGACTAAATCACAAAATCCTGGCTATTTTCCAGACTCAAAACTGGCTGCAGCTTCTAGATAAGCTGGTTGAATGCTTTTCTGTAGGGTACAGATCCATGACCAGTATGTTGCTCTGCGATGTTTGCTCCATCTAACTTAAAATGATAATTTTTAATTGCTCATTGAAAAGAAAAGGTAAAAAGCAAAAGAAAGTATTTGTACATCAAGTAAGTATATTTTCTGATTTGAGAGAAACCAGAAAAAGTGGTATTCAACCATACATTAAATGGCCTGGTTGGAAGGAACCATCAGCATCTTAAAGATCATCTAGTTCCAAACAACCTGCCGTGGCCAGGGACGTATTTCACTAGACCAGGTTGCTCAGAGTTCCATCCAACCTGGCCTTAAACACTTACAGACATATTCAGTATTACAATGCTAAAGTAACCATTTACCCAAGTAACCATTTACCAAGGATGAGTATCACTCAAACAGATTTCCACATTTCAGCAAAATTTTTAGAAGGTAACCCACTTACACCTTAAAGCCTAAACACCAGTCTAAAATTACATTGCCAGAACACATAGCATGCTTTAATTTCTTTTTAAAAGCCACTTCAAGAAGCTCCAGGTCCAGTGACCATATCTACTTAGATCAGAGCAAGTACAGTTAATTCTATGTATAGAATTAAATAACTGACAAATCTCTATTCTTCCAACAAAATTGTTTTTTTAGTTTCTTAGAAATACACAGTAATTAACCTGTCAAAATGAGGTTTCAAACTTCTTTTCTCTCATTCACATCTACTTACAGAAAGTAAAAAGTGAACCTTAACATTTACCTATACTCTAATTTAACAAAATTTATAGGTACAAAATGTCTGCCCCAAGAGCAACAGTCAGGGTAAAAAAGGGATTTTGCATATTGATATTAATCAGATTTCTAATAAGCTTTAGCATCTCGAGTACTATGGGCTACTCAGTACCAGAAAGGCAGGAAGGTATTGGAGAGGATCCAGCAGAGGTCACGAAGATGATGGGGGGTCTGGAGCATCTCTCCTATGAGGTGGCTGTGGCAGCTGGGCCTATTTAAACTAGAGAAGACTCAGATGGCATCTCAATAATGCATATAAATATCTCAAGGTCAGTTGCCAAGAGTGGTGCCAGCCTCTCTGCAGTGGTGCCCAGTGACAGGACATAAAGGAAAGCACACCAAGTTTCAGCCCAACATGAGGCAGAACTTTATGCCGAAGGTGACGGAGCAACAGCCGCCCAGGGAAGTGGTGGAGTCTCCTCCCTGAAAATGTTCAAAACCCACCTGGGTGCATTCCTGTGTCACCTACGCTAGGTGAGCCTGCCTTGGAGGGTGGATTGCACCAGATGATCTCCAGAGGTTCCTTCCAATCCTAAGAATTCTGTGAGTAGCTGAGATCTCATAAAGTGAAGATTACTGAATACAACTAGGCACTAAAACATATGAAATGATTTGAGGTTTGAGGAGACTGGAGTTTTGTTTTTACTTTGCATTAACTCACTTTTCTGAGTATGAACATTCAGCAAATTACTGTGCTCTACAGTACACATTCTCCATATTTTCGATCTTATGAAGCTCTTATAGCTTCATTTGCTGATTTCTTTTGTCAAGATTCCCTAGTGCACACTGAATTTTAAACAACACTTGTTTTCTGTATTGAAATAGTAATCAAACAAAATATCCAAAGTGAACATCTCTAATTTAGCATTTCCCTGACCAATATATTTACATTTGTAATGATTAATAATGTAATGTAATGATTTGTAATAATGTCATTTTGCTTAATATGCTCATTAATAAATGAAAAAAATCCATTGCAATATTGACTTTAGATAGTTGATGATTTTTTTCTCCCTGAAACTGTCAATGTCATAACTTTTATGCTTTTTGTTTTTGTACTTCATGAAGAGTCATTGCCAAACATTGCCACATAAATCTTATTCTTATATTTTCCAAATACTTGCTTGACACTGTAATACAAAATTTACACTGTTCAGGCAGAATATTGAAAGCAGTCTGTTCTCTCAACAGCATCAGCTGTGTAAGAAGTTACTTCTATTTTACTGTGGTTCTTTATAATAAACAGGTTTTGCTATGCTTAGTATTTTTTTCAAGCACTGAGGGGGATATATTATTCATACAACACATCCTAAATATTCTTCTTTAGCTAGTAGAACTGTGGAAGAAGGCATTTTTGCTCCAGACAGTAACCCTCTCTCTAAAGAGCAAAAAATCCTCTCTCCAAAGAAACCCCCCTAAGTCAGAAATATCACAGCCTCCTCCAAAGTAAAAAACCCCAACAATGAAAAAAACCCCAAAACGCAACACCAAAAAACAACCTACACCCCCAGCACCCTGAAAAAACAAAAACCAATCAAAACCTTACCACCAGAGAACGGGCTTCTAGGAAGTTTTGTGTGCTTTTGTTTGGGTTTTTTGTTGTTTGTTTAGGGTTTTGTTTGGTTGGTTGGTTTGGTTTTGTTTAAGTCTGAAAACAATGTACTTTCATTCCAAGGAAGTTCGTAAACAACCAAAAAGTCCCTTCTTTGGTTTAGGAAAAAAGAATCTTAGTACTAACTAGGAAACACTTCTCTGAAAAACTGGAAGACATTAAACCAAATGACTAAGTACTACATTGAAATGAACAAGTCTTGAAAAAAACCTACATTCTACATAATGCCTCTTTCATGCCAAGTCATAATCCCCATTTAATCTCTTAACACCCTAAGAACCCCAATAACACCCTAATACCCTAATAACATATATGCTAAAAGAGTTCATTTAGTAATCAAGCCCTTTCTCCTGCCCTCTGTCCTCCAAAACTGGTTGATTGTATAAAAAACATAGAAATAGAGAATGTGATGGAAGTTATTTGCAAGAGTCAGTTATTTGCAAGTAGCTCTATTACCTTGAAATGGAAAGAATTGGAGCTGATCTGTTTTTGCAATGAAGGAAAGTGGCACAGATAGATCTCTACACTACAGCAACCACAATCTGCACAATCAAGTTATGAAAAAACTAAATAACAAAAAACTGTGGAAAGTTAATACTCTTGTTAATATAATAATTATAAGAATGCTTTCTAACATATACAAAACTTCTGCACAAAATTTCCTCACTTTCAGGTCAGTCTCTCTACTCCCATCACAGATAAGATCATCAACAAAACCTTACGGGGGAAGTCAGTACAGTTAGCAGCTGTTCAAATTGTTCAAGCAATTTTTCTTTTTAGTTCTCAACAGAAGAGTTTCAATATGGTCCCTTGAATAGCCAAAATTAAAAACAGATTTTTTTATTCCAAAGCTGAATAACCCTCCCTCCGAAGTAATTATAACAAGCAACATGCAAGCCACCATGAAACAGAAAAAGCAGCATTTTCACTTAACAGAAGTGAGATAGGACCAAAATAGACAAATATCCAACATGAGAAATGAAACTTCATTATATAGTCTTTGTATTTTCTCTCTTCAATTTTTAAGTACACTCCATGAATTCTATACAAGTATTTGCATATGCTTAATCCTTTCTCCTCTATATATATATATACATTTAGCCAAACATTTAGCCTAGAAGTCACAAAAATTACTTCTTCTGCCTCTGACACATAGGCTTGAAAGCTAGGAGTCCATTATGAAATAGACTCCTCTGTATGGGGGAAAGACAGTATCTTCCCAAATAGTTTGGGTCTACCAGTCTAAATTAAATTTCAAAGTCAGGCCTATTTTTGTGGTATTCTTGAAAGTCTACAATCTTAATAATTGTGTAAAAATCAGAACTTGTTAAACTAAAATTGTCTGAGATTAAGTCTAGCAAGTTGCTTCTGTTTGATGCTGAAGGCAATATAACTGCTTAGTCAATACCAAATATAGTGTGGCAATTACTTTAAACCTGAGGATTAATTTATCCTTGTGCACAAAGGTCAGAATCATTATAATCTGTATTAAACAGCACAATTATAAATACAGATTAATGTTCTGAAGATTTGTTCACCCTGGCTCTGGTTAACAGTGTTACTAGAAAATCAGTATTATATGCTGTGATGTTTAGTCACATTAATTTGCAATCTTCATGTAACATTTATGTGATCTACCATGACTCACAGTACATAATACTAGCAGCATGAGACACAGTCCAGAACAGGGCTGACAGAAGATGCTACAACTCCTGAAACTGGCAAATGCTTATGGGAAAGCTATAGCACAGATTTCAATGCATATTCTTGTGAGAACAGGTTTTCCTAGAGCTTTTCTAGACAGAACATAATAAAATCTTGATCTAAAATCTTAGCTAGATTTAAATGAAAGGTACACTACTAAGTCTTACTAATTTCTGATTCTTGGATGACATTGTAACAATTGCTTTAGATCCCTAATGCAAATGTATCTTATTAAGCATAAGGAACATATTGTGCACTTGACTTTTTTTTTCATACCTTTTATTAGCTATGTTAATTTCTTGTAGTCTAGAGAAACCACACCTGCACAGGAAATCACAGGATCAATTAGTTGGAAAAGACATCTGAGAGACAGAGTTCAACCTTCAACAGAACGCCACCTTGTCACCTAGACCATGGCACTGAGTGCCACATCTAGTCATTTCATGAACATCTCCAGGAATCCACCACCTCCCTGTGAAGTCCATTCCCATGCTTAACAAACCCTTCTGTGAAGAAATTCCTCCTGTTGTCGAACTTGAGCCTCCCCTGGCACAGCTTGAGGCTATATCCTCATCTTGTTGCTAACTGCCTGTGAGAAGAGGCTGATCCCCACCTTGCTGTAATCTCCTTTCAAGTAGTTCCAGAGAGAAATATGGTCACCCCTGAGCCTCCTTTTCTCTGTGTTAAACACTCCCGTTCCCTCAGCTGTCTCCCACGGGACTTCAGACCCTTTGCCAGCTTCATTGCCCTTCTCTGGACTCGCTCCATCACCTCCATATCTGTGTTGCAGGGAGGGGCCCAGAACAGGATACAGGACTCAAGGTGTGGTGTCAGCAGTGCCAAGTGCAGAGGGACAATTGCTTGTCCAAGGCCTTGGTCCTTCTGGTCACACTGTTGTTAACACAAGTCCGGATGGCGCTGGCTGCCTTGGCCAACAGGGCCCACAGTGGCTCACGTGCAGCTGGCCACATACCAGCACCCCCAGTGTCTTTTCCACTGGGCCCCTTTCCACCCCCTCTTCCCCCACCCTGTAGTGCTGGGAGGGGTTCCTGTGGCTGAAGCGTAGCACCTGCACCTTGTTCAACCTCATGCATTGGCCTCTGTCAGTCGGTCTGTCTATCTACCTACCTATTTATCTGTCTGTCATTCTGTCCTGTCCAGATCCTCCAGCAGACCAGCACTCCCACCCAGCTTGATAGATTACAGGGGACCTATTCTGCTCCCTGGCCCTGCCTGCCAGCTCATGGGGTTCACTGCCCTGAAGATCAGGTCTTTTAAAGAGTGAGGCAAAGAAGGTGTTAAGTACTTCAACCTATTCCTCATCCTTGGTCACAGCATTCCCCCTCTAAATCCAACAGATAATGGAGATTTTCCATGCATCTTCTTTAATGTATTTATAAGAGCTTTTCTTATTATCTCTTACAGCAGTGGCCAGATTTGAGTTTTAGTTGAGCTTTAGAGTTTCTGCTTTTCTTTCTACGTGGCATAACAACATCCTTGTACTCTTTCTGAGTCTTAAGCCTCTTTTTATTTCTTCCCCGAGTTACTGCAAAAGCTCCCTGTTCAGCCAGGTCAGTCTTCTTCCCTGATGGCTCATCTTGCTGCACAATGGAGATGGCCTGCTCCTGCACCTCTAAGATTTCTTAGTATTTCTTTCTAGCTTTCCTGGACCTCTTTGTTATTAAGGACTGTGTCTCAATGGATTCCCCAAACCACTGCCCTGAACAGGCCAAAGTCCACCCTCAGGAAGCCCAAGACAGATACTTAGTTGACACCCTTCCTTACCTCCCCACAAATCAAAAGCCATCATTTCAGGGTCACTGTGCCCAAGACAGCCTCCAACCACCCCATCTCCCACCAGCTCTTCTCTTTTTGTAGACAGGAGGTCGAGCGAGGCACCACCCCAGTAGGCTCACTTACCAGCTATGTCCAGAAGTTCCCTTCCACACACTCAGGAACCTTAGACCACCTTCTCTCTGATGTGCTGCATTTCTACAGACATCTGGCAAGTTAAGTCTCCCAAAAGAGCATTGGCTAGGAATCATGAAACATTAGCCAGCTATTTACAGCATAGTTCATCTCCCTCTTCATCCTGGTTGGGTAGTCCGTAAGAGACTCGAGTCACAGTTGATAGCATTCCCTCTAATTCTTACAGAGGCTCAATCCTGTAAGGTCAAAACACTCCCTAATGTACAGAGCCACCCCACTGCCTCTCCTTGCTTGTCTGAAGAGCTTGTTGCCATTCACTGCAGAACTCCAGTCATGGAAGTCATCCCAACACACTTCTCTGATGGCAACTGCACCATGTCCTACTGCTGACTGCTGGTATTATCTAACCAGAAGAGTGGGTGGCTTAAAAATTGTCAGATTCCCGAGTTTAAAAGCTAGACTTTTTCATGGTGAACTTATTTAAAAGCCTTACCCTGTCCTCATTACTCCATGAATGCTGTGCAGGTTAAATGCATAGCACAAGTACTAGTTGGACTGCTTTGCTATTTTTTCCTCCCTGTACTTGACACTTCTATAGCAATTTCACAGGTCTAAATCTATGCTGCTACTGGAAAATTATACAGGCTATATGAAGAAGTTTGACAATTGTATCTGTAGACTTTTTTAGCATATTGTTTTTTTTCTTTCAAACAGGGATGACTCCTTCTCCAAGCTGGTGCCCTCCACAGAGAACCATGTCACTGACCTCAGATAGTGGGTCTTATATGGGGACTATTGTTTTCTTGTTTTCTTCTTTTCTCAACGCCACAATCTAAACATTAAATATCTATATTCAATTTTCAACAGAAACATCCTTCTACTATGATGTGCAACTCTTCCTATTGACTTCAATGCCCAATTACTTACAGATACATACCTTTTTTTTGCCTTGCCTGTTAATTCTAAGAGAAATGGAAATACAGCCCTGTCATGGCTGCGTTCTTCACTTTTTCATATTAGAAGGCACATGTTTAAACTCAGTACCAATTTGATGAGTGCTGGTATTTTCCCTACTCATTATGCAGAGGGCTAGCAATATCCTATTCCACTCTTAAACAGAAAACATTTAAGAAAAACAAAAGGAAAACAACTTCTAAAACAAAGGCTTAAAATGTTAAATTAATAAATGAACTGGAGCTGTTAAAGGTGTACCTGGGACACTAGGTGCCTTGCAACTACTATAACACCCATTCAGTACTCATTAAGGTATTGAATTAAGAGCAAAATTAAGGTACTCATTAAGCACAAAATTTTAATAAATATCATTCAGAAAATAAAAAGAAATTCCACAAACTTGGAAGAACAATGCCTTTTATTTCCCAGAATAAGATGACTCACGGAGAAATATAAAAGGAAGGCAAGTTAGAAAGGTCTGTATACTTGAGAGCTCTTGTGTGTTTGGCGGTGGGATGCCATAAAGTTGAGACAGATAATTCTTGAACTCCTTACACAAATAAAAGGTTGTAAGATTGCTGAAGACCAGTCAGAATACCAAATGCTAAAAGTAAAATGGAGAGAGGGCAAAGCCTGAAAGAATACTTCACAACACAAGTGAAAAAATCTTACATCAAGAGCATCCCTTTTCTCCTCATTTCCCCAGAATGAAATAAACAAGATGCATGAACTTTTCCCATAGAACTTAAGTTAAATATGCTAGCTGGTTACAAAATAAGAAACCTGTTGACCAAAAAAAGACATATCTGTATATCAGGCATTCCAGAGTTACTGCTGTTCCATAGACTTTAAAGTGAGTAGTAAATCCAGTGTGCATTAATAAAATATAAAGGCTATAAAGAAAGAAAAACTAGAAGTCACTCAGTGTATGTGTCAGTACTCCAAGAATCTAAATATGAAGCAAATTTTAAAAAAATTAAAAAGCCGATTTTCACATAAGAAGTTTTAACCCTGAGATTTTCTGAGATTTTAACCCTGAGATTTTAGAGAAATTAGAGCTAATTATCAAAGGCTGAATAAAAAAAAAAAAAAAGTTTGTAACTTTCTTGTATTTAAATAAGAGAATAATTACATCTTTTAAAAAAACTGAGTGTTGTCTTGGTTCAGGTGTTGCTAAACTGAATGCCAATTTCTTATTCTCTTTCCACATGTGCTAGGAAGATGCTAGGGTATTGTTATACCATCAACAGGGATTTATGAACTCAATGGATGTCACAATGACTACAAAGGGATCAAATACGTGATTTATTTAGTAATTATTGAAGGTAATCAAATAATTTACTTAAAGCTAGAGACTATTATTCAAGTTTTACTTTATTGTAATCCTGTCAAGCCACTTAATATTCTCAAGGCTACACATCATCTGAACTAGGCAAACTCCCATGACCTTGTGTAGAATCCCAGAAGATGGTATAATGTGTGTGTTTCAACACACTGTGGGAAAGAAAAAGAGGCTGCTGGAGAAGGGGGCCATGCAGAGGCAGGGCAGCACTCTTCCAGGGCGAACATCCTTATTCTAGTTCTTGGAAATAAGCACAGTGCAGTGCAACTCAAGGGCAAGAATGAGGCCAAGAAGTGGGCACGGACTATAAAGGTGGGAATAAGACCACCAAAGACCTCTTAAACCCTCTGACCCACTTCCAGGAAGATCTGAAAGAATGGACTGAGTATGGGAACTAACTTGAACAGAGTCTTACCACACTCCCATGTCCTTATACAGTAGGACAGGCGCTAACTTACCAATTTCCATGCCAATTGTGTCATTTAATAATAAAACTTTGGTGAGATTCTGTGGTCTCTGTGACTTTTGTCATCTCTTTTAACCATAAGCACCTATGGATCTTGGGTGCACCCCTCCCCTTGAGGTTGGGATGTCACACCTTAATCCATAGTGCAAATCAAGAGTTTTGGTGGTTTGCTGTTTTTAAGCTAAAACATCTAAACTCAATGGTCCTCCTTCATTTTTAATATTAGTATTTTCAAGATTGCACCTTGACATTCACTATGAATATATAAATATATAAATATATATGTTTTAATATATTCCTGAAAGAGTTATTCTCTTCTGTTATTCCTGTTTCAATAACAGGAAGACAACTGAACCTCCAAAACCAATCTCCATTTCTTATACATATCCTAGACTGTAGCAACAAACATGGATTATACAGGTTTAAAAACAAAATCAGTTTAGTTTATCCAGACACATACAAAAACATAAATTAATTTTGTTTTCTACCATTTTAAAAATTTTTTTATACTCCAAATGAAACTGTTATGGAAATTTCAGGTCTTCTGGATATTTTAAGAAACAGGCATTAACACAAGCTTATTAAGAATGATCCTTGGACTAGCTCCAAGATGAAAATCCAAATCAAATGAAGAAGCAAGCCTTACCATGCCCATAAACAACCACAGCTGCCTTTTTATGAAGGCGGGATTTCATCAGTTTTTTCACCTAAATCAAGCTTTATATATTAATTCCAACACAGGTTTTCGGAAGAAGAACATAAAGGAAAGAAAATAGGAAAAAAAAATTATCTTACTTTTCTCCTCCACACAAATAAGAATTTGAAGCCAAACATAAGCCGCTTCATTTGCTACAAATTATCTTGACTGAAAACTATGCTGCAACTCAATGAAGTGATGGTAAAATGAATGAAGACTCTTCTTACCCATTATCACAGAACGGGTAAAGTTGGAAGGGACCACAGAGGGTCGTCCAGTCCAGCCTCCCTGCTTAAGCAGGGCCACCCGAGAGCACATGGCACAGGACCATGTCCAGAGAATTCTTCCAGATGTCTAGAGAGGGGGACCCCACAAGCTGGCTGGGCCACTTGCTCCAGTGCACAGTCACTTCCCGATATTCATCTGAAACATAAAAGCACTGGAGCTCTGGAAAGATTCAGATCTTTCTATAAAGAAGATTTAGAAGGTTATCTCCAAGCAAACCTTGCAAAAGCTTCAGAGCCTGTTAAGAAGAGAGACTTTGCAAAAGCACCTACTGCTTAACACCCCTGTGAGAGTTATTTGGAACAACTTCAGGATGTCACATGCTGCTGCAACAAGAGCATATATTGATAACTGGGCCACGAAGAAACACACACCAAAATTACCAATAGCTGAGTGAGCATTTAACAATAAACCAATTGCTAAAGTTTCTCTTTCAGCAGTGTGACCTATGCCATAATGACAGGAACTAAGGGCCATCATCAACATAAATATAAAATTCTGTTGAAATACAAGTAATTTAAAGAGCGTACATCTTTTTATACACTGAAATGCAAGACTGTACAACTGAAAGACTGCAAAAGTGGAAGTTGGCAGAATAATTCCAGGTTAATATATTTGCCAGAAACCATACTTGTCTCCAATATAATTTCTTGCATTTGAAGGAAGTGGCAGGATATAAAAAACCCTCAATGTTACCTGTAGAAATAATTTGGTATTTTTATCTGCAAAAATATAGTCAAATTTGATGCCTTAGCTGTTGAAAAAAATTTCAGCTGTCTTGAAGTACTTAATTCTGTAGAAGCAGATATATATATATATAAATATACAAATGAAATAGATTACAATTTTGCAATTCTTAATTTCTTTTTACCAGCATACACAATGATTTTTTGGTATCTGCTCCAGATGAGGAGTCTTTCATACTGCCACTCGTTTTCATTAAATTAACAATAATCAGGTAGGAGTTCTCTCCATCCTCATTAGTAATGAACACTCAAGATTTCCACACATATACACAATCTATAAAACGGTGTTATCTGTAGAACCCCTAAAGTTTTAGTACTAGGTAGATATAATCTATATATATATATATATATATATATATGAAGTTTAAAATGTATGTTTAAAATGTAGCACAAGAGAACCTGTTCTATTGCCCAAAAATTGAAGTGAAAGTGCCAGTTTTTTTTACTGCTTTCTTATTAGGAGACTTTCAAGACATATTTTTAAAACAATTTTTAAGCTTTTATTTTAAAGAATTAAAGTTATGTAAATACTATAATTTCTAAGACCTGAACAGTAACAGGAAGAGCCTAACAAGTCTCTTCTCCAATACTGCCTCTCTACACAAACAGCATTTTTTAAAATCTTTGTTTAGAAAGAGCAGCACCAGATACCGTTAGCATCTGGTAAGATACAGGTAAATAACGGGAATAGCATCAGAATAGCATCAATATTTCAACTTATTCATTCACTACACAATCTCCCTTTTTATCTACCTCCTTCTAATAGGCATTGAAATTAGACTGTTTTCCCATCACCATCCTTTCATATCCTACCTCATCCTATCAGGTCCCAGAATGGCTCTGGCAGTTTCACAAATCTGACTTTGTAAAGTGATTTTTCTCAATGGTTTCCTTGAAAATCAGGTGGTTGAGGGGATTGCTCAGACATGTATGTTTGTTTCTGACCTACTTGGCAGCAAAACTTCTAAAAACACATCTACTTATTCCTCCAGATAGGTCCTTGCAAATATTCACACAAACAAAGGCTCTGTTATAGATACTGAATATTCTTCTAAAGGAATAATGAAAGCTACGTTAAGGATCCTTTAATTCCCTAAAACACTAAAATAATTAAGGCACATTCAATTATTCCATACTGACTCCAAGGTATCATCAGGTTTAATCTAGTGTGATAAAAACTTCCATGTTCCTGTAATTACTGAATAGTATTGTGAAGAGTTTCACATTACATTTAAAAATACCATTTTAACATGTGACATTACCAGAAAGATTAAGCAGCAAAGAAACAAACAATGTTGAGTGAACACTAAAATATTAAAACCTGGCTGCAGTATCAATTTCTGTACATCACCTATTTGATGGGAATGTCTTAAACATTGACAATTATGTTTTATAAGCCAGTGATGTAGCAGTCATCTTATACGAAGGGAACAGATATTCCTTAAATCCTTAGTTCTGCTATACATGTCCGGTATCTCTTCCTAGTTCTTTTCAGAAGCTATTTAAATGTTGTCAGTTTTTGGTACATATGCAACTGACAATAGTACACACTGGGACATTAAAACACACAGAAATGCAAGGTTTTTTTCTGAGTCAAATGGACTGACTATTATTGCTTTAAAACTAGTCTTACTATTTAATTCTTACAGCATTTTAATTCTTTCTGTGCCCAGGAACAGATAACAATTTGCCCTTGTGGCAAAGGAGTTCTATCTGAGTAAAAATTAGGGAAAGAACTAGAATGTTTGAAACGGGAACAGAGTAAAAGAAATTCATTAAATTAAATTAAATGTCTGCTTTCATGAACTTTCCTCAGCCAAATACAGCACATCTTTGTACTAAAGAGCAGACAGTGATTTTACAAGTAAACAAAAAAGCAGATGAGTCTCTATTCACTATCTATGCACTTGAGGACAGTGGGTTTTTTAATATATGAATGCATATATTCATATATACTTATATATGAATGCAGTGATCTCACAGAAAGCAATATTTGAGACTGATTTTTCACCAAATTAAATTGCACAGGCTGCACTAATTGCAACATTAAATATGCTTAAGGAAACAGAAGGAAAGCAGCAATGCTATAATAGGTTCTGACTCTTCCTCACTTCACTGTCATTGAGGCACCATTGGTACAGACTAATTACCCAAGCCTTACCCTTTGCATTAAGCCAAATAATCTTATTCCTCAGCTGAGGGTAAAATGAAGACAGCTGCAAGGCTGAACTTCCTAAAAGAGGTCAGGATGGATTCCTAACAACCACAACTATTTGGAATCCCCCATGCCATTTGGCACCTAAAGAATATTATAAGTTTAAAAGAATATAGCTCTTGTTTCAGAGTTTCAAAGGTTAGTGCAGTCAACCAGCTGTCTCCTGAAATTCCAAAATCACCATGTTAGACTCCTTCAGCTCACTTGAAAGAAAAACCATTGCAGATTACAGGTATTAAGCCTCTCAAAAATATTCGATCCCTTGGCAAATGTTGGTTCACTTGACAGAAGGAGGAAGAAAACAAATCAAAACCAACAAAAAATCAGCAGTATCTATTTTCAGACAAGAGCTTCTGTACTCTTCATAGAACAGAGGGGTAGAAGTACAGCAGGACTGATGGATTATGCAGCCATTGATAAGCAGTAAGAATACAGTGGCTATATTGGACATTTTGGCACTGAAAATAACAATTAATTATCAACTGATTTGCTTCAGCATAGCATCTCAAAGGTTCAGCTACTAAACACCTAAACATATTTGCACTCTTGCTGAGTTTCACCTCATCCTGAAAAATACTTCTTAACAAAAAAAATCTAAGTGAAGCAGTATAAAAATTGATTTTATTTCTCCATTTTCAAGTGAGACAGACTCTCTTTGCACATCGAGCACACATTTCATTACACTGCCTCAGGAGGAAGAAACTTCCTTAACAGTCTAATGCTACCCCCAGAGCACAGCTGCTGCTTTCCAGTCTTGTCAGCTCTGTTCTTCCACATTTTTTTTCTTTTCTCTTCCACATTTCAGTAAAATCTCAGTATTCTTCCCTATATTTATTGCTGCAGACTAGCCTGAAACAAACACATGGCTGCAAAATAATTCAGACATGATGAGGATATTGCATATATGACTGGCATAGTGTAATTTTTGGGTTTACTGCTGCTCTTGGTTCACTGAGCAATTCTGAGGTACAAAGTCACAGCTCCTACTTCTGTAGTCTTTCATATCAACAAAAACACAACCACCTGAAGAACTATATCAACTATAGAGAACTCAACAAATATAAAGCATGAGTAAACTATTTTGTTTACCAGGTAATTTGTCTCTCTTCCGACTACCAAAGGAAGTTATATAAACACCCATAAAAACTACTGATGATTTGTTTATGTATAATTTTACAGTGGTGAAATTACAGAGACCAGGCCCCGCCATAAATCCCTGTTTCCCTGTTGTTGCATAGAAGGTGTTTTGATGCTGTCAAAGCAAGAGCACATATCTGGGTCATGGATAGAGGTGTGGTGGCCTGGAAGACTTTTATATGGAGACATTAGAAAGATATTCTCCTGCAGTTCCATCTCCAGCTAAAAGGGAGAGGTTTTAGTTCTGTAATTACATGTGACTCAGAAAATACATACTACATTTTCTAAGTGTTCAATTTGTCCAAAGCAGGTTTACTTTGCATTTGCTAACTATGAAAGTGGAAAAACGAAGAAAATCTACCTATTTCCTGCAAGGAAACTGACCACAAATTGACCAAATATGACCATTCAAAAATAACAAGAAGACTGTGTAAATGGCTGGAAAAATCAACATTTTGGGTAATACACACTAGCTGGCAGCAAATTAGTTTTTTCTTCCTAAGACAGCACATGAAGGAAAATACACCAGAATTTTTTGACACTTCTCTAGTTTTTTCCATAGAAACTATTAATCAATATCAACCAGTAAGATATCAATAAATTCTGTACACACCTATTTCTTCAGCTTGTAATATCCATGTACTGATTTCTCTAATGGCTGACTGAAGTATTGGTTGTATCTACAAATACAGCAGAAAAAGAGGGAACACTACAAAAAAATATTGCTAAGATAAAACCAGTAAAAGTAAACATTAAAAAAACACTATGTAAAGGGGAAGATGAGCAAGTAAGGAAAGAGTAAAGAAAATCATAAAAGTACATAAAAACTGCTATTTGATGAAATGCCATATTTATTCTTCAGTATTTCTAAAACGTACTTGCCCTCCAATGTGTTTGAAATAGCAAATATAACAACACACATATTAAACCTTTGCACAATACTAATACTGAAGGATGGTATGAAAATTTTCTTTTGTTTTCTGACAAACATATGCCTTGACTTCCAAATAGAGAGTATTTACAGTCTGAGCCTTACAAGACAGACGGCACAACCATTGTGCAAAACTAGACAATGGGAAGAAACACGGCTTTGACAAGTGGCATAAATGAGATTTCTTTGTCTGCAGAGTGGTACATCATAAGGAACACTGTCTGTGAACAGTTTTCTATTAAATATAGAAAATACTATTGAGTTCACAATCTCACTGAAAAAAGGATTACAATTCGGGTTAACATATCCTTATCTTATGTCCTGACTGTAAATTAATAAATGAGACACAGAAAAGCATCAGCAATCTGATTTTTCTAAACACTAAAGAATACACTAAAATGTCAGAAGGAACTCGTGGGCAAGTCTCTTGGGCAGAAGTGCATTATACACAGCCTAACAAGCAGAATTCCAACATCACAGAAGAATTTTTTTTTTTTTTTTTTTTTTTTTTAGTTTTTCTGGCCAAACTGAGACTTTCTTTCTGGATTTTCAGTTTAGGTTCATCATCTTAGGTATATGGAGCACCATCAATATTGCCAATGCATTTTTCTCCATTCCTTTGGCTGCAAGGTGCAAGTAGCTGCTCATTTGCTGTGTTAGGCACTTTCTTATAAGTCATGTAAATAAAGCCATCAAGCCAAACACATGCCATGAAATTATGCAGGTGCACCACTGCTTTAAGCACCCATTATACTTAAACACAGTCCACAACAAAAGCACATAGTTTACAGGTCTAGTACGGCCACAAGTCACATCCTAAATAAATACTACGTCTGTACCTCAAATATAAATCCTTACAAATCATTAACCAAACAATCATCCTCATCCTCACTGAGAGAAATCAGAAAGCTTTTAGGGCCCAGAAAATTTGAACAACAAAACTGTGAACCCTACGCAGGAGAAAAATTGTATTTATTACCCCTGCATTTCTGAAAGAATTCAGAAAGCATGTTAAGAACCTACAGAAAAAAAAAGTATCACATTTTCTCCTAAATAAGCAGCCTACTACCACTGTGCAGAAATAATCTTCAGTTGAAGGGAAGAGAAGGGACACTACTGGACCTTAGTCTGAGATCTCACTAGTGAGAATCAGTTCTGGCTCCTTGCCAGCCAGAATGTCACAATGGCATGGGTACCACCAAGAGCATTAACATTCAATGAGCCTCATACTTCAAAGTCTATAAAGAAAGGCTCCATCTACTCTCATATCAGTCTAAATGAAAAACAGCTGCTTTCAACATCTAATTATGTTTCTATGACCAAAACTAGAAACAAAGATTTTCAACTTTCTCTCCATGCCACTACAAGTTTTCTCTCCATGCCACTACAATAACATCAGACAAGTTCCTCTGTATCTTTTCCTCAAGTCACAGGCTGAGTTATTTACACACCTTTATCTGAAAGGAGGGAAAAATTATTTTCAAGTCCCTTAAAAATAATTACCAAATCCAACAAATGCAAAGAAAATAGCTGACCTTAAAAATACATCCAAGGAAAGCTCAACCATTCTCAAGCTTAAATAAGAAATTAATCATTTTTTTATCACTTCCAACAATAGGCGTATACCAGATCAACACTGTACATTCATTAATCAGCCTGAAATGAGCACACTACTTTTATCCTGCTACAAACAACAGAAGATGCATTATTCTTAAGCCATTGTATTACAGATTGCTTTGTAACACCAGTGCAGTAAGACTGACAATGAACTATACTTTTAGGAAAAGAAAAATTACTACCAGCTACTTCGCCACAATTAAAAACTTCTGCCTTTTACAGCCTTGTTGTTTTTACATTCATTTAATGAGTTGCTGTAGCAGAACTATTACAATTGTTAGTGAAGTGAATCTTGTTGCATTTATCGTCCTGTTCTCTACTAAGAAGCATTCTACTGCAATCAGATTATTCAGTGTCTTGTATTTTTGTCATATTTCACACATGGAGAGAAAGGAATGCACTGTCACAAGGAAAAAAAAAAGGAAAAAAGAAAAGGAAAGCTCTGTTTCACATCAGGCTTCTTCTAAGGAGCTGTATTGTGTTGTTTAGACAAAAACAAATTTGGTATACAGCATTTCAATAGTAATGTTCAAATAATATGCAAAAAACTGTCCTTTTAGCTAAAAGTATGGAGGTCTCACTAGACAAGATCATCTGGACCATAGTTACTGACCCCAATGACTGCCTTCATGTAAGATTCCCTTTTAAAAGCATTCCAGTCAGACTATTCAGGTGTCTGGGGCCACAAAAGCAAGCAAGTGGCCACAGAATAAGATCCTGAGCTTATTGTGCACTGAGTCTACGCCCTGAACTCTCAGAGCAATGAGACTCATTTCTGATGCCATATGAAAACCCTCTATTGTCTTCAGCATCGTTTGGAAAAAAATCAACTTTTAACATTTATCACATTAAATCTGCCAAAATTGAAATGTCAAAGGAAATATAAAAATGGACAGGAAAACACCAATTTCATATTTTCTACCAAGCTAAATTAATCTTCAAAAATGTTCCTCTTCACATTTTGAGAGACAGATTTTAGAGCAGTAATTTTTACTTTTGCCATCAAAACATACATGTTTAACTGGATAGACAAATTCAGTTCAATCTTATGACCACTTTGGCACCACAACCGACCAGAAATATGATTAAGACTTATCACTGTGTCTCAAAGCCATACCCAAATCCAGTTTAGAAAATGCAGAAAAGATCATTCATTTCAAAATCATGAACTTTCTGTAATTTTATGGGCATTTGATGAATGCATATGGTTTTAGACCACGTTTAGAAGTTACATATAATTATGAAATAATGGTGATAGCTTTCCTCTTCTTAACAATGTTATCAAATAAGAAAAGATTACATATTGCCTTAACGTAGCTTAACTCATTAATTCATATTTGGTTGCAATTAGCTTGAAGACGTGCTGAGATCTTTCAAAACTATCACCGTAACATGGTGCAAAAAGGATACCATCACTGCCTGACAAGGTACAAAAATCCAGGAGTTGTCCAACCTCTGCAACAAGTACTGTGGTTCACTATTTTCAGTACCGGTGTATGAAATGGAGTACAAACTTTTACAAAATAAAATCCTCAAAAATAAATGGAAAACTCTGTCCTGCAAAGTTAGTATTTTGCCTTAGCTAAACAATTTCACATGGCAAGATACTGTACCCTGCTTTTCTCCAAGAAAAACTAGTCCTGCAAACCTACCTTGCTGGGTCCAGCCAATCAATTAGGCATAGGTTTACAACAAGTATTAATTGTCAGAGCCAGAACTGCCTTCTGCTGAGAGAGATTAAAGCATAATCTCTTTCCAGTAAATGGCATGCTGACAGCATTGCATTTTTTAAACTTCTGTATGTGCTGTCGAAATGCTGAGCTCAATCTTCTACACAGCCAGTTAAAAACTGTCTGAAGACTGCTGAAGAGATTAGACCAGGACTTTTATAAATCTCCAACTCTACAAGAGAATTTCAGCTCCCCTTTGCAATGAGACGACCAATCTGGTACCAAAACTCACTTTGCAACACATACTATACTTGGGTGGAATTTTAAGGGGAATTTCTCTCCCACTGATCATTTTCATCTCTCAATTACATAACCATCACAGGCCACAACATTGTGTTCTTATGAACATATACACACTCCTCAGAATTATGATATTCATAGTTAGCATCCACATGCCAATTTCAACTTCTTGATATTCTTTCCAACGATTTTTTTAAAAGTTGGAAGGAGGATTTGAATGTATTAAGTTTTTTTAGAACTATCCGGCTTAATTTCTCATACTGGTAACATTTGCTCAAGAAGATAAGGACTCAATTTTAGGGCTCTACACTAAATACTTTGACTCTCATGAATGTTCAGGCAGTTTTTAAGCTTCTATATCTCTTTTCTGTACAGGTTAATCTGCACAAGCTCATGCAAGATACAAACCTGAGTCTGCAAAAGCCAGTTTGGTGCTTCCTCTCCATTTTAACTCTTCTTACAGGGATGCATCACTCTTTAATGAGCATAAAATTATTAATCCAAATTAATTCATATGACTGCTGGTGAAAGTTTCCTCAGATCTTTTATTAAATCAGAAGAATTGAACTGCAATATATTTCTCCAAGTGCTGTATTCCAAAGCACATCAGCATGGCTCATATGGACCAGCACTGTGGAATGCCTAACCAGAAATGTTACCAAAAAAAGTACCCTCCTTTTGCCACTAAACACTCATTCTAAATTAAGTCTGTTACTAGATAATTGAAGCAATGCCCTGCTGTCTTCCTGCATTCAGACATTTTCCTGTTCAGAAATTTGCAGTTATTATTTGCCTGTGTATGCGGCTCCTGCTGCTCCTTACTTGACTAAGTAGCAGGCACACATTTTTTCTTTCTTTTTTACATCTCAGTAAACACCTCATGTTTTAAGCCTTAAAACATGCAGTGCTTCTGCAAAAGTCTGCTTTGATGCCCATTTCACAGGAGGAGACACAGCATAAAGGAAAAAGTCACATTTTCCTGAAAAAATGTGCACATGCTTTACAAGAACATGCTCCAAGAACATGCTTTAAGGACTAATTTCTACTTATTACGCACTTATTTCTGTGCTATTATTCCAACACAGCAGAGAAATACCATAGTCAAAATTTTGGTTTGATCTACTGATGAGGAACTGGAAGTTGAGCAGTCTAAAGAGTAGTATCATAATAGATCTGGTCTGTATCCAACATTAATTTCTCATCTGTGTACATCAAAACAATGGGATAATGTGTCTCAGCTTCACCTTTTCTTTGCCGACAACATAGATAATATACTATCTCTGAGCAACTGAGCAGAACAAATTATCTTATCACGACACTGCATGGTCAGATCAGGCTTATTTTTAAACTGCAGTAGATTTTGTTCATGTTTTCCTCAAACCTACACTTTCACAGAAAGGAATTATTCTAGATTGCAGCAACTTTTTATACATTTACTGGGATTGAGATAACGCTACAATATCTCACAGCAAAAAAAGTAAGTCCCCGGTCATTATTCAGATGCAGAATCCTGAGATGAGATTGTTCAAGTGTTTTTAATTTTTTTGCCCTCTATAAGGGAAAACGTTGGCAATTCTCAGTTTCACCTGTTTGTCTTTACAGTGAAATAGAGTCCGCCTGGTTTAACTGCTCTATATGTAAATCTTCCATTTGTCACTGCCTTGTTACACCCCACAAGCTGTGGGTCAAATTACACGGGAGCATCTCTTTCCCAGCATTAAAATAATAACTTAAAAAATCGACAACCAAACCAAACAAAAACACCAACAAACAGAAAAACAACCACCAAGAGCAATCGATCTTGAGACGATCAGGAGCCGGAGCGAGACAAGAATCAGAGACGATCTTTGCTCTAAACTTAATACCTCAGTAAGACCTGAAATCTATATTATTTCTCTTCAAAGCGCTGAATCTGAGAAAGGAAACAAAGCAGGAGCACTCTGAGGAAAACAGCTGTCGGTACTCACCCAGTGCCCAAGACCAGCGCAGCAAAGAGAGGCAGCACGCCATAGGCAGCGATGAATTTCATACCGGCCCTGCTCCGCTTCCTTCCCACCGACCGGCTCCTTCCTCGCCTCCTCCAACCCCACCTCGCCAAGGGAGCCGCCGGCGCTGCGGGAAGCTTCCACCTCCGCCAGCGCGGGCAGGCGGCGGGCGTGAGGGAGGGGACGCCGAGCGGGGTTGGAGCTCCGGGGGCGTTACCAGGGGCAGAGCCAACGCCAGCGCGGAGCTCGGAGCGCGGAGCCCACAGCGCGGAGCTCGGAGCGCGCAGCCCAGAGCTCGCAGCCCGGAGCGCGGAGCCCACAGCGCGGAGCTCGGAGCGCGCAGCCCGGAGCTCGCAGCCCGGAGCGCGGAGCCCACAGCGCGGAGCTCGGAGCGCGCAGCCCGGAGCGCGGAGCTCGGAGCCCGCCCCGGGCCGCTCAGCCCGCCCCGCCGGCTGCGCCAGGCCGCGCCCCTCAGCGCCGGCCGGGGAGGGGTCGCGGCGCATTGCTCGGAGCTCCGTTCCCTGGGAGCAGCGGGGCACGGCCGAGAATCCCTCGAGGGAGGAAAAAAAAAAAAAAAAAAAAAAAGAATTGAGAAACCGCGGTAAAAACACCACCAGTATTTTGCGGTTAGTGTCTTTATGTGATGTGACTGCACAAGACAGGTGATACAGAGGCAGGAGCCCCAAGGAGCCTGTCGCTACACAGAGCCACGTGTCATTTCTGCAAAGCAGGAACACACAACCTCCTATTTCACTCACTCACCCCGTATCAAGTTGAAGGTAGGAGCAGAAATAGCTTCCAGAATAGGGTTTAGAACAATGCCATCTCTAAAAGCCCTTCATAACATGAAACATACAAGCCCTTGTCCATTCAAGACCTTCAAAGAAATAAATACTCTTCTTCCGTTTCCTGTGTTTGTGTTCTCCCAAACTTAATCATAAATTACATAAATCAGCAAATTTGGTTACAAGTGTTTTCAGTGTGTAGGTAATCTTAACACAGGTTCATCTGATTGCCAATCATATGAAAGTGTAACATTTAAACGGAATCTTTCTCAGCAATACTGCAAAACCCCAATCAAACAAACTTGTCTGCAAGTGAATGAATTGTGGTCATTACAAGAAAGATATCTGGTCACCTATGGGCTTCCCTACTCTTACAAAAGACATCCAGAAACTACATTATACATCACAAGCATAAAACAAAAATTTCCTTAGTTTAAACTGGTTAGTATTTGCATTCACCTGTTTACTGCAGAGTAATTTTGTATTCCATCAGAAAAAACAGAAATTCACTGTTTGAAATGAATGGAAGACTTTTTAAAATTAGTCTTGTCCCTTAATAAGATAGGTACATGGTGAATACAAACAAAATTAAAAAATTACATCCTTCAATAGCAAACTGAGAGTAATGGGAGGTAAAAGAAAAAATGAAAAGGTGATATACACAGCCAAAAAGGAACAAAATAATTAATTTCTGACTTTCTGTGTCCCAACTCTAGTATCTTTTTCAGCACACCTGGCAGCACATTCTGTTCAATCACATTAATTTAAAACTTTATTTATTGTTATGTTGATGCTATGTACCAGCTTGCATGAACAGTCATGTTACCATGGATACTTATGATAGCATGGTAAAAAGGTCATAAAAAGAACTGTTAGCTTGTCATTTTCTCTTCTAGAAAAAGCCAGCCTTTCCAGTCTACCAGGCACTTCATAGTAACTCATCAGCAGCAAATAATTCTTTCATCTTCCTTTTATGTGCATTCCTACAGGGTGGAACAGAGGGGAAGGTACTGGTGCATCAAGGCAGTAAAAAATGCTGAGTGGTCTTGAGTAGCCTTGTGAAATTTTTCAACCTGAGGAACTATTTTTTAATTCTATTACTGCTCTGCCTCTTCCCTACGGCTGCTTCTTGCTTTCACCTCAAGCGGTTTCAACAGGCTTGCATGGGAGACTCTCCACAAGTGCTTGGGTGACTTCAGTATGGGCACTCTGCAGCTACCACAGTGCTTCATCACCCAGACATAACCCTGCCATTCCATGCAGCATTTCTCCATCCTGCTCAGAGCTGACTGAACAATGAGGAAGCTCTCATGCTTCCCAGCCATGTTGTTTAGTTCTGCTGTGAATATCTGATGTGAATATCCCATAAAGACTGGCACAGCTCAGTTTGAGCCTGTAAATACCTCAAGAACTCAGCGTACAGGTTTGTAACAAACTTTCCCAACTCAGACTGGCCCATAGGAACCCTCAATCAACTTGAGCACAGCATATACACAGCCAGGCTAAGCAGAGACTGCAGCAATTGCACCCCTAAATACTGACCTAGACACAGGTACAATTGCATCACTGTGAAGACAATGCTTAGCAGTAAATGCATGTGGGAAAAAAGGAAAACCTGCCTTTTTAGAAACAAATTTCTATAATTAAGGGCTAGGCACTTAATCTTCAACACTGGTCTTGTCAGACCTGATTGTACTCCAGCTGCTTGCCTAAAGACACAAAAAAAGCATCCTTTTCCTCCCTCCTATTGAGATAAATCACCTTGATCTTGACAAGTTGGAGGGGGTTTTGTGTTTTGGTTGGTTGGTCAGTTGTTTATGTGAAAAACGAGGTTCACTCTCCTGGAAAAATGTAAATGTTTAATAAAGGACAATAGGATACTAAAATAAAGCAAAGTTTTATGGCCGGGTTCTTGGCATTCAGCCAAGACCACACCTGCTATTTTGGAGCCACCCTTTACATACCTTTTCATTTCATATCCATAAACAATTCTGCATATTTAAACATTTCCCCAAACTAGATTACATGCTCCAAGAACTGCTTAGCCTGGCTCCTGCTCGGGTCTGCCTTTTTAGAGGATGCTCATTTCTCAGCTGTGGTTTTAGTGTCCATTCTTATTCCCACTTCCAGCTTGGACTTTGGTCCACACTTTCTACAGAAGGTAGGTGCTGATAGTTGGCATGTCAGTAGCAGGGATCTTCATCCTATATTCCTTGGAGTTCAATTCCAGGCAGATCAATTACCACAAGCATAACTATATCAGCTATATCACTAATAAGTTTAGTTAATAGCAGAAATAGAAACTGTATCTTTATAGCAAAGTTACTTTAGCATTATACATACAGCATGCATTTCAATAGTTGCAAAAAGCCAATATTATAATATGTAGTTATAATATTCATTTGAGAGGAGTAATGTGCATCTTAACAATAATATATCAATACCAAAAAATTATAGAGAATCGCTTGCAGATTTTTCTTAGACATAGACTAGTTGATTTTTTGTGCTGTGTACACTTAGAGATCAAATATTACTGTGCAACAGCTTCCAAGGTGCTGTAGAAATATTCTATATAAGCACACAAGATATGCAGAACTCCTCAGAAATATCATATTTTTCTCTTGTAATTAAAGGCTTTCCATTTTTTTTTTTGGTTCAAATGAATTGACAATATTACTAAATAAATAATTACTCCTAGCTTAGCAAACAAAAGATGATTTTATATGCCATTAAAAAATGCATAGGAAATATGGAAGAATTACTACAAAATTAAGTGGTAGAAGTGAATTTTCTATTCCTCAATGAAGGCCACTGCCTTTCTGAAAAATTTTGGAAGGATAGAAACAATGCATTACACAAATAATACCCTATACTATTGCAGTTTAAAATATATAAAAGTTAGCAGCCTCTGGGTGGACCAGTTCTTTTTGCATTGATGAAATATTTACATCACAGTATCACAGTTTTTGGCCAGTGTTGAAGACATTTCTTCTTTTTCATTTTCATTTCTCAGCTCTTCAAGTGCATACCATTATGTTTGAATATCGAACATAACATAACTCTGCAAAATCATCTGGTCATCCTCCCAGTTCTTCTGTTTCTGTTGACATATACCATGCTTCATTTCCTATGAGTTAAGTAGCACCAATCAACTTCAGTAATAAACAGAGTGAGGCAACCAACTTTAAATTTGAATGAATGTTTATTCATTACCCAAGCGTAGCTTCACTGTTCACTTCAGCTGGGGTTTCCTTATTTAAATAAATTGGCAAATGTTTTACTGCCTGCTTTCTTTCCTTGGAGTCCCCGGTGCTAAGAAGCCAGTGCTGCCAACTGGAAGCTCTGAGGAGATGATAATATGGGAAATGGCTATGTGAGAGCTGTGAGTGACGTGGTGTGACAGTTCCTTGGATTGGGAGTCCATGGCAGCCTGGCAATGCTGGCAGCCTGTTGAGCTCAAACTGTTTCACACTGCAGAATGAATCAACTGTCTGACAGACATTAGTATGTCTAAGGGGCAGCAGTTCCCCAAACAATGTCGTGTGAAGAAAACTGAAGCTACAAGCTCAGTTGCCAGAATTTAAAAAAATGTATCAGAAAACAGAGATGGGATAAACCTTTATAAATAGAAAATAATGTCCAAAATAACATAAAACAACAAAAAAAAAATGCATCTGTGCAGGGAAAACTGAAATATTAAAAACTGTGACCTTTCATCTGTTCTTAGGGAAAGAAATACTGCACAATGAACTCCTTCTCCTCTTGATGCCCAGGACACCCAAACATTTGTTAGCTGCACACTTACTTACACGATTTAAACAGCACCTGAAACAGTATCAAAAGTCTTCTTAGCAAGCTCCTTCACAGCAAATATTTATCTGTGATTTTGCAGAAGAAAGATTGTGTTTTATGTTGCTGTTCTTCATTGATTAAAACACTAATTTGGATGTTCTAGCCAGGAAGCAAAAGGAAGGATAGAATCAGAAAAAAAGCATAGGGGAAGGAAATGAAGACAGATGAAAAAAAAAGAAAAATCAAAGAGAGACAAAACAGCAAAAGAAGAAAAACATCCATTCAGAATGAGGAAAAAAAATTTAGTGCAAGTGATAATAATAAAAAAAACTCCCAAAGCTATTTGCTAATCTTCATTTGGTGTAGTCCTCCAAATACATTTAGCAATTATTAAAGACTACCAATATGAAGCAAGGTAGCCATTAGGAAAGCCACAGTTGCAATGGCAAGGTCTGCTTTGTTTCTCTTATTCCAAAGATATTGAGAGATTCATCTCAGCTCAATGGAGACACCAATTTATAAATACCTAAAGGAAAGTCTAAACCCTCCCCATAATTGCTACAGTCAATGAAGCATTTATAGAGGATAACTGATTTCACACACTATAGACAGACAAACTCAAGACAAGATCTTTCATTTTCTAGAGTCCCAAATTCCTTGTCAAGTGCAATTAAGTCTAGATGACTTGCACAGAGCTCTCTGCATTCCTGGAGTCAAAAGTTTAAACTTCAACAATTTTTTAAAAAGCAGTTCAGCACCAGCAAAACAGAATACTGTGTTCTCACATTTGGTTTTTCAACACCAGGTCAGATTTCATTCACTGAAGAGCAGTCTTTTTATTATTTCATAAAATAATCAACAGTAAGAGCCAGCATGGCCCAGGGTGCTTAATCAAAGCTTGATGCTGCTCTTGTTGCTAAAAAACCCAAGTATATGTACACATATTTTATTTATATATATATATATATATATATACACATATAAAATATTCACACCTTGTGATCTGAACGGGTAGAAACACACAGCTTGCTTAATTTGATGATGATGATGAACATGCTAATGATGCACACTAGACAAGATTTTCTAGTGATACAGTTTGAAGTGCTTAACAATGCCATGAGACTGCTCTGCTACCACTATCAAAAAATTATAATGAAGGACCACCCATTTTAACATGTTTTAATTAATATTCTGTGGGTAAAGGTTTTGTCTGGCTATATCCTACATTTCCAATTTTACAATGAATTCAAAGGTCTCTTGCTAAAAACCAGAAAGTGACAGCTCCTTTCCCCTCCCACCTACACACTCCAAAAGCCAAATATGTTTCCTCTGTGAGTACCCTAAGCAAATAGAATTGTAAGATGTCAGGATCCAACCAGTAATTCCAGACTGTCTGAAAGATCTATGGAGATTCCTAATTCCATATCCAGCAGATTGTAAACCGAAATTTCAGAAGAGAAGTTTTGGAAGCTCTTGAGTGCAAACAAATAATTGATAATGTTTTCTCCCCTAAATGTCTTATCAAAGAATGGATAGACTTATTTAGATAAAGCTGCATCTTCTCCAGAGACAAAACAATGATGTTTTTTTCAAATGTATAATATTTTATCACAAGTTTTATTAGTAAATTTATATATTGTCACTTGTAGGAAACAATTGAAAATTATTTTACATTTTCTTTCACAGATAACTTACAAAATCTTCTCCACAGAAAAGAATATAAGATTAATTAGATGTCTTCTTTCCTAACTACTGCTGGTGAGTGTATTTAAATCCTTTGATAAGTCCTCTCCACCAGAGGTGGTAGTGCAGTGCTTTTAAAGCTAGTGCTTCAAGGTTTATTGCACTTTTCCACAGACTGTCATGAAAAGCAAAAGACTTGGAAGGCTGTTAATGAATGCCTTCCGACCACCAGGATCTCTCCCAAGCCAGAGCAGTTCTAACTCAGTGCCTAAAGAGCAAGAAGGGTGAAAACCAATGGAAGTTAATAGCCTGTCTCAGCTTCAGCAGGAACATGTTCCAAAAGCATTCCATGTTTCCTCTGTTCCTACTATTTCCTCTTTCTTAAGGAAGCCAATTACCTTGTAGAACATTTTTACCCTTCCCTAAATTGTAAATACATTTTCTACCGCTCTGAATTTCTACTTCATTCTTATTCAAGCTTTCCTATTCTGTATTCAACACATACTCCCAACTTGGGTTATTCATCTTCAACTGCCCTATTTCTCTCTCAGACAAAATATACCACAATTCCTTTACTTCCCTGGAGAGATTTCTCTGTTATCTAACTGCCCAAACTAAATGCCCACCAGGTGTGGCATAGCTATAGGAATAACATATTTGGCACAACTACTGTATTAGGAAAAAAACCCCTAACTACTTCTCTATAAAATATAAAAACCAAGGGAGGATAAAAGTGTTCCTTCCTGCTCAGAGACAGAGGGGACCTTGCAGAACCTCCTCTCAATTACCACAGTGACACTTGCTCCAGGGAGGAGAAAAATAAAAATGATCAAGAAAAGGACAAGTGTTCCCTGAGCTGTGCTGTGCACAGTTCCGGAGTAGCTTTAGCTCTGCAATCTATCTAGCTCACAGGTTCAGAAATTCTAATTTCTAAAGTGCTTCATTTGGCACAACCTGTGGCTTATTCAGTTCTATTACTCGCTCTGAAGAAATTTATTACTGTTTCTGGCATTCACTCTTGTTTGCCTTTGCAAGCATTGAAAGAGGATTCATTTAATTTCTTAGCATATCAATTTCTTTTGTTAGTAAATTAGAACTGCAATTGAACAGATGCTTAGCTGTCTCCATTACTGACCTTTGTTGCTCATAAGTTTCTTCTTTTTACCATATCCCTTTCTGAAATCTTCCTGCCATTTTCACCTTTGCTTTCTGCATTTTTATTCTCCCTTCAAATCTTCTGAGCCTTCAATATTATTAAATACTCTTTACTTGATGGTTTTTGCCATACATTTGATTTTTTGATATGTCTGTTTTAGATGCATGCACACACATATAATTTATCATTAGCTCAATTCAGCTAGAAACCCCAGAGTATGGCAGTATACTGATCAAGAGTAAAGGGCAAAATATGTTTCAATCATAACTTAAATTTGATTCTGGTCAAGGACTTCTTACATTCAATAATTCTGTTGTATTCCAACACAGCACACTCCAGGCTACTTTTAGTGCCTTGAACTAAAATTTTAACTGTAGTTAAAAAGAAGAAATATTCCAGTTTTATATGTCAGTTGAAATCCAATGACAAATTGAGAATTGAGTCTATGGTATTATGTAAAGTAAAAATAAAATTGTACAGTTATCATAGCCAGACTGATCCTGTCCTGTATAGATCTATGGCAACAGTGACCTACTTTTACAATGTATAGTTTTTCTCTCATTTACTGGTAAATGTTTGGTTTTTATTACAGAAATGCATTCAAATTACACAAGACAATCTCCAAGACTAATTTCTTTGATATTTATTTCTTCTTTCCATACCAATGTTTCTTTATGTCTATTAGATTTCTCCACAATGAAATTCAGAGATAAATCTGCTGTCAGAGTCTCTTTTTATTGACACATACTTGTCTCAGTGCTGACTGCACATGTTAGTTCCACTGCTGGGTTTTTTATTATTTTTCAATTTAAGCCTTGTTATATTCAGAACTTGTCTTGCATACAAATTACTGAATGGCTATATAGGGAATACATTATAAGCATCAGAATTTTTCCAATACCAACTCTCAGAACACGAAAAGGCCTGAAAATCTTACAGACCCTCAGTAATCCAACAGAATGGGGGGCCCATGAGGATACAGAGGATCACACTTCCCATCCCTCACTCTTTTTCATAGAGAGTTTTCACCACCAACCTTGCCCGTGTTTTAAAAACAATATCAAAAGTTAAAAAATTATAAACCCCATACACAGAGGATCCAGTGTGTGAACAGTGGCTGATGCCAAAGCTCCCATAAAGAGAAAAGTACTGGTTAGCCAAAAAAAGAACACTTGTCCATAGGGGCAAGAACATCAGTTTTTTGGTTGTTTAGAAGCTTAGTGTCCTTTGTGATTTCGCAGAAAAGATTAAAGATTTAAACAACCATACAACCAGGTAGGAGAAACAATATCAAATCATACAATGTATGTAGATACACCTTTAAACAATCCACCTGAATGAAAGCTACCTACTGCTGACATATCAAAAGCTTTCTACTAGAATTTCCACCTTTTGCTCTGCTGCAAGTCTTTGAGTTCAGTACTTATGAGAGCTAGCAACTGAATTGAATACTATCTCACTAGGATAAGATATTTTTACATCTAACATAATTACACACAATAGCCTATGTCATGACCTTAAAGTCAAGACTGGTATTTTCCCCAATCATGTTTATTTGTATTTATTAATGACTTTAGTAACACCAAAAATATTTCAGAGGAACTCAATAAAGCTGCAATTCAGCACTGTCCTTTGTATTAGCATAATGGCAGCAAGATGAATTTTAAGTTGAAATAAAATAGCTGCCCCTTTATCCCCCAAAAAGGTAAAACTGCATTTAATTTCCTTTTTCTCTCCAACAGCTGCCCTGACAAGAATCATCCATTCTAGAAACATATCTTCAGTTATGACAGAGATGATGACTGAATGACTGCAAAAATATCTGATTGGGAATTTTTATTTTCTTCCTTTGTATAATGCACTACATACTTGTGGCTAATATATACTTTTTATCTTTTTACATATATTATTTGGTTTGGGTTTTTTTTTTTTTGCAAATATTATGATAGTAGGGTAAGAATAATGTAACAAAATACATAGCTATAAAAATAATTTCTGTGGAATATACAGCACTTTGATGAAGACACAATAAAAAAAACCAAAAGTATTTTCGATCCAGGCTAAAAGATTCCTTTATTTTGTTTTTTCTAACCACATTTCAGTTAACTGCATTCTTCTTATTAGATATAGAAAAAAGACTATAAATAGGAAGGACCTGCAACTAGCAGAAAATAGCAAATACAGTCTTGGTTCACAAAGCCTGCAGAGCAATTAAAGGATCAGGTTTTACTCACTTGCTACAGATACAGTAGTTAAGCCTCAGAATTCAGAGCCAGGAGATGCATGCTTATATTTTTCTACACCCTCAATTTCAGTAAAACAAGTTCAATGAATGCCATTTAATTTATGGGACCTTGTGTACATTTCTTTAAATGATGAATGTCACTTACTAATGAGGAAATTATTTTGAGCAGTGGTTACTCATATGCTGCATGTTTACGTATCTGGTAAACCTATCTGCATCTGACATGTTACAGAATTAATCACTGTATGCTAAGATAATTACCACCTTGCTGAATTTATTCCAACTCCCGAAATGTATAGTTAGATATATGAAATCAAAATGTACTCTCTGGCTAAGTATGGGGCACTGCTGAGACTGAGAACCACAGTAAGCTAGCAATATTATTCATAAATGTACAAACTTATAGTAGAATTTACTTATAGATGTAGAAAATTAAATGTGTTTCTAAAAATCAAGAATTTACCAGAGAAAGCACTTTGGTGGTGCTCATTTCCAGCTTCTCTTTAAATAATACATTCTATCAGCTGTTTAATGTCAGAGGCCTAGAGACTGTGGCTCTCCTCTTGCTGTAAGGAAAGAGAATTCATGCAACCAAAGCTCTATTGGACTTGAAGCTGAACAGAACTGTAGGGGACAATAAAAAGAGTTTTTCAAATATATTAATAACAATAGGCAGAGTAAATATAATATCATCCTATTACTGGGGGAGGATGGGGAGGAACTTGCCTCAAAAGCTGGAAAAGGTCACCTCAAAAACGGGAAGAGGCAATTAATGCATTCTTTGCCTCTGTCTTCAGCATGGACAGATTGCCCTGAGCTGAAGGACCAGGACTGTGAGAATGATCAACTCCCAGTCAACCCTGAAATGATGTGGATCTGCTGCTGCAGCTGGATCCCTACAGAGCTATGGAGCCTGAAAGGATTCATCCAAGAATCCTTGAATAGTAGGCTGATGTTCCTGCAAGATCTCTCAATGATTTTTGAGTGGTTTTAGGAATCTGGAGTGATCCCAGCTGACTGGAAGCTGATGAACATTGTCCAGATTTTCAAGAAGGGCAAGAAGGAGGACCCCAGAAACAGACCTGTTAGTGTCACTTCAGTGCCAGGTAAAGTTATGGAGAAGATTATTCTACGAGTGTGGTGTGTGGGCTCTATGGTCACAGAGAGAAGCAGATAGCTTTTCCAGGCATCATCCTGGGGAAGCTGTGAGAAAGCTCAGAAAAAGTATTAAAACAATTCTTGTCTCACTCTCTGCACCCTCTCTGGGGTGGAGTGGTACCTCAGGTGCTTTTAAAATCTGCTCCAGCAGACAGTTCATGGTTTTTTTCTGCATGGTTTTTGCCTTCCTGAGCTTTTTGATTTTTGCGTTAGGGCAGAGACCATCTAGTTTTGTCTCCTGCTTTTCTTGCTCTAGAGCCGAGGCAGCAGGGCAGAGGCTTTTCCCTTTAATTCTCTTTTGTTTGTTTGTTTTTTCTCAATTCAGAGACTGTGGTTAGAGGTTTTGAACAGCCTTGGGTTGAATTCCACAAGTGCCTGCCTGTCACTGCCACACCAAGTGGAGCAGCCCCCGCTTCAGCAAACGCACCAAGAGTGCCCTGATCCAGGAGAGAATTGCCCCAGCCCAGCCACCTTGCCTCACCTGCTCCTGCCATCCCCTAACACAAGGAGGGTGAAATCCCTCCTCAAGCACAGCCCCTTGGTGCAGACAGTATCAGCTGCACTCCAGCCATCAGGGAGATAAGCAGAGTGTGGGCAGGGGCTGGGGGATAACTGACACCATTTTCCCTTTGTCCTTCAAACCATGGCTTTGGCTGTGGAGTGCCATCTTGGAGGGTTGTGCCCAGCATTTTTGGGTCTCTCTTTGTTTTGGGAAGTCCTCAAAATTTAGCAGGTTTTTAAAATCTGGTGGTAGCTGTTCCACTTGTTAGTCAACTGTTACTTTTTCACTTGCCTCTAGCTGTATTTCACTTGCCTCTAGTTGGTTGACCCCTAAAGGGAGGCAACTCATTACAGAGTGTTCTCCTTCAGTTCGTCTTAACCAAGGCAGGGAGAGAAAAGGGGCAGGCATTGATCTCTTCTCTGTAGTGACCAGTGACAAGACACGAGGGAATGGCCTGCAGTTGGGTCAGGGAAGCTTTAGGCTGGATATCAGGAAAATGTTCTTCACCCAGAGGGTGGCTGGGCACTGGAACAGGCTCCCCAGGGAAGCTGTCACAGCACCAAGCCTGATAGAATTCAGAAGTGTATGGAACATGCTCTCAGGCAATTGGTGTGACTCCTGGGGACAGTGCTATGCACAGTTAAACACTGGACTTGATGATCCTTTGCCTTCCAACTTAGCCAGCATATTCTGTGGTTCTGCAGTCTTGATTCAATTACTTCTCCACAATTACAATGTCTAAGAGAAGCCAGCTACTTGCTTCTCACCTGTTTTGTCCATCTCCATTACAGAGCTCTGTATAACTTTGCTGTCCTTAAAAAAAAAATTCCCTCACCAGTAAAGGTAAAGTTAATGATCAGTGCTGAAATACCTCTCACTGTCTCTAGGTCTGTGAAATTTTCACAGCATGCTACCCATCTTCATTAAAGAAAAAATTCCCTTATTATTCTCAAGAATTATTATTCTTAAGAATCTTTAGTATTCTCAAGGATTTCACTGCATACCCCTTGCTACTTTTATCATTCCAATTCACTCAAAATTCAAGCATTAGAATGAAACTAACTCAAAATATTCTGTCCTACCAGGTTTTTTCAGCTGGCTGGTTGGTTCTTAAAAATTTCATAGTTGTATTGTTGTTTGTTTTCTTTTCCTTTTTTTTTAAATCCAGACTCTCCATCAAACTTCTCTAAATCTCAGATGTGAGGTAAACAAATATTAACCTGACAGCAAGTTGCATGATCAGACATTTGCCTTGAAAACTTTTTACTGAACATAAAATGGAAAATGGGTACTAACCTGTCCCATTCTGCTAGAAAAGAGAGACTTGGTGAGTATTCTCTTCGATAGATTTCTTGGACAAAAACAAAACACAAATGCAGCAATATTATATCTGAGAACCATTTATTGATTAAAAAGGGTAAGTGTTCCTACTAAAGTGGGATAGAAAAAAGAGCAGAGAGGGAAAAAGAGAGAGGGAGAATGAAACAGAAGAACCCCAGTGGTCTGACAGCATCAGCTTAGCAGGCAGAGTGTGCACAATCACAGCAGGCACTTTCCTTTTTGTAGGTGGAGGAGCTCTATCACTTCAACAAATCCTACTGAATTGATGGATTTTTGAGTGCATCCTGCACCATCATTCTTTTTTTACATTACATCTGAAAGGTGGGTCAATATGGAAGTAGCCAACTTAATTAGCTCATCGACCACCTACATTTCTGTTCAGTCACAAAAGTAATTTCCTACTGTACTGGCAGCCAAGAGCTAAACTTTTTACCAGAAAATCATGAAACATTTTGCAAACTAAGCAAGGACACTGCAAGAGTATTTTAATGTCTATTTACATATCCTTCCATTTCAGCTAAACTAGAAGCTAAATAAATACACAACCTTTACTCACGTCAGGTTCTCAAGAATCTACTTCAAAATTGTGCTAAAGTAACATTAAGACATCAAAAGGCAGAACTGTCAGGATACACAGCACTCAGAGGACCACTCAGAGTGGTCTTCACCAGAAACTGCATTTCCAGAGTGAGCACACAACATTTCAGCTACTGCTTTAATGAGAACTCACTATTCATTTGTAAGATATACTGCAAAGGCTTAAAAGAAAAAGCTTAAAAACATAAAAATATTTTTTAAAAATGTAAAGCATTTTAAATGAAGTTTTAAGGTTTATTAAAAACCTGCACCTGTCATATCCCCAGATCTAAGAATGCTCTGCTTCCCTCCATGTCCTGATGCACAGTCCTGTTTCGCCCTTTCTTCTGAGCTAGGTAACAGGATAATCCACAGATTATCCACAGGATATCACAGAATATTCTGAGTTGGAAAAGACCCACAAGGACCACTGAGTCCAACTCTTAAGTGAATGGCCTGTAATTCCCACAGGGAAGGTGTCCTGTTTTCAGCTGGGATAGTGTTAATTTCTTCTCAGTAGCTGTTACACTGCTGTGTTTTGTGTGTAGATAACACAGTGGTGTTTCATTTTTTTTGCTAAATTGTGTTTATCCTAGGTCGATACTGGGGACCAGTACTGAATTCAGAGGACACCACTAGTGACATGCCTCCAACTAGCCCCTGTGCCACTGTGGGACCTGCTGCTCAGCCAGTCCTCCTCACTGCCCGCTCACCCAGTCCACCCTTCCTGAGTTTGCTTATGAGGATGTTGTGAAGGACAGTGTTGAAAGCCTTCCTGAAGCTGAGGTTAACAATACCTACTGCTCTCCCCTCATCCATCCAGGCAGCTGTTTACTCATAGAAGCAATCAGGATGGTCAAGCATGATTTGCCTTTAGTGAATCCGCACTGACTGCTCCTGATCATCTTGTCTTCCATGGGGATAGGGATGGCCTCCAGAATGAGGCACTCCTTCACCTTTCCAGGAATTGGGGTGAAGGTGACTGGCTGGTAGTTCCCTGGGTCCTTCTTGCTGCTTTTGAAGACTGGGGTGACATTTCCAGTCCCCGGTCACCTCTCTTGATTACCTTGACCTTTCAAAGATGGTCATAGCCTACCTGTGGTGTCTACCAGCTTCTCAGTGCTCATGAATTCATCTTGTCAGGGCCTATGGACTTGTAGATGCCAAGTTACTCCGATTCTCCTTGACCAAGGAAAAGCTTTCCTTCTGACTGATTCCTTTGTCCTGGTCTCCTGGGTCAGTGATTCCTGGGGGCTATCTTGTCAGTGAAGACCAATACAAAGAGAGCATTCAGTACCCATTTTCTCTGTTTCCTCCATTTGGTAATGGCCCACGCTGTCCTTAGTTTGCCTTTTGTTACTGATGTGTTTGATGAGCCCTTCTTGTTGTCTTTGACATCCTTGCACAGATTTAATTCCAGATGGGCCTTGGCCTTCCTTTCTACTTCCTCTGAAAACCTCTCTATATGCATTCCAAGAGCCTGACCCTACTTCCATCTCCTGTGTATTTCCTGCTTACACAGGAGTAATGGCAGGAATTCTTTTTTCATCCATGCAGGTCTTTTCCTCCCTTCACTTCATTTCTTGTTCATCAAGATGCAGCACTCTTTGAGTCTAGAGGAAGTGATCCTTGAATTTCAGCCAGCTCTCTTGGACAATCCTTAGGTACTCCAGTAACAATAGGCTAAATTAACAGTTGAAGAACAGATCAGAGCATCTTTGTTTCAGTTTGCAAACAAATGTTGGTAGTCTATAGAGCTGGGTTAGTTTGTGCCTTATTTTAGTATTTTCTTCCTCTCCCCTGTCAAGTTTTCAGAGCAGGTGAAAAATCCAGTTCACACTGTGCTATCTCTTTAACTCATCTTTTTCCTCTCTCCTATTTGTATTTTTTCCTTTGCACATCTACAAGCCAAATAACTGCTGGAAAGCAGAAACTAGAAGGAATACCTATTTCAGCATAGCAAGTTTTCAGCAAGCTACAAACGAGACAAGGGGTACCTGATGCTGAGCCTCAGAAATAATTACCTCCAAGCTCTACATCTCACAGCATCCCTGTATTATCTCATGGCAGAATTCTAGCAAAATTGTATTATCTTGGGCAAATACAATGCAAAACAAGTAGGGAACTTCATTATAATATGGTAGAAAATCAAAAGGTAAGAACACTCATCCGCCCAAACATCAGTGGGAATTCATGCTGATCTTTTCACCCAAAGAAAATTAATTTCCCTTCATTTTGACTTGAAATGTTGTTGTTAAAATATCGACTTTATTTTCCCTCCAATTATTATTTATTACCCATGGTAACATAAGCTACATCTCATTCATAGTAGATAGAAGCCTATGAAGGAGAATTTAGTTGCTTGTAGTTTCATTTTTAAGACTGAAATTATTATTAAAAAGGCATAACGAACTTATTGAGTAGATAATTCAAAATTATGAACTGGCATGTTACTCTAAACAAATTGCCACAGCTATTATCCTCACTGAACATGATAAGATATAATAGATAATGGGTAATGTAAGCCCGAAGACTATCCAAATCTGGCAAGTGACAGTTTCCAGAGAGAAAAAGTTCTTGCCTAATGTAAAATGTAACCTGAAGACAAATAAGGAAAACCAGGCAACTGCTAATAAAACTTTTTGGAAATTGAAAAATCCTGATAAAGAAGGATCAGAAAGATGCATTCATGGGGTAGAGAAAATTCTTAAGGAATTATGGCGTGTAGAGCAGACATATGTACAAACACATTGGGCTGCAAGAAGCCAGGCTTAGGAAACCAGAGAGCAAGCTTCTAAGAGAATTGGCAATAAACCAAGATATTGAAAGAAACAGAAAAAAAAAGGATTAAAAATTTAAAAAGAGGAATACTGAAGTCTGAAAAATATTAAAATTAACAATAAATCTGAATAAAATTACCTGAAAACTGTATTCTGAGATATAATGACCATATTCTGCCACTATTGCTATACATATATCAAGATGTATGAGAGGACTTCAAGAGGTATGGATATGGTACTGTCAGAAGTGTCGGAATATTTCTGCTTACTGGAAAGAGCCACCTGTCATCATAAGAGCAAACACTATCAGATATCTTCTAGTCTGGACCTGGCATACTTCAGTTCTTCTGTTGTTCATCCCTAAGCCACCTCTACCACAAAAAAGGATTGTTATTAAGTTGGCTCATGTTTCAATAACTTAATGGAAAGGGTAATTTGTGAAAGATTAGGTTATTTTGTACCCAAAATCTATTGGACAGGGCACTGTTTGTAGTCTGCAGTTCCTTATATGCAGTGAAATGCTATGGCTAGTTCATATAATTTTTTCAGTCACTCCTAACCAGCTAGAAGTTGAGTGATTTAGTCACAGGTCCAAAATGGAAACTGAAAGAACTCAGGAAATATGTATACTACACATATATACATAGATATGTATATATATGAAGTATATATATACATAAATATGTATATATATGTATTATATATATGCAGTATACATATTTCCTGAGTTATATATATACATATATATACATAAATATGTATACTACGTATTTCCTGATATGAGAGAGGGAGAGAAAGGGATATAAGCCCAGGTCCCCACTGTTAAGTAACTAGAAACAGCAAAACATCTATCCAAAGAACACTGAATTGAAAACCAAGAAGTGAGATAAAAGCAAGAAATCTCCAGTAAATCAGCTCTTCTTCCTCGCCTCAGCTTTTAAAGCATTTCAAGACTTGTCAACTGACTAGCATTGTGTATCCTCAAATGTATGTATAAGTTACAAATTTATAATAAAATTCAGAGTAGAAAGGGAAATAAGCAATGCCCATGCTGATCTCATAGAGATAGGCTCCTGCTTGTGAACTAGTTTTACAATTTTCTTCACAAATGGCTGAGAAACAGACCCAGTTCTGCAGAAGCATTTATTTGAAAGAATACTCTGTGGCAATGCCAATTCTATTTTAACATGCATTTCCTGACTGATGTGCCCACTTGAAAAGTTATCTGAGAAAAATGTTGAGATGTTATAAAAGAAATCATGCTATTCATAGTCATGTTGTGAAACCTGATAATGGAATGCCATTAATAAATATCAGAGCAGCAGAAGATTGGAAGTCTGAGTGTTGAACCAGTCAGAGAATGAACAGCTGCTAAGTCACAAATAATGTTTTTGCTTAATCAGAACCAGAGGAGGTCCCAATATCCTTCTTCAGTTTCATTTGCATTCAGGGAGCACCACCACATCCACATTATAAAACACAGTCCAGACATTTTTTGGGAATTAAATGCACTTTAGAAGATTTATGCTTTGCCTTTATCTAAAATTGGTGTTCATAAAGCAATGTTGCAGGAATCATCTGGCTTGTTATGGAACAGTTTAAAACCAACAGCATGTCTCTTAGTTTCTCCTATGAACATTTAAGCAAAAGTCCCCAAATTAGATGAATCAGACTTGTGAATATCACTATTTTGCCATCTATACAGTAGGGAAATAAAGGAACAAATAAATCCAAAATATTTATATTATTCAAACTCCTATTATATTTCTAACAAGCATGCCAAGAGGTGTTACAAATTATGCAGATGGAAATATACTTAGTGCGTTGAAGTTTAGGACTTGTGGACTTGATCAGAAAGAAATGGAACATTTTAGCTGTATAATAGGAGACATTGCTTGATGTTGTCTAGAACTAAAGCACAACTACCTATACATAAAAAATCCACAAACAAGTAAATCATGGTCTATGACCTATTAAATCTCTTTCCCTTGTTATTCATGAAAATATTACCATTTTTTCAATAATAAAAATGTAAAAGAGATATACATAGTCTGAGCAAATATGTACAAAAGACACTCGAAGAAAGCAACAGACCCTCCAAAAATTGAGCTCAAGAGTCTTGAGACTACATTGTTCTATTGTTAGCTACATTGTTCTGATGAGATATTAAGAATGAAAAAGAAACCTTGTGAATAAAAACCTTCAGATCAGTAGTTTTTCTACCAACCCTTGTTTTCAGCCTTGTAAACAGTGAGGATAAAAAGCATATTGATTTGCATTTCTTCAGCATATAGTCTAAAACCAAAAGCAGTTTATATGGTGAATAATATAGCACTTATGGATACTGCTATGCCAAAATTTTAACAAAAGACTCTTTAAAAAATATTGTTGATAAAAAATGCCAGGTACTATCCTACCCAGTAAGAAAGTTTTCTTCTTTAATTTAGGACAGATCACAAGTAAATTTTATCTTTTGTAATGTTACACTTCCAACTACTTTTTCTCTGAACAGAAAGGTATTTGTCTTCTCTCTTTCACTGATTAAACTCAGAACACCTGGCGTCCAAATTGGTAATTTTCCTTCATTATCACCCCATGCATTTTCTAATGATCCACTTGGAAATCCTATGGATTTCCAGCTTGTACAATTAACATGCCTTAATTTTTTCAGCTCCCTGCTGTTCAAATCTAAGCAAACATTTTTGTCAGTGCAGAACTCCCCTTTCTTATATGCGAGTTACAGACCACATATTTATACATTGTTCAGACACTGTAAAACAGGAGAGGAAAAAAAAAAATCTTGTCTCTGATTAAGTGTAGTCATATGCTTTCTCCCATTTAGCTCATGAGTTCCCTGTTGGGGCTTTCATACAACACAAAGCAAGATGAAGGAGCACCATCTGGAAAAGTGTTATTTCTATTTTCTGCAAAGCCAGTTTTATATATTCCTTCGCCACCTCCTATTAAAGAAAAAGGACACTTCGAGCTGTGCTTTTTTTACAAACACTAAAAGTTCATAGCTCAAGTAATGCATATTCAATGTACAGGAAAAGTTGTCTAATCTTTTCAGCTTCCTGGAATGTTTCGTCATTCTCTGACTGCAGTAGATTTCCCCCCTTTCTTTCTCTCATTTTCTCCACTTTCCTTCCAAAAGTGTGCTCAGTTATTTCTTGATATGAACAGTTCTAGTTGTCATCACCATCCATCTAATATGGATTTGTGGTCCTGTGAATTACATCATAAACTTAGTGGGTGATATGAGCTTATTTACTGATGTGCCCTTTTCCTGTCATGGAATTCCTTCCAGATCTTACTTCCTCTAGTAACCTAAGCTGCCTCTCACTAAAAGGTACTTAAGCTCATTTCTGATTGCCCTAATTTAATTTTGGTTTCAAAATTTCAATATCTCAGCTGAATGAAAAACGATCCTGGAACTTTGTTTGATGCCAAGAACTATTAAAATTTGAGAAGTCAAAAACACTAGCAGAGATTTTTATTCCACTGCTTAAATCATATTCTACTGACCACAACAAACTGACAAGTATTGCTTTATCAATAAATTCTCACAACCTGTAAAGCACATTCAGTATTTTCACAAAAATATCTTCTCATCTCTTAATATGGAATTTAGATCAATTTAGACACACAGCAGAATTCTCTTTAAGCAGGCACCAGTAGTGCTGTTATGGTACTTGTTAAATGCTTACTGGAAAGAGAAATGAGGGAAAACTCTACACCTGGCTGCACCTTCAGGGGAATGCTGAAATGCCTGCTTGCCCAAACATGCCACAGGCAAACACAGCTTTCAGATATAAAGCCTATAAGTACGTGCAGAAGCTGTAAATTATAGAATATGCTTGTCTTTATAAGCACACTCAACCCAGAAAATTTAAATTAGGTGTCAAATACAATGGTATTTCAATGGCATCTTGAACTGCTGTTTTAGGTGGCATGGAACAGCAAACTTCCTAACTCCAAAAACATCTAAAATATTTACATAGAATAAGAAACTGGTCACTGATAGAACTCTCTTGTTTTGGTTTTTTTTCATCTCATAAGAGTTTTCAAGGAAACATATTGTGAATATGGTGTCCTTCAACAATATTTTTTCTTATTGAAGCTCAGAAAGTGTTTGTTTTGATATTTATTCACATGGTATGTTCCACAAACAGTAATTTTCTCATTTCCTAACACTATAATAAGGAAGTACAAAGATTTTTTTCATACAAATTTTGGTCATATATGCTGGTATTTTGATGTTTAAGACTATGCCTTCTGAAGTCAGCAAAAAACCCCCAAACTCCACAAAAAACACCGCACCATTGATTTACAGCAGAATTGGTAGAAATAAAAAGATATCTACTGGATTCTAGCCAAAACTGGAGTGGACAGGTGCTGCACTGTAAGTAGTATTTTCAGTTTGTCATTAAGCAAAAGTGTTTAGCTCAGTATTTTATATAACCATGGAATGGTATGGGTTTGAAAGGACACTAAAGGGATGTGGGTAGGTACACCTTCCACTAGACCAGGCTGGTCAGGGCCCCATCCAACCCTGAACACTTTCCAGGGATGGGGCAGCCACAGCTTCTCTGGGTAACCTGTGCCAGGGCCTCACTGCCCTCACAGTAAAGAATTTTTTTCCTAATTTACATTGTAAATCTGCCTTCTCTCAGTTTAAAGATATTCCCTTTTGTCCTATCAGCATATGGTTTGTAAAATGCCCCTTTCCAGTCCTCTTGTAGTCCCTTCAGGCACTGGCAGGTGCTAGAACATCTCCATGAAGCCTTCCCTTTTCCAGGCTGAACAGCCCCAACTCTCTTAGCCCTTCCTCAAAGGAGAGTCAACAGTCACCTTCTTCACTGAAAGAAGGGAATAAAACATTGTTAATATGTTTCAGCGAAGCACATGATTTTGCTCAAAAGATCTAAATAAATAAAGTGTACCATAGGGTACACACACCATAGAGAGGAAAACACACTGAGCATGCAACTGTTCAATCCTTCTGCATTTGAGGAAGAGGGACCTAATACTAAAACCCACAACACATGTGTCTGCAAAGTGACATTATTACCAATAGTAACCCTAACAAGCATATTGCAGAGTCTCTAGGAAAAATCATACATTCCCCCTACTCAAAATAATAGTAAAATACACAAAAATAGCATATACAACATCCTTCTATTAGAGATATTTTTTTCCTCTTTAAAACTCTGTACTATAATATCCTGTGTCTTGTTTTTAATCCCTCAACAGAGCATCATTTGCCTTTTTATTTTGGGAGATACTGACTTTGAAAGGGTGAGGCTTGCTGTCTTCCTCAGTCTGGCCATTACTGTGTTTTTAGACATGTTCTCAGAAGGAGAAGCAGAGTCTGAGCTCACCAATGTACCTTGGAGTCCCAGCCATGCACTGCCAGTGGATTTCCCTTTAGGCACCATCTGCTCAGGAGTCTGAGGAGCTGAGGAAGAGGGGGCTCACTGTCATGTCAGCACCAGCTTTTGCAGAGGAACTTCATTCCTTCAGTGAAACAATCCACTTCAAAAGACTTGATGCAAACCAGACTTCAACAGCAGCCTCAGGTCTTTTTCTCTCTCCAAAGAGCACACTTTTCTCAAACCTTTGATAAAATTTTAACAGTTAAATGACACTGACTAAGCATTTGTCTCTTTATAATTTGAATGGAAAGTGAACATAAGTCTTTCTGATAGAGGAAAAAAATAGGGCTCATAAGCTTTGATGTTCACACTAAAACATGATATGGATGGATGATACAAAAAGAAGTCATACAGCAGAGCTATCCAAGCTAAATTATTTTGCCAAGGCCCAGTGAAAGCAATGAGCACAGAGAACTGTGCATTTACTGGTTAATGAATACAATGTATAAAAGTGAAACTTCATCATTATTTTCTAAATGTATTGGCATAAACATAAAACAAAGGAAATGGCTCCTACAGTTACCTTCCCACAACTAGTAGTTTAATGTCCAAGACATTTAGCTGGCACAGATTTAGAGCTAGGATTTAACCATATAGCTCAGTGTATTCTTTTACATGGATCTGCAACAAAATACGCTCTATCTTTCTAAAATATGCTCACTTAATTATTTGCTAATGTTAAATTAAGCCTAATCTGAGAATTACAATAACAACAACTACTACTACAAGGGGCAGTCATTATTCATTTAAACAATCATGACAAATAATTTGACCTGTTTCAGACTCAAGATCCAAAATTAAATTTTGCGCAGTGAGCAGAGGATATGAACAGTGACTAAGACATGGATGTAAAATTTCTCTGAAGGCAAGAAAGCAATAAGAACATTTTCCTCCTGGATATTTTTACTAGCTATGAAACTGAATTATCTACACTGATCTATAGCTCAGTGACATGCCTTGTAAAAACTATCCCAGATATTGAAATAGAGCATTTAAATACTAAGGCAGAGTCCATTCCCATGTTTCTCAATGACAGATTTCATATTTTTTTTTATATATATATATATATATATATAATGTAATATCTTGTTTGTTAAAAAAACCCATCAGTATTGCAGAGTTTCTGTACAGATGTTCAGAAGCCACTTTCCTTGTTCTGAGGCATCGTTTCTCACATCCTGATACCCAGCCTAAAAATCCCCTCACTCATCTTCATGCCATTTCCTTGAGTCCTGTCACTGGTCACCAGAGAGAAGAGATCAGTCCTGCCCCTCTGCTTCCCCGCACAAGGAAGTTGTAGACTGATGAGGTCTGACCTCAGTCTCTGCTCCTCCAGGCTGAACAGCCCAAGTGACCTCAAGTGCTCCTCAAAGGGCTTCACTGATTAGCTACAGCCAGCTATCATGGTATTGTGACATACAGCTCCTTTCAGAGGTCACTTACTGACAAGCACTAGATGTAAGCATTCCAGACTGTGTTCCCGAAGATATTTTGTGACACAGCTTCACTGTGAAGCTGCTTGGCTTATAACTGCTAGCTCATAGCACTCTAGCATCTTCTACTTCAGGCCACTGTTTAATATTCACACATTCAGACTTGAGTTACCTGTTGAAAAAACTCCTGGGGCTGTTGCCACATTTTGCAACCTGTGCTCTTAAAAAAATAACCCTAGTAAACCAGAGAGGACTGAAATATTCATGCCTGAAGTCACTCTTTATTAACAGAAAATCTGTCCATAAACTTAAAGTAGAGAAGCAAATAACAGACATCAGAAGACGTGACCCCAGTTTAGAAGAAGAAAAGGGGGAAACCACTTACTTCTTCCCTTCCCAAACACCCACCAAGCTAAAAGCAATCCACACTAGGTGGAGTGTGTCAGGTAGGCATGTCAGGTGTTTTGCATCTAAACCAGGAGTGAACCCTTAACTGAAGCAATTAAGCTATTTTTTTTTTTAGGGAATAGTTCAAAAGCTGCTTTCTCTGTAGGTTATCTTTGAGAGAGGCAGTAGCCTCTTCAGCTAGGACATCTTTACACAGTTGGGGAGGAGTAGCAGACAAAAGGATTTATTTGTTTGTTATGATTTCTTTGGTTCTTAGCACAACACTAAGGCATTTTTTCTCAGTTATTCAGAACTTGGAAATTTAGGTGCAAATATCACATAAACACATGGCAATTATTTTAAAGCAAAGAAATTCCACAGCATATGCTGTTTGTGTAGCTCACTTGGAAAAAGATCACACAATTTTTTTATAGTACTTTTACTGCAGCAAAATTTAGCATTCTGTGCTAAACTCTGCTTGCAAGTAGAACTGAGATAATGTGGAGAGTGACAGAACCCTGGACAGAAGCTATCATACTCCCAAAATGTGACCTGCAGATGTCAAAGGCAGTAACAATTTTAGGAGCGCACTAGCAAAGTACACCATCCTTTTCTTGAAGAATTCTGCAATTACACATTTCTAAAACCAATCCTATTTATTTAAGCAAAAGTGTAATGAAGTTTAAAATGTGCTTTTTGGTTCAAAAGTAAAATTTTAGTCCTATGTTAGTTTGAATAAATTAAGTATGGTTATTCATAAAGCACAGTTTGGTGTTTTTTTGGGTTTTTTTTTGCTAGATATTATAATATCAAAGCAACACTAAACAGTGGAGAAACACAAGAAATTCCAATGTTTTGGGACAGTACAGCATACAGGTCTATATCCTCAACTAGAATTACTTATTTTTAGCCATTCAGGTCTCACCCAAATATTAAAGATGTCCAGATCATAAGAACTACTTAAATGCCAGCTATTTTGTCCTAGTTCAAAAGCTACTGTTATTGTTCAGGTCTTGTGTGGAGAACCTGGGTACCCTGGGGGGTATCCCCTGGGTTGGGGAGACACAAGAAGCTTCCCTCAAAAAGCTGGCATTGGCTCCTTGCCCCGTTCCTACGTCTGTTCTATGCCCCTGAGCCTCTCCCCAATATTCCCTGGCTGGCCTTGATCTTTGTCCTGCCCTGAGAGCAGGTCACCCCCAGCCTGCTGGGAGGGGGTAACCTGGACCCTCCACACGTGTGTGCCAGGGGACTCTGAACATCTCACCTTGCAGCTGAATTAAACATCTGTGGATACCATGCAATGGCCCTTTCTGCCTCTCCACCCTGGGCTTTACTGGCAGCTATTCCAGCCACAACAGTCTTGCTGATATTTTTGACTCTGGAGACAGCTGCTACTGGGAAAGCATAAGATATTTATTCTTCACTATTTATGCTTCACTACATACTTCAAACACTCACTGCTTTTGCTGCAAAAACATGAAACTCTGTTCATATTTAACAGCAGCCTCATTTCACCTGCTTAATGTGGAGTGGTGCATAAGAAAGTAGAAAGTCAGGGTAAGTGTGCACAGTATTATCCTAGTCACAACCATTTTACTCCATTTAGTCCTGTTTCTATCTACACACAAATGTATTAAAGATTTAATGGTCTTACACAGATGGTTTTGAACTACCTTCACATGAAAATTTTCAGTCTGAAGAGCTGAACTAGTACTTCTCCCTACATCTGTAGGAGCAGTAGAAGGATTTTGTATCTTTATGAAAAATTATCACATAGTCACCAAGAAGGACACACCACCTGGCTTGTTCCCAACACAAAACAGTTGTAGCTCTGAGAGAACAGCAACAACCAAGTACTTTAATGGAAATCCTTTGGTTCCTAAGCCAACCATGCTTACCTTTTGAAATGAGTAAAAATTCACACCTGATAGAACAGCCCTTACTTCTTTCTTTGAGGATTTCAAAGAAAGTTTAAAACCATCTTTTCTTTCTGCTAGGCTTTGCCTTGCCAGGAGGCCCAAAAACCAGCCTCCAGCTGCCCTGCCCCACTGCCTCAGCATGTTTTCCTCATGGACAGCACCCAGCCTGAAGGAGACAGATCACTGAGCAAAACCATGGAGCCATGGTCCCCCCACACCCTGACAGACAGCTCAGCAGGGCCCTTACAAGAGGATGCTGGAGTTACATTTCAGAAAATAAAAGTATGCTTCAAATGGCCCTCAGATTTTTATATAGTTATAATGGTATCAGTCAGCATCCTCTACCTGTGCAATATAATTTTTTAAAGTAATATAGGGGTTTTCTTTCCATCAGTCTGACTGCTATCTGCCAGGCTGCAAAGTCACCCTTGTCACATACTTGTCACTGGCTTTCTGGCATCAGCCTCTCAGCTGGGACATCTCCCACCACCAAAGACAGAAAATGTGTTTTCCAGGGGAACAGATGTAGTGGAGAGGGATGTGATCAACAAAGCAGCAACAGAAATGGTCAGCTGAGAAGCAGGAGATGCTCATCCCCTTTCTTGCTTGCCTTTCCCTAATGAGCCCATTACTTCATTGTCAGGTTTTAGAGGGCACATCCCTCTTTCTTGGAGGATAGTTGGATTTATTGTTACCCTGAAACCAGAAGCAAAATTTACATGAATGCAAGGACAGATGATCTGTTGACTGACTTGGCTGTATAACTTAAATCTCCAGGTCTAGATGAACCCTTTTGAACACACACAGTTTCCAGCACTGGGATATGCAGAAGGATTAGGCACTCAATTAGCACTTTAATCCTGATGCAGCAAAGTACTTAACACTGTTTATCTTTTAACACATGAAGACTTACAGTAGCTTACCCAGACCTACTAAACCTAATGACATATTTCACTGTCGTGCATTACAGCCATGATGTTGACAGGGCACACAGAAGCCCAGTGAAGTGTTCTGCCCAGGTTCACAGGCATGAGAGCCCACAATCAAATTCTGGTCAGCCCTCTCATTCTCTCACCATACATCACACTGTCTAACAATAAAGCACGTCTGGCTGCCTGTAATATATTATTGTGTCATTTTCCCCATCATATAGAAATTATTCTACAACAGCATTGATTGTTTGGGTCCACAGACTAAACTCTGATAATGTACTTTACAAGCCTTTCTGCCTTTCTCTGGACATCCTTATTTCAAGAGCAAAGTCCCCTGTATCAAACAGATAACCCAAATTCAGCCTAAGACCACGTGCTTAACTTGGCTCCTAGTCTTCCCATTTTCACAAATATTGAATATGTGACCTTCTCAGTAAGGCCCAAGGTGCTGCTGGAGTCCTGTAGCTTTATTATGCAATGAACAAACGAAAGGGAACATTAGACCCTGATCCAGGACTGTGTCTGTAAGCAGGTGACTGGTGCCAGCTCCAGCTGGAGCCCTGCTCTCCCAAGCATGCTATCAGCACAAGCTCCCTTCACAAGGCTGTTTTCACCAGGGACAACCCCAGTGACAAAACCTTTCCTCCTCATTCCAAGACTGACACTTCCTGGGGCTCAAAATTATTTCCTTTGCTCTGGAAGTATTCCAGAGACATTCCAGGGAACAGTGAGCCCTTACTTGGTGACTATTCTTCTCTTGGATGGATCTTAGCTTTTTTAGAAGGAAAGAGCAGCTGGGCAGAATCCAGGACAGCCATGCACATCCTGCTATTCTGATACAATTTTGTTGCAAATGCTACTATACTGCACAAGCTGAATTTTCAACCCTTACTACTTCTGACTTTTTAATGAGAGACAACTTGCAGAAAACCATTGTTATCTCCAGTTTAACATCTCAGACTTGATGATAAGGAAGAACAAGAGGGATTTTTTTTAAAGGCTCACTAGAATAAAAATTATTCAATTGAGGCCCACGGCTACAGGCTATCATGCATGCTGAAATCATTCCATACTCATCATGGCATATGAACACTCAATTCTAGTGTAATCAGTCTTTTTACAGTATAGAGCTATCATTATAAAGTGATTTTATTTTCAGAAACGGCATTGCAATACCTCACTTAAAATTATCCTCCCTGAAAATAGGATGCTAAGACTTTTTTTAGCAGAGGGACAGTAAGTTAGGCATCAAAGCAGACCCTGGCAAGGAGGAAGACAGTCACTTATCTGGCAAGAGACTTGGCTAACAAAATAAGGATGAAATGCATGCTGAATTCTGCTATGGAACACTTTCATAGAAGTTTTGAATGATGTCTTTTGCCCTAAAGGGAAGTAAGGGGAAAAAAGGGTAAAGGCACGATGGATTGTTAAATAGCAAGCATAATGTATCCCTGCACAAAGCACAAGCCAGGACTGAGGCATGTGTCAGATGGTGCAGGATGTAAGTGTGATTCATCTTCTTCTTTCTAACATTTAAAACAACAACTCAAGACTATTTTCTGCCACAAAGTCTCTGACGGGAATGTAAGAGAGACAGCACTGACATTCGTCATCTGCTCTCAGAAGTGATGTTTCTCCTATGACCCAAAGCCATAATGTAATTATTTTCTTTCCAAAATTCAGCTGAGTTACTGCAAAAACAAAAACAACACTCTTCCCTTTCTTGTTATGCATGCCAGGCATCATATATATTTTTTTAATCATCAAAATTTATATATTTTCTCCTGAAAAGGCCAAAGGGACAGCTAATCCTAAACCTGTAAGTAAATACATAATGATCAAAAATATTATAAGGCTGCTCAGCCAAACAAAAACAGCTGTGGTACCAACAGTAAATCTATTTTCACAAGTTGACTGGGCTTGATAAACCAAAATATAGACAGAAAAGGAGTCATAGTTCCTCTCTTAGGAATAAAAATACTTATTTTTATTTAAATATATGTATGCATCTCACATAAGCTAACAAAAACTGTTATGTGTTTGGAGACATTTTAAAGTGTGTGAGAGACTGCCAGGTTACCTTTCACTCATCTTTTATATTTAAGTACTTAAATGACAATACTTGCAGCTGGTAGCTTTTCATGTAGCCAAGCATGGTTCGAAGTCAAAGTGTAGCTCCATGTCATGCACATTTTAAACAGCCAAAAGGTAAGACTAATTTCTTCCCTTCCTATCTCTACTATGGTTCTACTAAAACAAATGAAACATTTTTCACCTCATTTTTAAATTCAAATCTGCAAAACTGATTCACCTGAAAGGTAATGTCACAACTCATATTATCATAGAACATCTTATGATGGAAACACTTTTGAGAGGTTATATTAAAATATCACAAAGATATAATCACCATAGAGTATCTCCTTGTATTGAATTAAAAATCCTGTAACTGCAGTACCATTCTGGGAAAGGATGCAAAGACCTTCCTTAAAAAATAGATTATTCCTTTAAAATATGCACCTTTCTAAAGTAATTTATGTAGAAAACCTCTTTTCTGTAAAATGCCACAGGATTCTTCATAATGGATTTAATTACAGAAGAAAAAAATGCCATTTAATTTATTCAAACCCATGCATTAATGAAACCATTTTCTGGCCTAGATTAAAAAAGGACAGGACTAGCCTAAAATGAAAACACAACTCCACCAGGATTTTTTTACTCCTTTGTAAATTACAGCACTTGTTTAATAGACAAACTTCAAACATGAAACTCAAGTCAGACCCACATCTTCTCATTCACACAAACAACAGAGTGTCCAGTATTTTAAAAGAGGACTAAAGTGGAATAGTGAGCATAAAATAAAAGTATTAAACAATGAGCATTTACAAGTAAATAAAAATGCAACACTGCTTCTGCTGCAATTCCTAGAAAGTCTCCAAAACAATGGTTTCTACACTGAAAAGAATTTAATCTATGCAGTAATCCTAAAAATCACTACTTAATCAAGAATAAGGAAAGAGGTGAAACTTAATAGCTCTCAAAACAAGCTCTGCAAATCAGTTAACAGTTCCTGTTAATCCAGAGATTAACAAATTTGATAAATGAGGTTCGTGTTGCATTTACATCTTCAATGAAAAGAAAAATAAGAGGAGCTGTAAAAACACAAATAAAGCTCAAAATATCTTAGACGAATCATCATGTGAAAGTGCAGAGTGCACAGCCACAACGAATCAGTTATACTTCATTCTGGAGAAGTCTCAAGACAATTAGTTACATATGGGAAGAAAAATATGACCTGTTTGTATTCCAATCAAAATTTCCAACCTCTTAATTATCTAGAATAGATGATATATATTGCAGCACTCACTGTGGCCACGGGGAGTTAGGGCACTGGGTAGCTCTCTGAGGGGCCACCCCAGGGTCTCTGCCAGGACTTCCAGTGGGCAGCGCTTGCAGCAGGGCACTGCCAGGACCTGAGGCAAAGGAACGAAGGAGAAGACACTGGAATGGGGCCCAAGGAGGCTTCACACCCAGGATGGGTCAGAGACAAGAGCCAGAGAAATGGGGGCTGGCCAGGGTATATAAAGGGAGTGGGTGTGAGGGGTGGAAACATTACCCAAGCAATGGGAAGATGCCAAGGGAGGAGCACAGGGCTCAGCACATCCAGTGGGGATAACAAGGGGCAGGGAAGAAGCCTCACAGACAAATCCTCCACCGAACAAGGGTTGATTGGCATAGAACATTCTGGAAGAAAATGGGGGGAACTGGATGGATGGACAGGAGAAGGGGGCAGCACAACTTGGATTGACATGAACATGTAAGGGTGGAAGGGGTGGAAACAGGGAGATTGACAACCTGAGGGACAGCCAAGTGGCCAGAAAACTAAGGAGTAAACAACTTGGGACAAACAATTGTGAGGCACATTGCACATTGTGCAAAACCATTGGAACTAACTAACATTGAATAACTAACTTCCATAATAAAACAACTGTAAAGCTCTAAACACCCATTATATATATATATATATATATATATATATATATAATATATACAATATATATAATATATACAATATATATAATATATACAATATATATAATATATTATAATATACATTATATATTATACATTTAATATATATAATCTAGATAATATATAATATATTATGTATATTATATAATTACTGTGTTTTCTGAATTATAAAATACATATTTGGTAAATATTGGAGATACATTCATATATGCCTTTTTCACACAGCTCATTTGGAAGTCATTAATATGCCAGTCCTATGGAAGGGATACATATCATACCAACACACCTACTGAGAGCTGTGGGAGATCTTGGTCTGTCCAGGAATTTTTAGCTTTTTTAAGGACTCAGTGTGAGGCAATTATGCTTTCCACTTACTCTTCCACTTTTTCCACCTGCACAGCTTTTTCTCCATAACCAGTCACAAAATCTCCCATGTGCTCCCAGTGCTGCCTGGGAGCTGGCTGGCATCTTAATCACTGCACAAGTCCAGCATTTCCCTGGAAAGGCTCCTTGCCTGCTGATTTAAAGCTGGTAATGAACAAGAACACATTTGATTCACCATGAATGGGTATCAGAGGAGAGTAAAAGCCTGGGAACATGAAATCCTCTTCTCATTGCCATTCTTTTCTAGTATGGGATTAAAACATTAACATTCTCAGACTGATGTGCCCTGAAAAATATGGTAACCATTTTTGGAAACTCCACTGAATAAAGATAATAACTGCAACAAGATTTATTGGAACACAATACATCAGCAAAATTCTGAAACTTAACCACATCTTTACTTATTTCCTGATTTTCACTATGGTTAACAGGATGAAACCTGTATGGCCTGTGTGATGATTTCTGTTCAATTATTCCTAGTGACTTCACTAAATATAGTCAGTCACAAGGAAAACAGAAGTTTTATATAATTTAATGAATTTTTTCTTCAAATCATGCTATTTCAAATTGAAAAATAAAGATATTACGTGGTTTTCACTTATTGTTAACCAACATACCAGAATTTTTTTTTCTACCAGTGTGTCAAATGTTCTTGCTTTTCTATATAACTCTGGCAATTTGATTGTTAGAACTTCCTAGAAGTTCATTATCATGTTATATAATTGATTTTTAACTTTAGTTTTCCAGTTCCTATTCTCTCTTGATTTGACTTTGATGCAGCATTTCACTGTAAATTAAATCCTACAATCGTTATTCATGTATTTATCACTAGATATGGTCCATGTGTCTAGGTAAAGTTTAGGTATATTCTTTTCTTGTTTTAAGGACACAACTGAGGGAAAGAAATATTGGTATGTTCATGGAATCATGTGTTACCTTACATTTCTTATACACGTCAGAACATGCACCTATGGTAACAGACTAATGTATGTATCACTAAAAGTTTTATCCTTAAGATCTACTCTGATACTCTTGTCTGAGGCTGGAAATGCAAGATGTGGCTGGGGCTGTGAATTCTATTGCCACCTGTTAGACGTGGGGCAGTTACCTTCTGTTAATTGGGCCACCTGCTAAAAACAGGTGGGGCAGTTTTCTTTATCTCTTCCACAACCAATCCTCCCTCCAGAAAATATCTTCTGTTCATGGGCCACTGAGTGTCCCTGCATGGCTGAGAAAATTCCATCATCCCATGGGGAGAGGCTCTGCCCGGGAGGAGGAGCTGAGCATTCCTACCTGGATAGGATCTGAGATTTGGAACACCACAGCAGCTTTTTCCCACTGGATTCCCAGAGGAGCAGCTGCCTTTTCCACTGGATTCCCAGAAGAAGCCCAGGCCCATCTACACCACCACTGGAACTTCAGAAGAAAACTCCATTGTTCTACAGGATCCCTGTTTGAACAGAACCACATTTGTCACTGCAGGAGCACTGCAGCCACCATTTAAAGGGACTGCTGCCACCACCCTGACCCACAGGTGTCAGGTTGTGTTCTGACTCTGTCACTGTTTTTTGTATTACTGTATTTTTTTTCTTTATAAAGAACTGTTATTCTTTGCCTGAGACCCCCTTAATTTCAAAATTATAACAATTCAGAGGGAGGGGGTTTTACATTTTCCATTTCAAGGGAGGCTCCTGCCTTCCTTAGCAGATACCTGTCCTTTCAAACCAAGACAACTCTACACCAAAAAAAAACCCCAAAAAAACCAAAAACAAAAAAAAAAAGAAAAAGAGAAAAACTGGTAGATTTAAGTCAAGTTAAGTTGTCAGGCATTCCATCATGTGTTGAATGCAAGCATCAGCTTGTGATGCTTTCTTTTGGCAGAGAAAATCTGTATTACTTTTGTCTTAAAATAAAGGTTTAGTTTTTAAGTCGCATGTCCAGAATGAAAGAAAAAGAAATGTAAGTTTGTGTCCTTTCCTTTTTGCATTTCTCCCTTTCCCTGCAACACTTATTTAAAACACGTGAGTGAATCCAAGTGTTCCCCAATAAGCAAATTAATGAGTTTTTTATAAAAAAACCCAACAATGGAAATGCACACAAATAGTACAGTTATGTGTTAAAATACAAGATCTTTGTAGAAGACTTTGTAAGATGTCCCTGCTCTCACAGCCCACTTTTTCTATGCCACTCTCTTTGGCTAGGGTCAAAGCAATTTTCAAGTCTAAAGATGCAACTGTACAGAGTGACCTGAATTACTGAGCGGTCAACCAGTAGGAAAAGAACCAGAAATTGTTAGAGCAGCAGTATCAAGCCAATTTTGAGCAGGACAAAATTTCAGAGAGAATATATTTTGTAATAGGGTGCTTTATGGCTGTACCAATCTCTTAAAATCCAGACTTCATAGCAGGAAACAATCTGTACACCTGTGTCAAACTGCTGAGGGTTCTTTGACATGCAGAAGCAAGATGTGCAAGAGCTTAATTCCTTTTCATATCCAAGATATGTAAGTGGTGCCCCAGGCAGGGCTAGAGAATAGCAGGCACCTGCAGAAATCAAGCAGAATCTATAAAAGCCAAGCATAGCTGCTCCCATTCTCATCCAGTTGGGAAAAAATTGTTTTAGAATTCATTTTATAGCAAATAACTCCAAGTCTACCTCTGCTAACATGCTTGAGGGAGGAAGCATATGCATTGCTGTATAGCTTGAAAAGGAGTCTAGTGCACAGTGATTTTTCAGACTGTAGCAGCACAAAGGCAAGCAGAGTTCAAAGTGACCTTGAAAAGCAGTGAAATCTTCCTCTTAGTTTTAACTGCCCTTTTACTCAAACAGAAGCTAGTTTATGAAGCAGATTTATGCTTAGATATGGTAACTGTAAACAGATTTCTTTTTACAGTTCCTAATTACTGTCTAACTGAGGTATTCTACTTGTATTTAGTGTCCATGTTTTCAGTCACCAACTAGCAACACCTTAACCCTGTAAAGCTGTCTTGTTTCTGTGGAGTAGTTGTGACAATTTATGAAAAAAGATGTGAAACTAATAAAAAGGGATTCACTGCTGATGAAGGAAAGCTTACAAAGCAATTTAAGGTATATAATAAAAAAAAAAGCTCAGTTTTCATGGATCTCAACAAAAACTGTACTCTCAGAGACCTTATAGAGATTGGACCGCAGTCTGACATTCACAGCAAACTCTACAGTAAAAGGTAAAAAGAAATTTGAGGAAAATCATGAAGTGAACAATGAGTATCTGCATCTGTGATTAGAATTAAGCACCACATCATATTTGCTCATTTCTGGTTAGAAAGTTTGAATAGTAAATGAATTTTAAAAAACAAGCCTTGCTGCCATCTTAAAAAAAAATCTCAATGATATTGAGAATTAGTACACTAAATTTGCCATAAACTATTAATAGTATATATTCATCAAACTGCTCCTTACAGATCCCCTGTCCTTCCCTACACTTTGGGTTGAATCCCATCTAAGTAGAGGGAAAAAATAAAGTTCATTATTATTTTACTGCTAATATTCTACTAAGGACATACATAGTATCTTCTGTCTAAACTTGGGGATATACAAGATAGATTTCCAAAATGTCAAAAACCAGCTCCTACCTGGAAATCTTTGTCAAATGTTTCCACATAGGTAGAAATCTAAGGTTCTTTTCAGAAGAAACTCTTGAAAGTTCCTCTAGGAAACTCAAAATACTAAGTCATTAAATTGTGCTCATCCTCTGCAACCACCTCTTTTCACTTGGCCCACAATCAATTTATTATAATAAAAAGACCCTAAGGTGGAAGCAGTAAGAACAAATCCTGATCTTTTTTTCATCATGAATGCCAGCAAAACTACAATGAAGTACTGAGATGACATAGAGCTCATGTTTTAAAATTCCATGATCTTTGTGGAGGCAATCAACCTTCCTCATAAATAAATAAAATATTATGAATAAAACTAATCAGTCACATTGTTTGTTGATTCCTAACAGTTGTACTAAGAGCCTGAGACTCCAGTAACCATGCTTTGGATGGAAGGCTTTGTACAAATGGCTGCTCTTGATCCCCTTAGGAACAAAGGGGCCAGCACAAAGGAGCTGAGGTTCTAAAATGAGCACCATTGACATCTTCAATGTATTCAGCATGCTTGAAGTGCAGCAGAATTTATTGGCTCAAATATACATATTTTATAGAGTACTGTCCTGGTTTGACACTGGCCCAACACCAGACACCCAGCAGAGTGAATGCTCACCCTCCCCTGCTATAGCTGGGCAGCAGAGAGGGAGAGAAAAAAATAATGAAGGGTTCATGAGTGACATAAGGACCAGGAAAAATATTTCAAGGGCAAAATAGGCTCAATTTAAAGTTGCAAAGTGCATTTATTACTAACAGAATCAGAGGAGGATAATGAGAAGTAAAATAAGCCCTTAAAACACCTTCTCCCCACAGGCCCTCCCTCCTTCCCACCAACAGTGCAGGGAGACAGGGTGTGGGGGTTTTGGTGGGTTCATCACTGAGAATTTTTTGCACTGCTCAGGGAGAGGAGTCCTTTCCCTGTGAGGCTCTGGGGTCCCTCCCACAGGAGACAGCTCTCTGGGAACTTCTCCAGTGCTCTCACAAGCAGCAGCCAAACCACACCTGCTGCAGCCTGGATTCCCCCCAGGCACACACTGCTCCCAAAACTGCTGTGACATGGGGCACTCTGCCACGGGGTGCAGCCCTCCAAGGCCAGGCTGCTCCAGCCTGGGAGCAG
>QUSF01000085.1:144045-168033 GCA_003676055.1 Chloebia gouldiae
TCCCCTGTGCCGTCACCGAGCCCTTTCCGGAATCACTGCCGGGGCAGGCGCCTCCCCGGGCCGGCCCCGCCGTGCCAGGCCGGGCGGGCGCTGCCGGCGCCGGGGGCGGCTCGCCATGGGGCAGTGCCTGCCCTGCATGGGGGGCGCCGGCAAGGACGTGGTGGAGACGCCCGACCCGGTGAGTGCGGGCCCGCGGGGCGCCGCCCCTCCTTCCCCGGCTTTATCCCCCCACCCCGGCTTTATCCCTCCCCGGTTTATCCTTGCCCGGGTTTCTCCCTGCCGGGGTTTATCCCTGCCCGGGTTTATCCGTGCCGCCCGGCGGTGCCGGGGAAAGGCAGCCCGGCCCCGGCCCCGGGGAGAGCGAGCATTCCCCTTTCCAGACTCTAAAACAATGTTTCGTGCCATTTCACCGCAGTCCGGACCTTCTGAGTGAAGGTGCAGAATGGCTGAATAGCGATTTCTGGCGGGGTTTGACTGTATATAATGTCAGCAGCTGCTCTTCTGGCATATTAGTCACTAAAAACACTTCTTTCTTGCAGGCTGGCGGTGCAGGGAAAGATTATGCTAACTGATTTGAAGTTGTCATTTTGTGGGAGTTAGTATCACAGATTTGAGTCATTATTAAAAATTAAGACTTTAAAAAGAATGCAGAGACTATATTGAAGTAGAATTTCACTGTCTTTAACATTTTATCTAGGAAATAAAAAGAAGACAACTAGCAGAAGCCGCTGAAAAGAGGCAGATGGAGGTAATGTCTGATAAAACGTCATTTGTTGAAATTATTTTTAGATAACTGTTTTATGGGGAGAATGGCTGTGGCTTCTCTGGTGTGGCTTCTCTGGGTACCATGTTTGGATTGTGGGAATTGTAGTTGAGTACTTTCCTGGTCATTTATATGTTTTTTACATGTATTAAGAATTTCACAGGTAGATGCTCTAAGACCATTGCAAAGTAACTGAGCTAGTTTGGATGGGAGATATGTTACAGTAGTTTATAAAACAACCTAAAAACTGGAAGAGCAACTTCAACATTATTTTTTCCTTGTTCTAAGACTTGAAAACAAGAGATGGAGAAGTATTCAAATCAGAGTTTCATTTGAAGTTTGATTTGATTTGAACAAACAATTGCTGCAGTGGCAATTTCAAATACACTTGTACTTTTCTTAAAAATGCAGGTTGTATGCACTTGTGAGGGGACAAGAGAGTAGATCAGATGTCCTTCCTTCTCTGCTTAGTATTTTCTTGTACATGCCTCTTGGCTGCTCATTATCCCTCCTGACATCATATGAGCTGTTCTTCCTTTTGGGGTGCTGCAGACAATTTGGGTGCCTGACTCACTTGGAAGCCCAGTTTCCTAAGAGGCAGAGAACATATGGTCTGAGTAGGTTGTTACTTGGTGGTAAGATTTGTCTTGGTACCCCACTGAGAATTGAGCTTATTGTCTGGACCTTGAAATTCAGGTGAGAACATTGCTGTTTTGTCTTGGTAAATTTTAGCATCTTTTGTATAACTTCTGCTATGTTGTTACAAACCTAAACTTGTATAAGAATCAGTTTTTGAAACATTTCCTTCTTTTTTTTTTTCCTATTTCATGGTGTTAACTGTAATTCTGATGCTCTTGCTATCTAGTCTAGATTGTCATTAAACAGTTCCACAAGGGTATGAAGCAGGCAGTTCATGACAGATTTTTCATTTGGTACTCCTGCTACCCACACACCCTGTGACATTTTGAAGGGTGTACTATCATGCAGGGTATTTCTCACAGATCACAGCTGAAAAGTTGAACTTCTTCACAGCCTGGGCTAGCACTACAACACAGCTCTTTTTCTCCCCTGTTCATGAGGGTAAAAGTAGGCCCTGACACTGAAAAAAAACCAGACTAAAAATTTGTGGACTTTTGGGAAGTTCTGGTTCTGCATCTGAGGATCAAATATCTTCACCTGGATGTAATAACAAAGGGAAACAAAAACATCTTCATTTATCTATGGGACCAAGAGTTCACAGAATGAGGAAATATCCTGAAAGGGCTACCTTGATTTAATAGCATTACTAAGTGCTTCAGTCTTTTCATGCAAACCACAGTTCATAAAATGATGTTGCCAACACTCGCAGTTTGGTTTCTCTCCAGAAAAACAGCTAACTTGGTCTTACTGAAATATGTTTTCTCCCAGGCTTCCTCCAGAGGTATAAAGAATGTTTACTCTGTAGAGCAGAAGAAAAAGAAACAGGAAGAAATAGAAAGAAGACTTGCAGCTTCACGTCCTGGAGGAGAAGGAGGACTGAGAGTAAGTTGAAAAAAGAAACAATGTGATTCAACTATTCTTATATTCACTGTGAAAATCTGTTTTGTCATGTAGAAGATTGAATAACTTGAGGAAAAAACCAAGAGGAAGGGAAATGGAATAGAAATGGAAGCATGTGTCATTGTCATGCAGCGTTCTTAATGAGACTTCATCACTAGGACAGCAAGGCAGCAGTGATGGCTGAGAGCTTCCCCCCAGCCTTCTTCCCAGTTTCTACATGCATGATGTGTCAGTTTTAGAGGTCTCCTAGCACTGGGGACCTCATCACTGTTACCCTGTACTCAGTGTCCCTTTGCAGTGCCAGTTAAGATTATCTCTCTTCCTTCAGAGCTTACAGAAAACATTAGAACTCAGTAGGGTGATGGTTTTGTGTTTATATGTCTCTCGTTACAAAAGAAACATAGTGTTGGCATAAAATTACTACTGTTGCTATTCTAATGTGAACTTTACCTCAGAAGGCCAGGCAGAGAGTTAATGAAGAATTACAGTCTCTCCAAAACAACAGATGTATCTGAGCATTGAAACTCAGGCTTTGTAAACCTTCATCTTTTGCCCTCATTACCATATATGATTCAGAAGGCAGGAGTTTGTATAAGTTACCACTGACACACTGCATGTCCATCACTTGCTGGGATACAGATTGAGAAATTAAAGGTGAATGGAGAATTTATTGTAGTTCGACAACCTTACGGTGTTTGTTTGCTTTGGGATTTTTTCCTTTCTTTTCCTTATCTCCATACAAACCTGTGGTGTGGTTTGTTTGTTTTTTAGTGGCAGGTTGGATAACACATGAGTTCTGAAGAGAAGATGATTGATGTTTACTGCCAGTAACTTGTCATTTTCTGCAGCCAAGTGGCACTTAGTCATCATGTGCTGTTTACCTCGGAAGACTCAGCAGTACTTTGCCGTTGTGGGACAATGGATGTGGAAACAATTAACAAAGAAACTTAAGAACTAATTCTGAACACTATGGTTTTGCCAGTTTTGTTTGTTTTCCATGCATGTTTTATTGCTTCCCTGACAAGACTTCCTGTCAGCTGGAAGTGGCCTCCTTATGGGTAGCCAGTCAATATGTGTACACGTCTGGTCAGCTGATGTCTGTCTGTCTGTCTGTGTATGACTGGCCTGAGCAAGCTTAGGTGCCAAGTGTTGGTTTTGATGCTTATTTCAAGCTCTACAATTAAACTTGCACCAAGTCCTCATGTAGAAAGTTTTTCATATTTATATATGTATTTGAATATGTGGATGACAGCATTTCTTTTCTGTTTCCTAATGACTCTTGCACTGCTTAGGAATTTAGTGCCTTTTTGCAAAAAGAAAAGTAGTCATGGTGGGTCCTTACAAATGGAATAATTTTGTGGCTAGTAAAAGAAAAAATAGAAAGCTTTATAAATCCTGTGTACTTAGATAAAGAATGTAATTTTATTATGTGTATAATAATTGTTCTCATTTTCTCATGTGCGTTTCTTTTGAGTCTAAGTATTTATACTGAATACTGAAAGTTAAACATGAAATTAAAAATCCTGTTATTAGTTGTGTTCATTTATTACCACAAGAGGGCAATGCTAACCTTCTCAGGATTTTGAAAAACAAACAGGAAAACAGCTACTATGCCATCATCTTGCCAGTTCATTTCCAAAAGTTTCTGTGTGATCTATTTAGGGGGATTCCTTACGGTGCATTTTCTTTTCCCCAGAGAGCATTGTGCACATTATGCATGGGCTCAGTACTGCAATTGCTGCATTTCTGACTAGTCAAGATATAGAGGCTTTTTTTTCCACCACTTGAACTATGTATTTGGTCTTTCACATCTCAGTACTGCCCAACGTTGTCCTGAGAGTGCAGTCCTGACACAGTTTCCTGGCTTAGCCTTCAGAATTGAGCTGAGAAGGGAGAACTTTCACTATTAACATAATGGTGTTTGGGCTAAAAAAGGCTGTATCCTTGGGTGAAGACTGCCTTCAGTTTCCTTTGATTGCTGGCAATTGCTGTCTTCAGTCTATTAACTGTTCACAGTAATTTTTTTAAAGTCTAGTGAAAATGCATTGAGTTATAAAAAGGTATCTCAGACATTAATTTGAAATGAGAATTTCAGTCTAGCATCACAGTAGGTGTCCTACAAGACACTTAAGCAACACCTACACTTAGCTGGTCACCTGGGGTATTTAAAACTTTAAACATTTTTCTCTTCATTGTCTGTCATATGCTCCCCTGAAACTGCAAGGGGAGCAAATAACCACATCTCTTGTCATCCAAGCCTCTGCTTGCATTAGTGCTATGAACACTTTCATTGAAAGAACCTAGAGAAAACAATCACATTCTTCTCTCTCTCTCCATCCTTTATGGAAAAGCCAGAGCTGTCTGTGCTTCTTAAGAGACCGAATTTTGAGTGCTGGATTTGTTCTACAGCTAAGGAACCACATCAGATGATGTGGGATTGTGTAGTTCTACATTATGAATCACCTACAAAGCTGTTTTAAAAGATGATCCTATATCATACATATCCAATTGGCCAGGCTCAACTGACTGGGAATTATTTGAGTAAATAAAACCCCTTACTGTTAAGGTTTAAGTTTTGTTTCAGTTGACAGTGAAAGCAGAAACTACTGCAGATCAGTGGTGTACAGAAGGGCTGAGAGCCACATAGATGAGAGCTGCTCTCTCCTTACAGATGTCTTCCCCATCTTCCTTATTTTTTAGTGCAGCAGTTAGTTTATGTGAACCACAGCACGAGTTTTGTCCTAATTTCCCTCAGTCCTGGAGGTTTACTTCACCTCAGAGGCTGTAAACATGCACCTTTTCACAGATTATCTAGATGGTTGATATTTTGTTGACATCAGTGCAACTCTTTTTTCCTTCATCCTCTGAAAGCACAGTCTTGTACTTCAAAAACTGGCAGGCTAAAAAGCAGTGCTAAAAACTGGACTGAAAAGCTGACTCTCCATGGCTGTGATAGCATCATCTTCGTTGCAGTAACAAAGTGAAACCATTTGCCACTGCATATGGTTAAAATACAAAGATCATGCTGGAGAGAGAATGTTTGTAGCAGATGTTCTGAAATTTGGGAAGACACAGAAGCTGTGTCTCCTCAAGTATGGGCAGCATCACAGTGGACTCTGAGGAGCACAGATGACTCCAGCATGTGTGGATTTGGTACAGTGACAAGACTAAGTGCTTGAGATGCAGCTCATCAGGCACAAGCAGTGCCAGCAGTTTTTCCAGAGTCTGGGAAAGCCTGTCCAGCCCCACCAATACTTGTATGGTCCCACCTGAGTGTCACACCTTACCTTAGTCGACACAGCAGAGGCTAAGAGAGTAGGAGACACAGCAAAGAAGCAGCACTGTGCCTCCTCCCTTGTCAGGTACCCTCAGGCTGCTGCCAGTGAGGCAGAACAAGCCCAAAAAGAGCTTGTCAGCCTCTCTAGGAGATGCTTCTGTAACTCTGTGGTGTGGCAAACAGCTCATCTTCCAGATCTAAAGTGAACATGCGTAATAAATTCGGGATTATGTCTTCAGTTACAAGAAACTTGCTGTACCTTCCCACACATACATTGCCTTCTCATTTCACTCATCCCCACCAGCAATCCTTTTACTAGCTGCCATAGATTTTCCATATCTCCTCGAAAATGCTGGAAATGTTGGAAAAAAAGGTGGTACTGCAAAGGAAGGATCAATTATCCCTATAATAAAGATGTGTATCCTCAATCAGTGATGTAAATAATCCTGCTTAGAAAAAATCCCCAGGTAATGTATGAATAGCAAGGTGACAGAATGCACTTCCTGTAAAGAGCTGTAACAGATATCACAGTTACATTTCCAAACAATTTTGAATAGCTTCCAGCATGATCAGTCATATTTGACATTATACAATAATAATGTTTTTTGGTAAATAATTTTAAATCATTTATCCATTTTGAAATTAAGCACAATTTATTCACAGGCATCTCCCATGGGGTTTGGTCTACAAGGACTTTGAGAAAAGGCTTTGTTGTAGCTCCTATCAGTTAAAGTTTTTAAACTTCAGCCTCCTCAAGATTCACATTCAGCCAATTTACCCAGCAAGACAGTTAAAATCACTACATCATGGAAAATTACCTGAATTTGTTCTGCCCCTATCACTGCAACAAGGGCTGTATGCCTTTGAGCAAGATTCTGCTGCTCAGCTTTAGCTTTATAAACTGAGCCATAGGTTCCTAACAAATTTTCCAATTCCTACATTGCTGCAGGACCTCACACACTATGAAAATACTATTTATCAGATTAGCAAACACTCACCTCCAACCCCTTCTTCCAGACTAACCAGCTTACTGCATTTCTTTGGTTTATTGATGCTTTCATTTCCTCCTCTATTATTCGCACTCACATCAATGCAGTCAGAAGCAGTAAGTCCCACCTGCATGTTTTTTACATCAGGTGCTACTGGCACATTTTATTTTTAAAATAAAATCCTATAGTCTCCCATTCTGGAACCTGCAAAGTTGAAGTTTTAAGTCAGGAAGTGTTTTAATGTGATTTTTTTTAAAGACATTTGAGTACCCCAAAACAAAAAAAGATTATTTTGATAGGTACAGCCCAAGCACATAAAGGGATTAAAGTTTAGTTTAAAATCTTGATTTGGATTTACTGGGATTGTTGAAGTTTACTATTAAAATAAACGTACCTTTTTTATAATTATCTGCTCTGATTTATTAATATGTAAACAACTCCAAATATTTAAAAAACCAACATCATAATAAAAACACTAACTTAGTCTTGGATGATGGAAATAAAGGTTGAGCTTGAAGATCTTGGAAGTCTTTTCAACCTCAATGATTGTGTGAAATGCAATTAATTATGTTTAAAAACCTAGCCATTATTTCTAAATAAACATCTCATATTCTTACAAGTGATTTTTTTTTCCTTCCCTTTTAATTTGAAAACAGATCTCTCATTGCTTATATTAAGATCTTGGGTTTTTTTCAGCTATGCTACATTTTTTATAAAAAGATGTTGCTTGTGATCTGCTTTCTGCTCCCTTATGACAACTTCTATGACAAATGAGACTTCCTATGGCTCTTCAAAAGATTTCTTGCTGAATATGTGTTTAATCTTCCTAGAAAGTGTTTTAAAATAATAATAAAAGGCTGTAACTTTGGAATTTTGTCCTGCTACTTTGTCTGCTGCACCAAGGAATTGTGAACTGTTTGCATTCAGCAGGTATTCTTACATGGTGAGGTGGGCCTTTTCCACAGAAGTGAGATAGAATGTGCTGATTTTAATAAGGCATGGAACATGAAAGATGGTCTTGATCCTTTCTAGCCCACAGACATTTTTCTGTTAATTTTAAAGACCGCAGGAGCAGATCATAAGACCATTTAAAAAAAAATTTAACATCAGAAAATAGAGAAAAATGTATTTCCAGGATGCTTTTGAATTTTTTCCTGCAAAGAAAAATTAATAAAAAAAATATAGGTATTTCTGTGTTACCTGTTTGCACCTTTCTTTGTGCAGCTCATTATTAGGGCAGCAAGCAGTCTTGTGCATTGTAGGCATCCATTCGGCAGAAGCAAAGTAGAGATGAGTGATTACAAATAATAATAGATTCAAAATACATGAGTAGTTTAAAAAACTAATTTCATTTTTAAATTTATACAGCAAAACAATCCTATAAAATGATTTTTCTAGGATGCTACAAGGCACATAAATTACCAAATATAAACACAGAAAAGTAGCCAAAACCATGAAGCTCACGTACACCTTTAGCTATATTAGAGGTGCGTGAATGATTTATGAGAATGTGAATCACTTTGTTTACAGGGTAATGAATATTTCACATTTAACAACAACCAACAACATTAAAAAGAAGGGGAAGGAAAAGCTCATACCCCAGCAGAGTGCCATGTTTTGTGACTCCAGAGGGATTTGTGTTTTCTGAAGCTCGTCCTTGGGCCTCTGGGCTGTGCACTGCTGTTGCTCCCCTTAGGGCTGCAGAACCTCACCTGGTGTGACCAAGCAGCTCTGCTGTCTGACACGGCAAGGGCAATCCCCCACTTCCCCAGGCTTCCACACTGGGCAACTTGGTGAAAAACAGAAAGCACCTACACATAGACCAAGCACTCAGCACTGCCTTCAGCTTTAAATAGTAAAACGGTGTGAAGGGGCCTCTTCTTTTCTTTTAAGTAATGGCTTTGAGAAGTTGTTTGGCATGCAATAAGCCATTATATTCTACTAATTAAGAAAAGATTGCAAAACATACAAATAGTCAATTTTTATTTCATTTCAAGAGACATTACCAAATAATTTCTCCAAATACCCATTTTCCACCTGCATATATATATTTCAACTAGACTAACAGTCAGGGATTCAAAGTAATAAGATTTTGGTACAAATACATTTCATTGAGTATTTTCTTCCATTAACAGAATCCACTCCTTTATGTAGCTCTAAGTATACATTCACATAATAAAGAGTAATAATTTGGCTAAAAAGATATGTCTATTTATTATCCAATTGTAGTAATCTGCCTATCGAGGGTAATTTGCTATAAAAGATACAGTACTAGAAATAAATAGTTCTAAATTCAAAGATCTTCAAAATGGGGTGTCATTTCCAGTCTGTGTTAAATTTTCCAAAGTCCTTTTAAAGCATTACCTAAATTCACTACACTTGGGAGAATAATTTGGACCTACATACATGAAGTCCCACTCACATGAGAAGCTTATTTCACTTAATTTCCTTCTTGGTTTTGTAATGGGCAGAAACAACCAGATAATTGTCTGGATTCATGTCCCTGATGTTTGGAGACTTGCTCTGGATTGGAGAGGTTTTCCCATCGACTCGGGAGATCTGGAGCATTCTGCATGGGTCATGCTTCAGTAAATAACCTGCAAAAGTCTCCCAGCCTCCTCCAACACGAACCATCACGTGTTTGTTGTGCAGCATCTGAAATTACATAGGCAGGAAAAAACAAAAACACTCTTGAGAGGCAACCATTCCTAAAGAAATCATACTTTTTTTGCTGTAAAAAACTGCTTACTGTAATTGAAAAACATATGATGGTAGTACATAAAAGGAAAGGAAATACTGTACAGTAAAAGAAGAGAAATAGCAGAATGGTTTTTATTTGCATTTTTAAAGTGAATTAAAAAAAAAAGGTAAGAAAATGAGCTGGTATTTTAAACTAAAGATTTCCATATTGTATGCAAATAAATGCTACACGCTTTTCTAGTCCTATAGCATGGAGTCTTTCTGTTCTTCATGTGTTTAGCAGAAATATATCAGGGAACATGAATACCTAAGGATTTTTTTTAAAAATATATTAGTAAAGACACCATTTTATATTGAATTGAAACAGGCTTTTCTTTACAGGAGTAGTGAAGGGCAAACAACCAAAACAATTTCCCCTATCTCTGAAATATTTAAGAAAAAAAAATTTTAAAAAATGAAGTCACATTTATTTTAACAATTGAGTCTTGCTGGCAATACATGCTAATAAAATAGCTTAATGCTGTAATTAAAGTAACCCAATGAGGTACATCAGAAGTAATTTATCTGTTTGGAAACACCTGACTTTTCTGTCTAAATTCAAATAAAATTTTTCTTCAAGTGCCAGTGTGCCTTCTCCTTGCCTACCCTTGAATTCAGCTGGTGATTTTACTAATTTCTTCCTTTTGTTTCTCCATGCTGAACAGTAAAATAAATACCAGTGAGGTATCGTAAAGCAGCACATTCTGTATTCTATTGGTTTATTTTATAACCAACGTAAATGCCACATTGAAAAATGCTTTGATCAGGATATCTCATGAAATGCTAAACAACATTTAGCTGTAATACCAGAAATTAAAAATTGGTCTGGTAAAAGGTTTCTAGAAGACAATTGACAGAGTCTGGGTTTTTGAATTTGGATATATGGCAGTGATGCCAATATTGAGATGTACAAAACTCCCTTGAGGGCTGGCAGTATTTGCAGCTGAGACTTAGATCTTACGTAAACCTTTTGTAACACAGCATAGCAAACAAAACAGGAAACATCCTCAATCAAACAAAATCACACATTATAGGAGGCAAAAAATTAACTTAAAAAAACTCCTCAACCAAAGAACCCCCCCAGCCTATTGTTTGAATTCTGTGACATCAGGAGACAGATTCACCTGGAGTGAAGAAAGCATGGCCAGCTGTACAACTTACTGAAGTTTGAAAATCAGTTTACATTTATAAGGAATAGAAATCTTCATTAGAATAAGCAGCTGCAGATGAAATCCCATTTGACAGTTTTCATTTAAAACATTGTTACACAAGGAAATTCTTGCTTGTGCACTTTGGTTTCTATGTGAAACACCATGTGCAATCAATTATGGACACTGAAAAATAAAGTTACTTCTGATCCAGCAGAAAGAGGTGCTCAAGCACTCTCAGTTTAATGAGTATCTCCCAGCTACTGAGTCTGTGCTGTTGCTCCGGGTTGTAGAGTGTTTGCTTCTACAATAGCTGTACACAAGTGAGGTTTTTTTCTAGATTGATGGGAGTGAAAACAGAATCAGACTTTTTCTCTCAGGGTTTGTATTTTAGTTTCAGGATTTTGATTTGAGCTGACAAGGAAATGAGATTTGAATCATGCCTTTAGTCTGGACAATATATCACGAAAGAAGCAAATGGCTTTTGCATCAGGTTTGAAAACTGAAGTTCAAATGGAGATGGAGCTTTAAGACAGTCTAGAGAATTTTATTTAGCAACTTTCTTCTCTTTGAATGCCTTAAAAAGCTTTTGAGAAGTGCCCCAAAAACTTTTAACATTCAAACAACTTAAGCCAAACTGGTGCAATACAACATGGGGTGGGGAGGGGTTGATTGTGCCTGAATTTCAGCTCCCCTATATTATCATAGGCTGATTCATGTTCCAAGAGCAGCTGGGCTTTTGATTAAGATGCAAAGTTAGCAAAAACTATGTTTGGGTCAATTTCCCTTGCTGATTACTGTGCACACTATAAACACACTATTTCCTGATGCTTAGGTTAAATGCACATCTTTTCCCCTCTTTGATCTTTATCTTTGGTGTTATTATACTATTACAAAATTCATTGAGTGTTTGCTTTCTAAGAGTTTTTCTACATCCTAAGTGTAGTAACTGTTTATGCTGCACTTTGTCACAAATGCACCATTTTACTCCTACAGTCATATTTTGATGTTAGTAATATCAGCACGAATCCAAAATAATTCTGCTAGTTTCAGAATTGCTCCAGCTCCAAAGAAGTATGAAAGACTTCTTAGCATGGAAAAAAACACCAACAACTTACTCTACTTTCTAACTGAAAAAGCAATATTCTCCCCAAAAGACTTCAGCTGAAGATGAAACTTTTGAAATTTCATATTCCATTCAATTCACCTTTTCAATTGCATCAGCTCTCTGAGAAGAAAAAGGTTGGATTCTACAATATTAAAGATTATTAGTACCAATTTAAATACATTCATGGCGTACATGTATTTTCACACTGCTATCCACCCAACTAAAACTAAGAAAATCCTTCCTGAAAAAAAATCCTACATATGTTTATGATTGCCAAAAATTCCATTATTTCAGTCTGAAGCAGGGCTGTCATTAAAACTCTTTTCTCTTGAATCTGTCACTGAATCTACAGTGAACCATACATATAGCAAAACAGAGGACCAGAAAATAGCATTTCAGAGGAAGAAATTATAGATTGTTTTGGCAGGCACCAAGGCTGTATCCAGAGATAACAAGGGAAATAATTAACAGAAGTTAGGTGACACTAAGCTGTCATTGCATAGGACTTTGGCTTCAGAGTAAAATATAGTCTAGGCAGTTATACTTTTCAGATCCATAAGTTTGGTGAGTTTGATGCCTTATTAAAGAGATATTAGGCTGTATGTAAAGACAATAAGTTCATCTAAATAAGCAGCATTTTACTGACTTGAAAAAAAATCTGTTTTATAGGAACTAAAAATCTGGCCCAATATAGTTACTTTTGTGGATGCTGACAGTATAGTCAGAAAAAGAAACAGGTAACTTCCCCAGGCATTGTCCTGGGGAAGTTGTGAGAAAGCTCAGAAAAAGAATTAAAACAATTCTTAAGTCTCTGCAGCTGGTGTTTGTGAACATGTGGAACATGTGATATATGATGTTATGGAAAGATATTTACAAAGAGGTGTTGTTCCTAATTAAGCAATAGGGTGACAGGTGTCATTAAGAACCAGTCAGGTTCTGGGTGATTGATTTTGCTTATAAAAACATGGAATTTTGTAATAAAGTAGCTTTTATGCCTTCTGAAAATGCATGGAGTGTGTCACCTTCATTCCTATTCCTGGCTCAATGATGACACACTCAGGTTATACCTTTCTTACAGAATATTTCAGGAGGTGAGAGGAAGAAGAAGGAGGAATTACACACTATAGATCTGATCCAAGTACTACAAAAGCCAACACAAAACCCCTGCTGATTCAAAAGGAATCTGGAAGATAAATGCAGCAACCTAAGGCAAATAGAGTTAGTTGGTATGACTTTATACCAACTTCAGAAAACACTGTAGGCTACATACTGAGATAATACTGACTATAAAAATTGAAGGTGTTTGGCAAAATAATGCAGACCATCACACTAGTGGCTGTGCAAAAAAATTTTCACACTTACAGAAGTGAAATATTAACGACATTGCTAATGAGAAGAAATCAAATTTTACTGAATATAAGCCACTTAAGACTTATTGCCAGCTGTAGATGTGTCTTGTTGCTTGTATCTTAGGACCTAAGGATCCTTCTTTGAGTGACATTCAGAGCAACATCACGAATTGGGCTTCTAGATCACTACATTTCCCAGTGTCCCCAGAAACATCACAGGTCAACACTGAGGGAATACCACTGGTTCTGGAGACTTGTAGCAGACTGCTGCCCACAGCAAGCTTGAAGGCTTTGCTGCCCCCACGGAGAGGCACACACACCCACCCACTCACCCACAAACAAGGCACCCTCAGACATGGTACCTCTAGGTGATGATCCTGCTGCAACCCCCACTGATGCTATTTAGGAATCATTTGGCTCCAGCTTGTCCATACCACTTTTGATGATCTACTCTCCTGTCTGTGAAAAATAAATTACTTTCTCAAATCTCAGCAGTATTCAGCATTCACTAACCATTCTTAGTAAAAAAAAAAAAACAAAACACCAAAGTGAGACGAGCTCTGACTTTCTGTGTTGTCATTCGAAAGCCCCAATAAAATAGCCTGCACTTCCTCTCTCTCTCCAGGCACCATGATAATGACATGGAAAATAGATGGCTCTCGGGATTAACATCTCCCTCTCACTTTTGGGGATTATATGTTGTAAATCACACTAAACAAATCTCTCCGAGTTGGAAAAAAGGCCATAAAAAAGCTCAGCCTGAAAAAAATATGTCAAAAACATATATTAATTGCTTGTCACAAAATTTCTAGCTAAGCTACAGTTTGGTTTTAGAATTAACATACTTTCTGAATTATAAATAATTTTATTTTAATGTTACATCTTTGGCTGTATCAAACACATTAACAGGTATCCACTTAATTAATTTAAACAACTTCTGTTTCAGATCAAAAGAGCAAACAGATTTTGTTTATGCAAACACAAAAGGCATCTAAATAATCATTCAGATATGTAAATACCCAAAGGGCTACTTAAACATTAAAAGTATTACACTAAAAATGGCAGGTGTAACTATCCACTTTTCTTATTTTCAAAATTTAGCTGTCACTTCCCTCTGCAAACAAAATTCATCAAAGAGGACTGTAGACATCTCTCTGCATGCAGGACACTGAGGAGGTCAGCTACAGTAAAGACGGTGGTTTTAAGCAAACCCTTATCCTTTTGAAGTTAAAAGTAAGTGAGGTTTTCTGCAAAACTGTGCTGAGTACTAAATGCTATGTAGTCCTCCTAGGCAGAAACTATTATGATAATAAGAGTACCAAATTAAAAAAAAAAAAGGAATGGCAGCAGAGTAGTATATTCTATATAATGGCATGTTTAAGACAAGCACTATCTTCTACTTAATATATGGCAAGATCCCTCATCTACCCAATGAAGAATTTATATTTCATATTTTTGTACCATTTTCCATATTCAACTCAAAACTACTTCAGATACCTGCAGCAGACACACATTAATAGTGAGGGCTTTTTTTCAGCAGTAAGAATGAGATAGTATTATTACTGTGATCTATTACAGCTACCACTGTATTTTCAAAGAAGACTCTTTAAAAAAAGCCATCTCTCTTCAATTAAGACATAATGAGAGACTCATAAGATTCAGTGGGCAACAGACACCCCTAACAGTCACTATTCTAGGACAGAATTTTCTAATTATAAGTGTGTTTTCATTAAATTTTCTTCCCTACACAGCTGAGTATTCAGGATTTGTAAAGTGACACCAGCTTATAGTATCATTATAAAATACAATATTAGGTACTATAACTTGTTACTGTAATATAGCATTGTATTGTAGTCTTAAATAGACATTACCTATTGTTTCACACTTTAACCTAGTAATACATTTTGAAATAAAGTAGAGATGGAAATGTTTAAAGATATAAATAAAGTGAAGATCTACTCCTTGCTGGATGCTTACGCAGTAACAGATACACTTTTTTACCAAGAGTAACCAGTTACACATTTTCAATAAATGAGTGATGTAGTTCCTACTGAAGACAATGGGAAGTCCAATTCTTCAAAATGTATTTTGGGTCATGTGTTTTGGAAATCTGAGCCAGACCCTTTTGCTAAAATAAGTAAGATTTTTTTTTTCTTTTATGAAAAGGCTCCTAGGATAAAGGTTTTTAAACCCTAACCACTATATCCTTTGTTAATTAAATCCATTCCTTTCAAGCAGCCTTCTTGTTCTCCTTTTTATCTCACAAGATATTTCTATGAAAAGATGTGTAACAACATCAGCTGTTTTATTTCACTAAAACACATAGCAGAGAGCTCTTGTCATTTAGAATAGGAAGTGAATTGTTTCCACCCAATTCATCTTTACTTAATTAGTCACTTTGCTTGTGTGTTGATTTCTCCTTTTTCTAAATTGATATTACTGTCCACTTGGCAACTGCCTCCATTTTCAAAGCTACTCCTTTCTGTGAAAAATTTAAGCAAACAAGGGTAAGTAAAGCAGAGTTAAAATAAGATTGCCTTTGTCTTTTGGGATTCGGTTTCTTTTCAAGCCTTTTATATTCCATTTGTACGTGCCTTAGAGATTAGGACCTCCTTTGGGATTTCTACCTCATGACTTTCCAATTTGTTTTTGCAGTAATTACTCAAGTTGTTAAACTACTTTATCAGTCAAAAATCTTGTTTTTCACAGTGCTTATGGAATGCTAATATAAGATGTCATGTTTTCGGCACAGTGCTGGTAACACAACTGGGAATAGAAAACATCTGTAAGTGTTTTCTATTCCCAAAAGTAAGTGGCTAGTGATTCCACTGAAATCAGACTGCTGTAGCTCAAAAACAAACACTTCATATATTACTATACCTTGTTGGTATGAACTATATTACGTTAAAACACTGCTTAAGCAACTTATAATTCATACATGATTGCAAATTACTCTGAGCAGGAAGGCAAGTGGAAACTGTAAAACCATTTAAAAATCTGGGAACAGTGATCCAAAGTATCTCAACCCTGCGCCTTTCACCATTACACAGAGCTAAACCCTGCTCCACTCTTTCAGTCTGTGCAGAAAGCAAATCTCCACCAGCCCTCACAGCAGTATGAAATGAAAACAAAAATTGACTTATATTTAGTCACAGCTCAGGAAACTAGCATGTAATCAGGTCAGAAACCCAATACCACAGGGACAAAGTTTGCAAATTGTTCCTCGAGTTCCCCTAGAAGAGGTACAGATGTGGAAAAACTGATGGCTTACTTACATCTGGGTTTATAAAGGTCTGAAAGAAGCTAGGAAACACATATTTGATCATGAAGACACCACATTTCTAAAAATGAGTAGAATGCTGAATTATTAAAGCCCTATGTGATCTAAGAGAAATAAGTAATTTCACAAGGCTCCATTTATAGCAGAGCCTCCATTTATAGCAGGAAAAAGACATGTTTGCAGTGGTATCAGGAAGGATGTACCAGAAAAATCTTCCATTTGATGTATCAGCAGAACATCATACTAGGACAGCACCACAGCCTCCCAAAAGGGGCAACAGCAATTGCTGAAAACAGTACTCTGATAAATCTAACAGTACTCTGATAAATCTAACAGGGTATCACTGAAAATCAGCCAGTTGTGGATTGTGATAAGTACATCAACAGCAGGGTAGTGACAGAATAAGGAACTAGAAAACAGGATGTGGGGAAGAGTGAAATGATAACAACCAGGTGGCCTAGAAGTACCCACTGGAATGTTAGGGACAATAGTACTTGAGAGGCAAGGTGCCCTGTGGTGATTGATGCTGTTACTGTATTCCATATCTCACCACACATATCTATCTGTGCCAAAAAAACTGTTCCTGTCTCTTTCAGATCCTGATGCTTTGAGAAGGCAAGAACAGAGGCTAGACAGAGTTAAAGAATAAAGTAGGTTTTTATTAAAAGGCCTCTATGGATGCACCTTGGGCGGAACAAGAGCCTGGCCAGGGCTACACCCAAGATGAACCAAAATGGTCACAAAATGGACGACCGGTCATGAGGTCTCACACTTCTGTAAGGTTTGGTCCATTAGCATATTTGAGTTAATTATCCAATTATAGCTTTAGAAAGTCCCATCCTTCTTGCTTTCTCTCTTCCCATGCTCTTGGGCTTGAAACTTTTAACAGTAGTTCTTGGTCCCAAGCGAGAAAAGGAATTGTTTTGCCCCCATACCCTGTGAAGAGAACTTGCTAGCACTTAATATGAAGCTCAGAACTACACAGCTAGGCAGCACAGAATCTGAAAAATATAAAAGCTAAAACTTAAGGCATCACCCTGCATCTGAGACCCTTGTGTATGTGGGGTTGTGATCATGGATGTTACCAAAATCTCCCCGCCCAAGTGGTTTGCTGCTTTTTGCCACATGGTGTTGGCTCACAGGCTGCTTGGTCTTTGCTCAGGGAAAAGTTTTGGTTTTTTCCTTTCTTTTTTTTTTTTTTTTTCCCTTGGCTTGGAGAGAGTGCAGTTATCAGGTTTGATCTTCCTTGGGGGGAGTTCCGCACATCCCTGCTGGCAACCCTGCTCCAGGAGAGAAGATGGGAGCAGAGCTCTCACTGTTTTGTGGCAGCTTTGTGTTTCCAAATGCAGCCATTTCTAGAAAATGCATTTCACAATTAAAAACTGCTTTGAAGTGAACTTTGCAAACTCTGCCAGAAGAGAAAAAAAAAAGCAAGAGAGGTACTGGGACACTCCGTGTCCCCCAGTGGCCTGATCCTCCCGCTGCCACCTCAGCACAGCGATGTGGATCCCACGTGAGCCAGAAAGGGATTGTATGAACTCTTCAAGGAGACAACTCATTCCAGAATGTTCCCCATTAAAATGCCTCAAATCAAGAGACAAGGGAAAGAAAGTTTCTTTTCAGCAGGCATCTAAGAATAAGCAAGAATCTAGCAGCCCACTGAAATCCTCAACTGATGTAGCATGTGGGATAATGAAGTCCAGAGAAGGAAATCTCAAGGCAACTCACAGTAATTACAACTTAAAAGACTGAAAGGACAAACTGGAAGCGAGACTGTCAACACTGTCCCATAAGTATGGGATCCAGCAAAGCAGTGATTTTTGTGATCTCTGCTGAAGAGATAGTAGAGATTGTTGCATTGTTGCATAGTTTCAGTAATAAAGAAAATCACACATGATACCTGACCTCAGGACCTGAGATATTTGCAAAGACACATATGGAAAACCGTGCCCGGGAAACTGAGAATTTCACAGGAATGGGACAGGAACAAAGAAAGATCTACTTGCACAGTGAAGTGAATGGAAAGATCTCATGAAGCCTGACACACTGAAGAACAATCCTTCGAGTAGTGTACAAGTCCCAGTTTGAGGGTGAGCATTTCTGCAGTCATTCTGACTATCATTGAAGACACTTAGAAGCCATTAAATAACATCTTGCCTTCTGCAACGCAAGTGAGGAAATGGAAATTTTTCCCTTTTCACACTGCAAAAATGCAACATCCTTTGTCTATTTGTGCATGGCAAGAGATGAAGTCAATATGCTTGGTATAATGGCAAAAACCACTAATGCACAGAAGTTCAGCTGAACTTGTACACCTGAAGCAGCCAGGAATTGTTTTAGAGACTGGTAAATCCTGTATGGCACAGATAGCTATTGACCTCTGCAAAGGTCAAAAAAACATTTCTGCAAAGGGAAGGCATTGGGACTGACTGTAGCAAAGATATTGCAGTTAATGAAACTGCTTATTTCTGTTTCCAGACAATTACAGGCTCATTGAAATAATTATTCCAGGTAGTCCTGCCTAACTGAAATTGAGATACATTTTTGTGTTGATAAAAATAACATGACAGTTTGGACATTTGAAATTCTTATTCTTGATTTAATTTCCACTCAAACCTTCCATTTGGTTTCTGTCTGAAACTATTTCATAGAACTTGGAAATAGCATATGTTTCATGTCTAACACTAGATCTTGCTTTACTGTTTGAATACAGCATCCAGCACAGGTGAGCACTCTGTGTGCAAGAAATAACACAGATGCAGAAGTAAACACAATTCCTGTTCATTAAGAATAAGTGTATTTCTGACAAGTGAAGGAATTTATGCCTTGGACAAAGATTAATAGTGTCAAGGAAAATTACTTAGACATGGGATTCATGCTCAGAATGGTATTTACAAGTAAGGGGACTGCGCACTTCCAAGCACTTTGGGTGACATCTGGTGCACTGAGGTCTGAGGGCAATTAGAATTAGGGTGACACTTTTGTTTCTTACTCTCTAGACACATATGTCTGGGCCAACCACAAGGAGGACCTTGTCCCTATCAACTGAAATGTGTGATACTGAGCAGAAATCTAGCTGCTCTTAGCTGCAACACTGACTCATAAGAAATATTTTATGCAACACTCAGCAGAAGAGATGATATGGCAAACAGATGAAATACATAAAAAGAAATCAGACAGAGTTTATGAGAGTAAGTGAAAGTGTCAACTTGCAAATGGTATGTCTGGATGGAGTTATGGAAAACCATATGTACTAAAATCAAATAAGAGGGGTAGGGGAAGACTATTTAATAAAAAAATTTAAAAAACATTAGCATTAGCCTGCTAAAATAAATTTATGAGAGATTTCTTGAAGAAAAAGACTTTATTCTTACCTTTGGATAAAAACCCAAAAAAACCAACTAATTTCGTTAATTGTAATGATTAATCTTTCTATTAGCATTTGGAGCCCTGAAAAGTTTCTCTTAAAGAAACCCAAATTGATACAGACAATTCTCTCTCACTTTCTAATGTCAACTAAGTTTTTGCCCCTCAAGAAATACCTCTAAAATAATGCATTAGAGCAGTGAGGTAGTAGTAGTCAGAATAAGTTAGAGTCAGAATTTAATAACAAATAAAAATATGAGTTCTATTTATGAACTGTGCACAAATTTCAAACAGAAACCCCACTGAATACAAAAAGGAATTAATTTTACCCAGACTATCATGATTCTCCTAAGTTACATTCCTTTAATGATGTTGAGTCACTTCAGAGTGATCATCTATTTAGATTTTACCACTGAATTCAGCTAATCTAGGGTTTCATCATGCAAATGTGCGTGGGTTGCATGTGAACATGCTCGTGTTACAGGATTGCAGAAGTACATGAAAATGCTCTTACGAATCCTGCAGTGCCATCTGTTCTCCAGCTACTTTTTTCAAGACTCATTCTGTCTCTTCTAATTTTCTGCCTCAAAACAGCCAAATAAAAGAAAGTACCTCCTGCAACTACACAAAAAACTGCACATCTTCATCTACAGAATTCTTCTCACTGCTTGCCTCTGGAGGTGATATGCATGTGGTAAGTGACAGATGTTTTAAGTCCAGCACAGACTGATTTCAGTTACCACATACTTCCAACTGCAGCAACCTATGGGTTTCCCTGGCTGGATTTTTTTTTTTAACCTTCCAAATTGCTTTAAACAGCTACTTTCAAGTGTATGCAGGATTAATGCAGAAGCTGGAGTTAAAATGCTTACTTGTTTCTTTTATTATGCTTCCCCATCCTCTGGGATACCAGCATAGCAAACCCAACAATACCTTCCCTGTAGCTGTGATCTTTGTAATATTTGTCACAAAAGTGATTGTTGGCCATTTTCCCCAGATCACTGACTTTTGCCCTCTGTTGAAATAAAGATGCTGCCAGTCCTTTAGTGGTTAAAATCAACACCCATAAACTTTAAAATTTTGGTTAAGGTATTTCAATTTATCCAACATTCAAAATTAAGTCTAGTTGAGATAGGTATGGTAACATTCTTAAATTGACCATAGTATTTCAGTTTAATATATAAGTCCAAAATAAATAAATAAACAAACAAATAAATTGCACATCTAGGATCATCGCAATTCAATTCAGTAGCTGAGTATAGCCTATTAAAAAATTCAACCCCAAACTAAACCAATCCACCAACAAAAAAAAAATCAATAAACCCCCACAAAGCCAAAACCATCGAACGCATCAAGTCAGGACTGCAGTAATAAGGAAAATCACAAGGAGGCAGGCAAACATCACAATCAATTAAAAGCATGAGAAACAGAAATAAAAAAAATATACTCCAGAGAAATGAAGATCTCAAAAAGGATAGCACTTTTTCAGTTCCTCATGCAATAAAAACTAATAAAAATGAAAAATTTCCAGATACCTTAACAAATTTTATGCTTGCAGATTTATCTTTGGGAAGAACTAAAAAATATATGACACTGTAGAGGTTTTCTGCACTACTAGTCAGTGTCACAAACACTTTGATTTTTAGATGCTTTTCTGCCTTCTATGAATTTATTTAGGATTAGCAGCTGCCTCATTTGGTTTGGCACTATCAAGTAAGCAACAGGAAATTCAATAGTTTTAAAGTGAGGGTCCCAACAAAAGAATACCAGAAAGATCTGAATTTTTCTGGACATTCTCAGAATTGTCTTTACACTTTCAGACACAGAAACCGCCTACATATTTTTGCATAAAAACTTCAATAATGCATTTACTACTCTGGCTTTTTACTTCTTCGTGGTATCACTTTGGGGAATGGCAAGTGCTCAGGTGTCTGATCCAACCCATAAGACAAAATAATATGTAATGATTATAATACTATTTCACTTCCTCAAATTTATGAGATGTAGGTTTAATTATAAGCTCTAAAGACATATTTTTCACATATCCTTCAGCAAGTAAATATATTGTAATTCTATACTTCAAGTATCTAGGCTTGGTATAAAAAGACTTACTGTTTCCATTTCATCTGTGTACAGGCTTGCTGGCTAGTCAAAGGGAGGAACTGTGAATATATGTGGATCAAATATCAACATTAAAAAGTACAGTTTCTGATAACTGAGATAAAACCAGTCAGAGGGTAGCTAGAGTTGAAATTAGGAGTTTTTAAGATTTAGCATATGCATAACATAACTCCTCACTGAATGCTTGCAGATGAAATTGGTCTATGCTCAAAATTATTGAGCTGTCTATATGTTCCTGAAGATGAAGAACCTATAGGGCACAATTTCAATGTGCACTAGCCCCTGCCTTACTGTGCCTGCAGCTTATAAAATAAACATATAAAAATAAAGAAACAAACATAAAAAATCACCACCAACATGATGCATGGCAATAATGGTAGCTATGAAGTTTAATTAAAGTGGGACATGTAAAACTGGGGAAGTTTCATTCATATGACTACACTGGTCTGTGGAGATCACGTACTAAAATCCAGACGTTTTCCAAGAGAAGCTATAATATGCTTACAATCAGTTTATCCCTGTGCCAAAGAATGAACGTTCCTTTAAAAAGCTATTTAAAGCAATACAATATACTAGCCAGACATAAAGCCATTTGTCCTTGGTTGCTTAGCAATTCTAGAATAGAGATGTAAATAAATTCATCCAGCCTTTATTTCTGACTAATTCAAAATTACATTCTATTGTCTAATCATCATAAATATATTTAACAATATGGTCCTTTAGAAGGAAACTATTATTAATACTCTCCTGTACAAAAAGACTCATTAAAATGTGGCTATATTAAGGGTACTGCTTACAAGAATCTCTTCTCATAGCATCAGCAATAAATAAATACAATTGAAATACATCTCTTTTTTTTCAAGCATGGGTTATATTTCAGTAATTTAATCCATCTACTTTTCCTCCATCTTTCCTCTACAGGATGTTTATTTCCTGTACTTTCCATAACCTAACCCACAAGCTTCATGGAGTCTGATCCCTGGATTACAGGTGAGAGAAAATAAAAACAGCCTAAGGAATAGAAGTACAAAGGAATGAGCATCAAAACAGGGAGGAGTGCAAACCTTATCTTTACAAGTGCCCCATGGCAATCCAGTACTCCAGAATGGCAAGGAGAAAACAAGGAGCTGTTCTTGTTCCAATGTCCTAGCTGTCTTGTATTCTGATGCCAGAATATTCCTCAAAGAGATGCAGTACAATTTTAGTATCAGTCCAGTAGGAGCTATTGCTTAACATTTACATTAAGGTGAAACACTGCATGTGAACATTTGCTGTGGAGTAGTAGTAGCTGCTAACTCACATTCCTAAAAGTAATTTTGTTAATTTGCCCAAAAACCTAAGTTACAGTCTAGTTCTACTGAAGTGTAAATTAATTCCCAATATACTGAAAGAGATTTTCTAGTCTGACTCTCTTCCAAAAAGTTCTGGAGCCTTGGCCTTCAGTTGCTTCCCCTCATGGTGTAGGTGTAGCAGTGGCTGTAATCCCATCTCCTCCCACTAAGACTCTGAGTTCCTAGGTTTCACCACTCCAGACTCCACCTCCTTCCCTTGGAGAGTTGCACCAACCACCCTCACTACCTATAACAAGCAGTAAGGAACTCTGGATGCTGGACCAATGCCACTCTTTCTTTATCCTGAACTATATAATGTATACTTTTAAAGAAGGAAGAGTGTATGGACAGAAGAACAAATAATGGGCAGAAAACTTCAGAAAAGGAAAATAGTTCCCCCTCCCATTCATATTTAAGCAATTCCACTTCTACAGCTTCATTCAACTTGATGTCCTTTTCTTCTTTTGAAAAATGCTCTCCTAGATTCATAACCCTGTACTTTCATAAGCCTGTAGGTGGACCATGGTAAAGTGAAAAACATGAACTGACCAAAATTTAAGATTAAAGGTAATAATGTGTATAAGTCTGTATTTGCTCCATTATTTCCTGTATGTCTCGTGAACAGACAGCAATTAACAATTTTTTTAATTTGTTGAGCAGTTATCTTTGAAAAATGCATCACTCATATATTATATTTTACTCTTTTTCTCTTTTTCCCATTATCTCCTCATCATAATCCCAAGTGCCAGCAAGTATCTGCTAACATTGTCCTTTGGCCTCACTCTTTAAATTAAAAAAAAAAATAAATTGACCCTTATAACTTTTAACAACACTATGTTCGCACTGTGGCCAATTTCCAGCTCAATTTGCCTTTACATATAGGGTACATTATGAATGGAAGCAATCTTTATAGTTTCATGTAAATTGAAGGAAATATCTGAGAAACCCAAGGTCCCAAGAAGTCAGTACATTGCCAGC
>QUSF01000085.1:168043-345292 GCA_003676055.1 Chloebia gouldiae
GAAGTTGGAATGAAATTATGTCACTGCAAATCTATGAAACCAGCATTGTCAGTAATAAACCAAAGCTATACTAATGTGTTTAAAAAAAAGTGAAAATCATCTGAATGGAATGAAAAACTTTAAATAAAATTAAGATATTACAGACTGCTAACTATTTATCCAAGACTGCAGTCATTGGTTTTGACTATAGATCCAAATACACACATATATTTGGCTAGAGAGTCAAATCTAGCCCAATGCCATCTGTAGTATTTTACATATTTCAAATCTACCATATCTCAAGTGACTTGACTAGCATGGAAGTCTTTGGGCCAAATTTGACCAGAGTATAATACTGGGTATTACATACCAAATACATCAACTGGAGAAGAGCACAAATGGCTGGAAAATTTAAACTAGCACACTAAGTGGACAAGATTTACTCTTGCTGCAATGTGAAAGCAGGAAATCCACAACTGGTCACTCTCCCAGCTTCTAAAAATAGCCATCCAAATGCAAGTCAGAGGTGAATTAGTTGCATTTATGAGGACAGCATGAGAAGAAGTTAACATATGGCAACATAGCTGCATAATATTTAAATGATAACAAAATTTATTGATACACCTTTTTCTTTTTTTTTCTGGTCCCAGATTAGCACTTCCCATCATCTTGAAGCAAAATTCTAATATATTTGAACTTCAAATGGATTTGCTCTGTAATTGTATTGCCATAGAAAAATTAAGGATTGGCATTTCATCTTAAAAAATTTATGACTTATGTATTTAAGTTAATTATTTAATTTCATACACATCGCTATTTCACCACAATCATTACACCCATTTTTTTAATCTACTTACCAGATCTATGTGTATATCCTTACACTATTCCTCCATTAATAATGAACATAACTAAACATACAAATTAGAAGTATTCTGATGTTCTTGTTCTCCACAGCCCTACTTTGACAGCACATCTGATACTAACTTTGTTCGTCATCCTCACTTTTCCATGAGACAGATCCAGGAAAAATCATGGTAATACTATCACTTTTGTTCTGTGGAATTCCAAGTTTATCTTTGGAAGGCTTTCCAGGAGTTTACTGTACTTTCATGACACTTGTGAGTGGCTGACCAGATGCCAAGTACTGAAATCCATTTAAAGTGCAGTGAATGTTACCAAAAAACCACACTTCCTTGGCATGAAATTTTAAAGATAAAAAATCGATGGTGTTAAAAGGAGAAGCAATCAGACTTAAAGAATGCACAGAATTTTCATATTGTGCTATTTTTCTGTGGGGTATTTAATAATTTTAAGACTCTGGTAACTCCCTTGACACAGGAATGAATTATTTAAAGTTAGTATTAGTAATTCAGCTTAGTTTTGATAGCTGCTAGCTGAAACCTGACAGCGCTTCAATTCAGTCACATGGAAATTCCCTGCTGTATATATTCTAGTATGCTGGATCTCTTTGCACTCATCAGTTTCATATCTTTCTGCAAATACCAGAAGAAACATCGTTCTAGGTTCTGGCAAAGATCTTGGAAAGGGAAAATGTGCTAGTTGCCAAAAAGACACTGATTACTCTAACAGAGTAGCCCAGAGTTTCTATCCTTTCCCTTTTAATATGTAAACTTGTTTCTGATTTAGAACTGATTCCTGGCAAAGGTGCTTTCCTCAGTGCTCACTTGTGTATAGCTAGGCCCTATGTTGACTGTCATCCTAGAGAACACAAACCACTTTGCACTTACTCAGAAGCATGAATAAATTTTATAACACTTAGTCCTGTATTTCAGGACAGGAACGCAGAGCAAGCACACATAATAGTTACAGAAGCAATACTTCTATTGCATGTATGCTTTTAAACCATGATTGCATTAGCAAGAATTATGTAGAAATTGTTTTTAAAAATGTAACAAAAAGAAAAGCTATGTTTAGACAAATCCAGTATGTACACATCAAGTATGCAAGTATCCTTGCATCCTTCAATACTTCATCCTTAGATTTCACTTCCTTCAGAGATGTACATTTTAATTAATGCTGGAATAATAGATTTTCCTTTGATAAGGTGATCAGGTGATGCTTTGGTAAAGCCTGAAAAAGCAATGGAAACATTGACTGAAATACCTTCTCAAATACTGTCTGCCATTCATTGCATCCATCTGAACTGTGCAGTAAACAGTGCACACCTGTATGGTACACCCTGGCCATATCTTAATCCATGAGAAAGCAAGACTTTTTTTTAACCTTACCTCTCCTCCTATTTTCAGGTTATCACAGAAGAGGCTGCATGCTCCATCTGAACATTTAAGAAACCCCGTGTGTCCAAAATTATATCTACTTCATATTCTCAACACAGACCTGACCAGGAACCATCGCTGCAGTTTCTAAAAATTTCAGTTGACTGTCTACAGGTCTGTTAAATCTTTAAAGCTTTATTCAATTTTTATTGAGGAACCAGTTTCCCAGCTGGTACTGAGGAGAGTAATTTCTACAGAATCTCTGTGCACTGATCTTTTGTCTTCACAGTGTCTCTCCCTATATGCAGTTTAGTAGATACTTTTCATTATAGTGCATTTGTTCTGCAAAACACTTTGGCTAGATTAAAAATTACCACACAGACATAAATATTTCAAACTCAGGGCCAAAACAGAGAAGGTTAAATCAATATTTCCTTCCTGCATTTGCCATACTTAAAGGGTACAGTTTTCTCTTTTAATTCACCTGGATGTCTAAAAATTACCCAGCTAACATATTACCTCTCCTTGATTTATTAAAATTTTTAAAATTTATTTAAATATTTAAAATTTTAGTCAAAGGACTATGATTTCACAGATAGTAGTGTGGCACGTGTGCATTTGTATGCACCCAAGTATAACTCTGTACACACACAAACACACATAAAATACACGAAGTACCCTGTGCACAGGTAAGATGGGGTATAAAGCAGACAAGAGTTCCTAAATGCAAACATATGTGTTAAGTTGGTAGATCATAATAGATCTTCATAACATTTTTTCCACTTCTGTATTATGAATAAAGCAAAAATGAATGTGTGTTGTAAAACAAAGCTTCTTCAGACTGGAGAATCTATAAAGTCAGTATTAGCTTTTGTTCTAAAAAGACTTCACTTTTTAAACAGTTTTTGTTATTATCTTAATCTTGAAAGTATAAATTGTTAGGACTACTTTGAGTTCTAACTGCATCATGGATAGCCCCAAGCAGCAGCTCTAAATAGAGATAAAGCTACAGAGATCTTTCCCTCAGACAAGCTTTGCTAATGCTAAGCACCAGTGCTGAGAAATTCTTTCCATGTAACTTTCTTCTCGAAGTATCTCCTAAGCAGTTATGAATTTTGAACAGTTAAAAAAACCATGAATGTGAAGATCATAGTGTAAAGTGTAATTATGTCTCTTTTCACATCAATATAATCTTTCATCATCAGGATACGCTTTGTTTTTGAATTGGATTCTTTACTTCATTATTAGCAAAAAGGGAATATGACATAAAAATTCCCGAAGTATTAAATGTCAATACATTCCTATTCACTAGAATCTGCAAAAAATTACTTGATGGCTTGAAGTCAAATACAGCCAGAGTCTTGGCTTCAAAAAATAGTCATTGATGAGCCTTTTAGATATACATATATACATATGTATGTACTGCCAGACCTGAATCAAACACTTGATCTCCATATTTCCTACAGCAAAGATTTCATGCCACAGACACCATGGCATACAGCATAAAGCTTTGAGCTTTAAGGCATCTCCTCTGGCTCAAACCTCAGGCCAGTTTTTGGACTAAATGGAAATAACAGTAGAGAACAGACAGTTAGAGAAGCTCCATCACAAGCCTAGTCAGTGTTACAGACATTGCTTTTCACCAGTCTGAAAGAAGGGATGTGGATGCCTTGCACATATCAAAAAAGCCTTTGCCCTGCTGTTCCATATATACTGAGATACTCCAAAAGCACTCTTTGCTAACTTATCTTCAATACTTTTCTGTACTGATGTGATTTCCTGAAGCACTGAGAACCAGCTTTACTTCTCAGAGATTTAATTTTTTTTGTGCTGTTTGCAAGGGACTCAGGTCAAGACGGAATACTAAAATGATAATAGCTAATTAAAAAAAACCCTGAACCCCTGAAGAAAACCAACCCCTTTCCTATTACTTTTCCTAAGCTGAATTGTGTTTTAAAATTAGGCCAGTAAGACTGTAACCCTGAGTAAATTAGCTACATTATAGCTGAATCTGTAACAAAATTATACACAATTATCAATACATGCAGACCAGGTTTTCATGGCCTCCTTCAAAATCTGGATTTATGTCCAGAATTGCTAAGAATTGTTAAGTAGGACTTTCTATAGAATCTTTTGCAAACACTATATTAAATATAAAAACAAAACTGAAAAAAAATCCCACCACTCTAGCAAAGACTAAAGAGAAGGAGGGAGATGAGAACAATGTACACTTTTAGCATGAAATTGCCATGATATCATTCTTTGGCTTGCCAATACTTTGAGAAACTGGGGTGGAGAGGAGAGAATGAAACAGAAACAGGGTTCCTTGTACCCTTATGAAATGCTAAATTTTCCTTCTCCCTCTTGCCTGTCAGTAAATCATGAGAAAGCTGTTAAGTAAAAGAAATTTGTAGGAGCACCACTGAAATTTCTAAAGAACTGAGTTTTTTGCAGCCTACCATTTTACTTGATTTATGTGAGTTGGGTTTGAAGGTTCTACACAGAATTCTGAATACTACTATGGTTCTATACCTTAGACACAACCAAAATACATTTAAAAAGGAAAATTAAAAATATGGAAAATACATTTAAAATACATACATTTTGACTGGGAAACAGGTTAGGAATTTTTAAACCTTATCATATAGGGAATTAAATTCATTGTTTAAAACAATATTTAATTATTATCTTCAACTACAGTGTCTGAAAATAAATGAGCTATATTAGTTTAACTGGGTTTATAGTAAGCTAGCTAATAGCAACATGTTTTTCAGGTCTGATATGGGAAGTGAAACCTGAGCTATAAAAACAATAACTGCTTCAACAATTTTTATGCATTCCTTTAATGGAAACCAAGGGGTGTTTTGGAACCTAAAGTGATACCAGTTTAGTTGGGCCAAAATATCTTCTAGGGAAAGCAACATGCTAAATGTTATCAAGAGCAAAATAATATCAAAATATGTCAGTTAAGAAAAAAATTCCAACAATCTCATTTTGTGACTTTGCTGGGTCACCTTTGATATGCTCCATGTAAAATCACACCAGTAGAACTAGTGTGAAGCCATCAGTTGGTTGCAAAGCCAAAAGACCCTGGCTACCTCTGTCTTTGAATCTCCCTGCCACTCCAGAACCACTTGCACCAGCCCAGATCCATTGTTACTCTAATGGAAAGATTCAAAATTGTGTCTGGGTTCCAAATCGACATTCAGAGTGTAGAGATCAAATATTCCTTGATATCTTCCTTCAAAAATAAAAATTAAAAATTCAGGGAAAGGAAGGATTTAAGATGGGGGGGTTGCAGGGCAGAACACAGATGATGTAGAAACCAGCTCCTTTATAGGTAGTCTAACACATGAAAAACCTTGACACAGAGGCAGAAACCCATTTCCCTCATATTGAAAAAGTCTTTGAGATTATTAAAACTTACTTCAAATGCGACAGAAAATTACCATGGTTATACATTTGCCAGATTGTTATAAACGTATCTCCTTATGAAGAAATAATTACTCTTACATACATTAAAGTTCATGTTAAACTAACGTGGTATTGTGTTAAAGGTTGAGAAAAGCAAGATTGTCAAAGGCAGCAAACACAGCAGAGGAAGCAGCAATTTTCCACGTGCTGTGTTGTGATAAGGCGGGGCAAGGGATAATAGCTTTAAACTGATGGGAGAGGTGATACAGATTAGAGATAAGAAGTGTTTTACCAGGAGAGTGGTGAGGCCATGGCACAGGCTTCCCAGAGAGAAAGTGGATGTCCCATCCCTGGAGGCACTCGAGGCCAGGCTGGATGGGTGAGCAACCTGGTCTAGCTGAAGATAACCCTGCTGATAGGAGGGACTTGGACGAGATGACCTCTAAGGGTCCCTTCCAAACCAAACCAAACCATTCTATGACTCTATGTATGTTAAAACCTTAATGTAAATTTAAAAAGCACTTCATGTCATTTCAGTATTATTTACAAAAGCAATCACAACCCAGAAAGTAACACAAATGGCATGTTTTGGGCAACAGTTGTGGCTCTCTCCTGAATAGTAAAAGCTTCAGACAGAATTGCATTTAGTTGGTTACAGAAGAGGTGTATTCTTAGGATTGCAAAACCTAAAATATCTAGCAAAATATCTAATAAATTCCACAGCATATATTCTACTAAATAGAGTGCTACTAACAACAAAAGCACTTCAGCATCTGTTGCCATGATTGAAATACTAGCTTAATAAAATAAGACAATTTTAGTGACCTAGTATGTGGAATTCTGGCGGGGGGGGGGGGAGAGCTTGAGTTGTATTTTAAACCTTTAGGTAAATCCAATTTTGAGGAGTTGAAAGCAAATGGTGTGCTTATGATAGCACACTATTAAGCAATCACTATCAAGTGATACTGATTTACGATCTGATGAACAATCTATATAGATGGTCTTCAGTTTAGTAGTTGCTGGTATTTGGTAAATACACGTAAGATAACAGTTGACTCTGAGATCTCCCAAGTTTACTAATCTTTGGCAAAGAAAATGTTTTCTGTGTTTAAAACCTCCTTATAGCAACATATTCTTGTTCTGAGTTTCAAAAATCAGTGACAACAAAAAGACTAAAAGGAATGCTCCTAAACGTCCATTAAAACATGCAAAACAGTGTTTAAGTGTCAGAGCAGATCTGCTAGATCTCAATGAGATTTGTAAAACAAACTGTTAAAAAAAAAAAGTATTAAAAAAGTTTTAGAAATTTGAGTATCCACAGTTTTAAAAATAAAAATATAGGGGAAAGTTTGTTTTTGTGTACAGCTAACCCCCAATGAAAGAGCTTATTGCTAGAAGATAAATGTTGAACTATATTATTTTCCCGAGGGGATAAATAATGGCAACTGCATACTCAGTTTTAAATTCCACATCAGGATAGAAGTTTTATCCCTTACCTTGTGTGGGCTAGCGCTGACTTCAGGGTATTTCTAACAACTGGAACCCATCTCTAAGTTGGTACTTAGTATGTAGCATTCATGTGATAATTAATAAACTTTGAATCAAGACAAAAATGCAGTAATTACTGTTTCCTTAATATTCTGTTGCTAAAGGGGAGAAACTACACAGCAAACTTCAGTGAAAATTCACTATCTGATGCACAAAGCATGTAAGTGGCCTTGGACTCAAACTTCTAATGTCAAGAAGAAAACAAACAAAAGCAAAGAGAATAAAGTCAGGGTCCAATGCATTTATGAGTCTTGCTGATGGAGGTGCCATGGAAGCACAATTCTGGTCTCATGTGAACTGGCAAATCACTTGAGACAATTATTTCCATTTGTGATATACAAGGAGGTGACCAGCTCAAGAAGCAGAAACTGTAACTAATACTCACTCGTCCAGGGTCTTACAGGTACCTGTGCAGAACTACTAAAACCTGTATTTTCATCTGTTCATGCATTTTGATAATGAACTGAATTTTATAAAGTTCCGCACAAATAACTTGAAGGGCAAGTAGTCATTATATCAGAATAACATATATAATCAAATCTGAGTGCACTTAACCTTAAATTTTTTTTGTAGGCAAGAATATTTGCCAGTCACTTTTCTTTAATTATTTACATTAACAAATGGAATTTAAAATATGAAGTAAAAATAGCTATTAACACTATCCTAAATTATTAGAAGCAAGTTTTATTTGAAAGGAAATTTTTTTATGTTGTAGTTAGATAAAAATCTAAAAATCTGCACTGAAAAAGCATTATTCAGTATATCCTAAGAGTATTATTTCTATGTTATTGCAATATAAGAGTGATACACTGAATTTATCATGACTGTTTCATAGTCTTTGAAATAGTCTAGACTAATAAATAATTAAAGGACATAACTGTTATGATAAAAGTCTCATTGTTTTATTCCTTTGCTAGCATTAGAGTTTCTTGTTAAGTAATTACTTTTACTTTTTGAAAGAAAAATCTATTCCTACTGACTGATGCAGATTCAGCTAAAGTTCTTTGGTTTTTTTTTTCTTTTAAAGTTGCAGCATAACATCTCAAAATAGAATCTAAATAAATCAATGTAAAAAATCCCCAAAATTTATTACAAAAATTATATCAAATTGACAGTTTAATTTTTACATTTTTAATCTGAAAGATAAACAATGTAAAATGCTATGTAACTCTAGTTTGATTATCAATCCCATTAATCATCATAGAAAATAAAGAGGAATTTCTTGTTCCTCTCCATTGAAAGAACCCTGAAGATGAGATGAAAGCATCCCTCTGATTCTAAAAAAAAATTTAAAAAACCAAAAAAACCACCAAAATATTTTAAGAGAATAAAAACCAAAAATAAAAATTCAACTTCCTGCATCTCTCTAGAAAGAGTGGGTATGTGACAACTTCTGCTAGCAAAGACAAAATCCTAGTGGAACAGACTAGTTGATAAATTCTCTGCCATGCAAATAATGACTATTCTCATTAAAATACAGTATTCCGCATTTCAGCATGACAAAGGATTTGGAAATATTTATTACTTTTCCTCTGGTCAGAACTAGAAGGCATCGGAGAGGAAAAAGTCATCAATAAACACATGGAATAAAATCCTGTGTTGATATATTGCAAAAAGTACTTTATACTTTTACATGATATTGCCAGAGGTGGAGCTTGAGAATTAAAGATAGTAGATAGAGGTTTTGGTGAACAACATGAATGCTTACGAAGTGTAACTGAATATAACAAGAGGAAAAAACTTGCTTTCACACTGACAAGAGAATGACAAAGAAATAAAATATTTTTTAAAATGCACTCGAACTTCCACTTGTTATTTTAGGAATAGAAAGGTAAAACCACATTTTATTAAATATTTTAAAAACCTACATACCATTTTTGTTAAATTGTGGCCAGCCCAGGTCTAGGCAGAACCATCACTCCTGAGTCAAGATATAAAGCCCAAGGGGAAATTCCCATGCAGGCTAAGATTTCTCTAAGAGTATTACACAAAAGCTAAGGAATATAGCAGTAGATAATCAATCTGCACTTTCATGCCTGAATTCTAAATGTCCAATAACAATCCCTTATAAGCAGGGCAGAAGCTTTGGCAAACAGATGCCACCACATAAGCCACATATTTTCTCTCCAGATGGCAGCAGAAGTTATGTTTACACTATAAAAGTATACTGTACACACTGTATATTGTAAAGAATCAGGTGGGATTTTTTCCTCTTCAATTAGCATTGTATAGCAATTATCAAAAGCCACAGTGAAGAATATTAACTTAAATTCACCCTAAAATTACTTCAGCATCTTTCTATAAAAGACAGATGTACTTTTCTTGACTCTGCTAAATATAATTCCCATTAGTGTCACACCTAGTCAACTCACCAAAGAAGTTTAAGGAAGAAATGCAAAGCTCAGTGCTATCCTTTACATGCAACACTACAAACAGCAGCATCCCCATTTCTGAAGCATCAAGTTTACTAAACTGCCTTCTAAACTGTGAGCATATGCTGCTGTCCCATCATTAATGTAGAATATATTATTGTCCAGTAAATGTCAAATGGATTCTTATAAAATGATTCATCTCTTTAACAGAAACACAAGATAATAACTGAGAGAAAGGAAATACTTTGCCTCAGTAACATTTTCAGTATAAACTTATGGGACCCAATCCTTAGCTCTCAACAACACACTATAAATAAAGGCCTTTTTGTTTTGAAAATTCTTGTCTGTATGTTAATGGTGCACTTGATTAGCAGTCTATATGTGATCTTAGCTGTGGAGATGCTGGTCCATTACCTGTAATATAAAAGGAGTAAGAGAAGCAAGAAAAGGAGAAGATGGGAGTTATATAATGGGGTCTATTTCTGTATTCTTGATATTGAGGGGGGAAAAAAGTCTAAAATAATGACATCAATGTTTTTCTAGCTTTGTTATTAATCTTTATTTACCTATAATGTATTGACCATTTTTTGTATAATTAATTACTACACAGAAAATACTTCCAATGCTGTTTTGCAGGGTAATTTTACCCTAGTTTTTCTTGCCAGAAAAGAAAACTCAGGCACCTGGGGAATGTCTTTCTTTGCCATCTTTAGCTCTAAGAAAATCAGCTGAATTTTAGGGTGATACTTTTAGACACAAATACTCTATACTTCAGAATACTGTACCCTAGCCTCCTCCTGAGAAGAATCCTCATTCTACTAATTTCAAGCAATGTAATATTGTTATCACTTCAGTTCTAGAAGCCTAAATTATAAATACTATTCTAAATACTAATTTTCTGCTATGGCAGAAAATTACCACAGGTGAATTACTAATTCCAAGAACTAGAATGTTACTCTTCTTGAAGATGCATTACACCCTAAAAAAAGCACAATATGATTTGCTAAAAATTTTTCTAACCTCCAAATGGAGTTCTCCTTGTGCAATAATGCACAGAGGGAGACACCTGGAAATAAAGAAGACATGGTATTTGATTGTCCACAGAAGGAGGTCACTGAGGCAAACAAGTTTAAACTAGTGAGAAAAACTGCAGAGCTATTGCACAGCCTGTCACCTCCACTGAATCTGAATATTGCATCAAAGATATATTCTGAAAAAAAATTTCCACCAAGTCTAACAAGAACTTCATTGCGTGAAAGTAAAAAGGAGTAACTTCAACAGTTTTCCATTAAATTAGAAGCTAATAATTTGACTTACAAAGGGTTTTTTTTTTTTGTAAAGAAGTTTCTGATGAACCCTTTCAAAGTTCTAGACACTAAATTACCATGAATAGCTGCACAAATGCAGTACGTCAGTGAAAAAAGATAGAAAATTAAATCAAGAGGGACAAAAACCATGTATTTAATTTCTCATACTTTATGGGTTTGGATAAGCCTCGGTGAAAGTCAGTCAACTATTTAACTAGAAATGTCAGTTCTTCAAAGGACCAGACAGTGGAGCTGTAACTGCTTTTTTATTGTGTGCCAAACCTGCATCATCAGGTACAAAGTGAAGAGACATGTCCATGGCTTCTGGCTCCATGGAGGCATCTAGGCCTGAATAAGAAAAGCTGCAGTCAGGAAGGGGAAGAAAATAAAGAATAAAGGGAGGGGCAGAAGAGAAAGGGTAATTAAAAGAACAAGCAAACTGCAACTTAAGCTGGGGCAGGGTTCTGCCTAATGTCAACAGGTTAATGATAGAGTATAGAACAAAACTGATTTCCTGACAGTGCTCTAGGCAGCACTCAATTCCAGCCACTCCACTCACACCTTTCATAGCACTGTTTGTCCAAGAGCTTTTGAGTCTTGGGGAGTGAATTTTACTGGCCCTTTAAGTACTTATTTTTTTAAAAACAATAAATAAAACCGGAAAAGGTTGAGAAGAATTCCACCTTCAGTAACACAAGTAAGACTGAAATGCCATCTTTTCTGTGATTGCAAAGCTGTTGGAGAGGAATTGGCACAGAGTAAAGAAGTGTCCAGCTGAAAGGTCTCCAAAACCACCTTGTATCTGGGCATAAACTAGGGCTGGACTTCAGACATGCCTTTCCCCACATCTTTTGCAGTCTCAAGTTGAGAATTACTGCAGTTGTCTACAAACACAAAGAAGACTGAGATTAGAAGTCCAAAGAGACCAATGACTGTTGCTGTCCTGAGGTTCAAGATTCTTGTGTGTTCAGAATTCATTCACAAGATCCCAGGTGTACCACTATATTTCCTTTGGAGTTAGGCTAATTAAAATTCCTGATGTGCCCATGATTTTGACATTTTAAACATCCTGGGAAGTTATTTCTTACGGATAAAGCTTAGGAAAGGATTTTCACTACTAAAAACAAACTCTTTCACAGATTGGAAGTGAATAGGCCTGGGAAAAGGAGAACAATTGTGAAAAACTTTGGAATAAAGAAGACATAAAAAGCTAGGAAAATTGTGCTGAAGGAAAAACAAAAGACAGAAACACACTGTACAAAAGCTATAAGCACAACTTATGCATTTGAACTGGAAAGGCAGAGCAAAGCATTTGAGTCTTGAGATCTGTATAATCAATCTGCTTTCTATTTCTCCTTCTTTCCAGTTCTTATCTGGTACATGGTACATCATCCCTACCTGGATGGTTTTGAGTACAATGTACTTCTGTATTAATACACAAGTACATTTTTCTCACCAGGAAGAGGCAACAGTGCATACTAGACTGTGTGCAGAGGGATCTATATATATTTATATATAAATTAACATACTTATTACACATATATTATGTTAGTGAATCTGAAAATAAAGTTTCTACACATGTGCTGTAGCAGGTAAATAACACCTTTCCTTTCCTGGGACTTAGAAGAAGAAAATGCCAAATAAACATTTTTATTGCTATAGAAAAATAATGTCACATTGTATTAATTATTAAGGATATAAAGTCAAATATTTAAGAGCAAGCACATACTTATCAACTGGTCTGTAAGAAAGAGAACATCTGTATGTCATAGGAAAAATCAGAAACTTTAAAACCAGGACCCCTTAGATTGTCTAATGTGACTCCAGTTGCACTAAAGATAATTTCCCAACAATTTGAATGTCATCATAGGTATGGACCAAAATGACAGATCTTTCTGAGAGAAGCTGGTTCGTTTGTGGGAAATTTTCATACAAATGCATATACAATGCAACATGAAAACAGAATTCTTGTCACTGAAACTGTTAAAGAAGTACTTTTTGTAAAGGTGTGACTGACATTTCTTACTATAAAAATCTCAATTTTGCTGCCTTCTGCAAGAAGCAAGCACTTCAAACTCTGTGACTCTATTTCCCATTTTATAAACCTAACATTCGTACAAGTTTTCATGACTTGTTATTCTTTATTTTTTAAAAATAGGCTTATTAATGCAGTTCCATTCTGAAAGATTAAGGCATAATGGTAGGATGGCAGGAGAGTGAAAAAGCAAATGATTAATTGTATGTTGCAGTCATACAGAGATCCCGCTAATTGCAAACCAATGTTTCAATTTTAAATAAACTGGTCATTTTTTTGAACTTTTTATTATAATCCATTACTATAAAACATGTCTTCTGTCTTTTCTGTTTAGAATTTATAATTGTTCCTACTTGGAAGGAAGGAAGGAAAAAGAATCTACAAGGAGATAAATTGAACATAAATTTTTAGCATCTAAGCCACCACAGCATTATTTTAATCATATTCAGTTTATGCACTACAGAAACACTTCACATGTAAAAAATCTGCTTTTGGTGCATGCAATGTTATTAAGATTTAAATATCTTAATGCTTTTATGAAGTGTTGTAATTTCCCTCAATTCATGGATTTAAAACTTCTATTAGGAATTGAAATATTTTCCCATATTAAAAGAAAAAATTTACTCTAATTTTAATGGGACTGTTTTTGCTACACATTCCGAAGGATTTCCTTTCCTTAGAATTACTTTAAATTGACACATGCACTTTGTTTCTGTGATTTTTTGCATGAAAGCTATGCTCTGCCATGTTTTATTTTGCTCAGCTATTTCTTGTTCACTTATTTCATATAGATATAAATTAATAAAAGAGGAACTTGGGACACTTTCTCTTCTGGTTTGAATGCTGGTTTGGGGTTTTTTTCCTAACAGAACTTGCAGAATCAGAAAAAAGTTTTGCAGATATTATTAAATAATTTCTGAAAAAATAATCTCAGCCATCAATTAATAGGAGTTAATTCCTACCACATGGCATACTTGCAGCATTACTGAAATGACAGAGGTTTTAAATTCTGTAGAGGTTACTGGGAAAAGCTAATAGGCTAGTACAGTAGTGGATATACTATGCCATCTTAAAATAAACTACTGATCTCAATTCAACTAGAACACTGGGTTATAAACAAATGGCATGTGTTTGGCTGTGTCACGCTGTGTAAAGAACATACAGCCCAGGAGGAACTGCCTCCGTGGCATCAAATACCAATGTGCCAAATACCAACAAAATTAAAAATCAGCTGCATACCTTAAAGCTGCTTTTCCACAACTCTCCAAAGGATTCAAAAGAAAGGCTAATATATCTAGTTATGTGCTCAAGAACATGTAGAGTGAGGAGTAAAAACTTATTGTGACCCAGTGAAGTGTTCCAAAATGAAGTTTAAACCAACCAGAACCAAAAGACAACTGACTTTTAAAACCTAGGAATATGAACTTCTTCCCACTGAAATGCATGGCAAGTTTTCATTGACATAAGTTTTGTAGGCATGATCTTTAGTGCTGCTGTTTAATGCCTAATCCATATTACTGTTATTTTTTTGCACAACTCAACTTGGAATGCAGCAGTGTGATATGAAAAGGGATTTTTGTTTGCAAACTTGGAATGAAATCTGGCTTGGACTAGATTGCATAATAAAAAAGCCAGCAAAAAGGAATTTGACACTCACCATTCTGGCAGAACTCAAGTTTCTCAAAACAAAAAGATTAAAAATACTTTGATACTGTTTTTAAAATAAAAAGCAAAAGGAAGAAAATGTAAATGTTAAACCATGCCAGATTACTGAGGTCTTTGGTTAATAATCATTACCTTTTCCAAAGTAACTAGTAATAAAGCTATTGAAACTAGCAATAACGCTATTACCTAAATATACTGCAAAATTTTTAAAAAGTCTCTTACTGGCTACAAGTCAGAAAAGCTATTATTCATTAATACTAGCATGTTGAATCTCAAACTGTTAGATTTAACAAATCCCTTATTTCTTCCTCTTTACGACCTATTACTGTATTAATTAGGAGTTCTCAGTACTTATTCAGCACAGTACTTATACATGTTCCCAACTTCACACTCCCAAGACAACCCAAACCCTTATCTGGCTTCACTGCCTTCACTGTAAGTTATGCTCAGCAGAAGTTTATGACTGAATAAGTGCTCTGGTATTTTGTTGAATCAGGAACTTGACTTCTGCAGATAAGAAGGAGTCCCTCTGACTTCTTCTGTTTACATGTGCTCAGTTTTATTAGGTCACAGTTATGTGCCTTTAGCATAATAGGGATAACAGTTATTTGAGTTTCAGACCCATCATTTTGTCAAGTCATGACTCAAGAATAGTGCATGTGGAGAGGAAGATGGGAATAAGTGTAGTATGAATCAAATTCTTAATATACAACTACAGAACAACAAGATTAGCATAGTTTCAATTATTATTACCACAGCTATATATAGAGAAGATTAAGTGGATCAGAATAATTAATCTTTGAAAGTATAGATGTGCTAATTTCAGCCATATAATAATGGTAGCAAATATTGATACTGATTACCTTTGTGCAATGGGAGTTAATAATCTACCAACACGTCTGAAATACAACTCTAGGTTTGGAAATATCTGTTAATCAAATGACATACTACGGATTTTAATGGTTTGCTCATGCTGCTTTAGCAATATATCTTAGTCATGACTTGGCAATTCAATGATCATGAAGGCTTTGATCTGATTCCTGACCAGTTAAGACAGGATCAGTCAAAAGACAGTGGGAGAAAGGCTGTTTTAATTCAGTGGATATTCTTTCAAGCCAAACTGAGAAGTCACCAGCTCTATTACTGAAGACTTTTATTTTGGTTACACTTGATTAAAGAGAGAGCAAATTCAATAACCTAAAGTCAGAAGGATATTTATCACATAGTAATAATTCATTGGGTCAGTTAGCACACTGTAGGTTATTTATTCTCCAAATATGTCATAGAAATCAGTCAGTGCTGGTTAACCACAAAATATTTTTTCCTGTTAATCAGTGATGTAATTTTCAAAGTGGAAGGTAGCAGTAAAATAAAAACAAAGTGAAAATAAAAAAGTGAAAATACAATCTTTACCCTAATAAAAAGGATCTTCTCTCCAACTCTGTATCTTCCCTGTGAAAGACGCTCCACACAGAACTTATTAGGGCATTTACAAGGTGGATCTTCAGAAATGTGTTTAACCTATAAAACAAGTTATTAATAGGAACTGTTTAAAATAGCATGAATAGCAAAACATTCACTAAGACACTTGTCATAATTAAAGTCTTAACTTATGATATTTTTCTTGGTTTTGCTTAACATTTCTGTAACCCCAGAAAGCCCCATATGGTGCTTCCAATAGCAATGATTTAGTAGCTGAGTTTAAAATGTTACATAATTCAGCATCAAATTTGCACTCTTTGTCTGAAGTCAAGCAGTCTGTTACATGGAGTTCAGCATTAAACTTTTGTAACTCTCTTCTCAGTATTTTATGATGAATCTGCTCAAAGTGCTAATACAGCTAACAGGCAAAATGAAGATGTCATAAGATGTGTCCTGCCTTCTAAATATATATAAATATAGACGTATCTTCCTTACCAGTAAGAGGCTCTGCCTCTTTAAAATCGTGCACAAACACCTTAGGAAAAAAGCACACAGAAAATACTGTGACATGATTAAAAATTACTGCCAAGACACTCCTCAGTAGTTTCAACTGCCCTTTGGAGTTCTCCCTTGTTAGGGCTAGTTCAATCAAAGTTAATTTAAGAACACTATCATTGTCAAACCTAAAGACATAACCCCAAAAAATAAGGGCTGAGAAAAAACAGATGAAAATCACTTTCCTGCATGTTATTAGTGGCATCAGCTTGACTTTGGCCTCCTTGCTCTGGCATGTGCTACCAAAGACAGTGACGTTTAGTAAAAGTACATTTTGTACTCTTCAGTGATGGGAAAGTAGCAAAAGAGCAGATCTGGCTCTTCCTTGACATTCAAATTGCACTTCTGCATAGGAACAGCAAGAATAAGTGCAGCATTTTCATACACTGTGGTATACTTGGACAAAATTTGTACCTAGTATGTCAGCATCAAACAATGCAAAATGCCAGAGGAACTTGCAGATGTTTGTCCATTTCAAACAATACTCCAAAGACATTTTCATATCCAGTTTGTAAACCAAGGCCTGTAAAAATAGTCTGAGGCCCAGGAAAGGATATTTTCTGAATAGCTAACAAATTAAAGTCTTAAATTGTTTCATAAAAAAAAAATGCTTGGCCACAGCTGCAGCACTTTAATGAGTGTTTTATCACAAACAGATAAGGCTTCTGAAGTACAAATGTTTTTCAGATCTGCTTTAAGAATTAAGTTACAGTATGTTAAATAAGCCAAAATGAACTTAGAAGGCAACCAATTATTGTTTCTATACTTTTGAAACTAGCCCTGTTGAGTGATTTAATGGCTTTCCAATTATTTCTGAAATGGTTCAATGCCTTTATATGAATAACTTCATCACCCTGTGGAGAGTTTTTTATAAGTATTCTTAAGATTTATTTATTTTTAATCAGGGCATAATATTTTTATGAAGAAAAATAACTAAAATAAACTTAACAGAGGAACTCTACATGTATTTTAAACACAAAAAGTATTTCTCAAGTATCGGATGAGATGTCCTCAATTTGAATGAATCAGGTTTTGAATTTTAAGATTAGTTACTCAAATTATTTTTATCAACACGGATGAGACTTAGCCTCCATTTCTGGTGAATAAACTATTTAGATAGTTAATGTACAACAGGAATAACTTACACGAAATGAGTGGCTGATGACTTAAATCCAAGTGCAGGTTGCTAAGGATGAAGAAAGTGTATTCCTGTATTTCTTGGAAGGTGGTACCAAGACTGGAATCATGCCTAGGAAGCCTTTTGGCAATGGCCCTCTGAAAACTGTTAAATAATGAGGGATTCCTGACATAATATCCTATGGCACTATCACCCTGATAGTTAAAAAATGGTAGTAGGAACTTAATGCTTCGTCCACTAGAGTTCATACAAGGACTCAAAAACCCAGAGTAACTGGGCCTAAATAAGTTCAAAGTTGTTTTGAACTGTGTAAGCAAAGAGCCCCATCTTCTGCCTGTGGAGAGTGAAAGCCAACAGATCTGTTCTGGTGTGAAGGAGAGGATAATGAGATCTTCACTGCTGATCCTGCTGTTGCGAGTTCCATTGCCTTACTGTCCCAAAGAACACAGAAGTATTGAGTGGAATTTGGAAATCAAATAAGGAAGCAGAGGGAGGAATTATATTCTATTTTATTTTGAGTCTGGACTATATGAGAAACTGCTGCTATTTTATGGTGTGACTGTCTGGAGCAGTGCAGGTCAGGACTCTAGCTGGATGAATTCCATTCTGTTTCTACCCGTGCTGCTTTCTAAATTAAAGGAGGTGGTTAGAGAAAACCTACATTCTCTCTGTTCAATTTCTACAAGATATGCAGTCGCCAGCCTCCTTCTACATATAACTGTTCTTTCTCAATTCTTTTGAAACACAAGTGCTTTTGCAAAGTTAAGAAAGAAATACAAACCAGAAAATTTTAAATGTAATTATAAGTCATCGAATAAAAAAAGTGTTTCAATAAAATGAAGGAACATTATATTCCATCTGCTCTTTGTAACAGGAAAGTGGCACATGGATTTTTCAAGAAGTGCTTTGTAACTCCCAGGTGGCACATCTACCTTGCAATGAAGTAGTTACTATGGTAACTGCTTCTTTTTACAGGCTAGATTTGTACTTTTCCAGTTTAACCTCTTCATGGCCTCAAAATGTGTCCTTTTCATCTGATTCCAGCTATTTCAAATGAACCCCTGTGGGTTTGCACCAGAAACATGAACACTCACCATGCAGCAGCAAGTTTAATGAAAGTCAAAGCAAGATTCTAACAATGAGGAAAACAATGCTTGTTTTTTTACTATGTGAGAATCATGTAGAACAGCATAAAAATTGGGCTGAAATATCTCAGAAGTGTTTGTTAACATCCAGTACAAGTCAGTATGAGACAAATCTTGTCCTGACTCAGTCCTTCCTCAGACAAAGCACCAAGTGGGAGTTGGTGAATAAGGAGTAAAGAGTAATAAGAAGAGAATGTGGCGCTAAGCTGCAGAGCTCCTACACAGTGTGACTTTTTTTTTTCTCCCTAAGCTTCAGACATAAATAATTATGGTCAAATAATTCTGTAAGTCTACAAATGTTTAAAATAGCGTGAGATATTAAACTTAGGCTTGTGTGTGTTTTTCAAGTAAGCACATATCAGAATGAATAAAATAGGAAGAAGTTTCCTCCCACAACTTACAGCATCATCCAACAGTTTCCCTGTGCTCTTTTTCCCAGGAGACTTTGTGGGTGATGGTGAAGGAGATGGAAGGGGAGCTGAAAGTGTTTCCTCTTGTTCAATCTCTTTTTCCAATTTTATTAATCCAGGAGGTTCCACCCCACACCTTTTAGAAACATGCAAATAATAAATTACTAGTCCATATAAAGTATTACATAGTTTAAAACAAAACAGTGGAAAGAATTTCTACTTTGTGTGCAATAACAGAATGATAAACACATTAACAAACATGCTTAAAATACACCAACCCATACTGCCATAATTTAAAATTAACAGAAAAAAATTTAGATGCAGTTTCTCAGTTAATCAAATTTACAGGAAATACAGGTACTTTTTCAGCTTCTCTGTCTGATATCATATATGCTGGTGAATAATTTATGAACAGCACTAGACCTCACAGGGTCAAGTTCAGTACATTTGCACTTTTTTCTATTTTATTTTTTTCTTTCCAAACAGCATATTTTCAAATTACTTAACAACTTCTATTTCATGTTAGTATTTTCTGAAGAAATACAAATGCAAAGGGATTAAGGGCTTTCCTGGTTTCAGCTATTGCACTGAATTTATAATAAGTAAACTGAGACATGGCCATTACTCTTTAGAAGTGGTTAGTGTTTGTACTAATTGATTTTTGACAGCCAGTCTTCAGATCTCTGTTTACAGTGGCAACACACCTGTAGCTCCAGCTAGAAGAAAATACATGCAACTTCATCATGGATAAACTCAAACCAGAGCACTTGAAGAGCAAGGTTCTTTTTGAAAGATCTTCTGAAAGCTTTACGGCAAGTGATGGAGTAAGTGTCTCACAGCAAGCAGCAGAGCTTGGACAGAACTCAAAAGCTTAAAAGCGCATCCCATTTTCCTAATTACCAATAATCCCCTTCTGTTTTTTTATCTGCCAACACTGAGCAAACCCCAGAAAAACATCCAGAGCTCCTTTTTCAGAGAATGACTTCAGCTTGGAAAAGTTATCATGCCAGGTAGACCTCTCATAGCAAACTACTTGCATAAGTGAAATAATATTTTTTTTCTGTAGCAGGAAAGTCCACAGTGTAGACACAGAACTATACTGACTTATCTAGATAAAGAGCTGGACACTGAACTATTGAGCAGTAACAAATACATATCATGAAAATTAAAGATAAATACCATAATGATCTTAGAAGGGTGGAGAGAAAAGATATAAGCACACATACTAGCTTTTGAGTTTTCTGATAATGTTTAATTCAGTCATAGTACTGCCTAGTAAATTAATAGAAAGCAAACCAGGAACCAAATCTGTGCTTGTATTGGCTTCCAACTGGTGCAGTCTGCAGAATGAAAAGTCAGCCAACATTGAAGCAAGCACTTATATACAACCTATTTACTTCCTGTCTGCCTGCAGATGCTGAAAGGCTGTAAATCATGTAATTCCCACTGGGCTCTAAGCCTACTTCTGCATACAGGCTTACTCATCAAATAAAACTCTTCCACTGTAAGAAATGTTGCTTCATTGCTTCTACTGCTTCTCATAGTTTCTAGATTTTGTCTTTGTGACAGATTTTTCAAGTTTCCTGTACTTCCAGTACTCTGAATTCCTCTGATGAACCATTGAAAAATAAAATCAGCAACCAAACAAACACACACGCTTTTTTCCCCAATGCCGTATGAACCCAAGGCAAAGTTGCTGGAAAGCTGAAATTGTAAAAAGCCACATCTTTTCTGAGAGGGGTAGAGGTGCAAATTCTGTGAAGGTATGCTGAGCATTTCCTTTTCTGCTCCTTTCTAGCCTGGCTTCTCACAACTACACATGAAGCAGCACCGGACTGTAACATGATCTCTGTTAGACTTCTTAGAGCACCACTTTCCATTTTTATCAAGGTAAAATTGAATACAATAGCAGAAAGACATTGAAGCTGCTCAACAGCAATCCAAAAGACCTGTGAGAGTTGTTTAACCCTGTAGAGCCTAACAGTAACTCAAGAACTTCATTCTTTGTGCAGAAAAAAATAATTTAGCTGGTTTCCATTGTATAATCACAGACTTTCAGATACTTAGGAGAATGTTGGACCTGTGTAACCCACTGCAATAGTCCTGTGCATTCTCAGAGGTCAATTCCACCCTGTAGGACACTTTCTCCTCTCATAAATTTCACTCTATTGACATGACATCTGCCAGTGACATAAGGCCTCACTTTAACTACTGAAGTTTTGCAGATGATCTCAGAACCTTGTTTTCACAAAAAGCTGAAATTCAGGATAATTTATCAGGCAATTGTATTTTTATTAGTATCTTTGAACTGCCACTCTTTGAGCCAAGTGGTCACACCAGTTTCCCACTCAATGTGCAGTCCCTCCAACAAGACCATCTGTCCCTGATTTGTCTAAGAGGACACTATGAGATAAGGTGCTAAAAGCATTACCAAAGCAAAGGTAAATGATCACGTGCCTCCCCTCCTCCAGAGAGTATCTGTTGAATACCAGTTCAAGTTCAGCAGAACAGAGCTCAATTTAACTCCTCCTCAAGCAATCCGCATTCTTCCTCACTTGTGCCTCTATCACAAGTCCATTTGCATTAAATAATAAAGCTTAGGTTGACTTTGGGAGTTACAGACCTGAAGACTAACAGTAATCTAGCTGGGCAAAGTGTGCCAAAAGCTAAGCCCTTGTGATGAGTTTGAACACATCTTTCTGCTTCTAAAATTACCCAGTGTCTCTTACACTTTTTGTCCTTTAAAAACAGAATGAGGCACTTTTTCAAAGTGCTTTTTCTACAGCTCCTGTTCAGGAAAGCAGATCCCTAAGACTGCAAACATCTGACTTCTCCCTTGTTTAAAGCAGCACAGCAACCTCACTTTAATGTGCTCTTTCCTACACATGAAGAAGGCAATTATCAATTCTCCTTTCCCATACAGTTCTAGTCTACCACAGCACAGGCAAAACGGGCATCATATATTTAGTTTTCAATTGTATTAACCTGACATTCCAGTTCAGTTTTTGTGTACCTTGGAAGCACACAAGATTATAAATGGGGATTCATTTGTTTTAAAGAGATACTAGCAGGGAAAAGTAGACAGATATGTTGTTTGACCCTAAGCTATAAATAAAATTAAAATAAAGAAACATAAATACAGAAACGGAAACATAATATATAAAATAATCATTAATGATATATAGTAATATTCATGCATTATAAATAAAAAATACGATACAAATATTTTAAGGGTAAAGGGTTAGACATGCATAATATATGAAAGCATGGATTATTTATTTCTTCAGTACGTCTTTCCATGTCTGGAACAGAAAGCATCTGAGACATGAAAGCTTAAGCCAAATATAAAGGATAAGATTCTATTTTCATTCCCTTGTAGATCTATTGAGTCATCAAATCTCACTGCAAAATGAGATTAATCTAACTCAACCAACTTTAGCAGAGTCCAACACTGCCTAACCATGCATTACCTGAGGAAGTTGGATACTATAAAGGAACCAACTGGGGCAGATACCCCTGAAAGTCATGGCCCAGGCATAGGGGCTTTGGGTGCTGGGAGAGCTATCTCCAAGCTGGTCTTGAAAGCACAGTTTATTTGCTCAGGTAAATTAAGAGTCATGACAATTATTTTGATTATTCATTTGCAGATCAAAATACTTTCTTCTTTGTGGGAAGTTAAAACAATTTGCCATTTGAACACAAGTTCTAGAGATAACAAAATAACTGAAAACCCGAAATCACTATTTTTTTGATCATTGCTGTTCCTATGCAAGCTTCCACTGACAGCAAGTGTTTTTCTGAAACTTGACCATGAGACAAATTTCTAGTTTTCCATGTGAATTCGTTCACAAAATATGAATACACATGATGCAATTTTAACACAGCCAATACTAGTCCTTAAGAATAAACAGGGGTCTCCCTCACCTTGATTGTTACCACAAGGAATTCTTCTGCAAGTAATGAGGCTATTTGAATAGCAAGGTACTTGCTATTTTACACACATTAATGAATGCAACTGCAATTTACATGCAAGACTGGGCAGCAGTCCTGCTACTCATGTATTTTTCAGTAAATCTTATGCACTATGCTAGTTAAATCTACACCTGCAAAAAGGGGAAAAAAAAATCACATTCTAGTTACTGTAATTTTGATTGCTTAGCAAAAGTCTTTGTCTTGTTGTCAAAGATAACATTACAATGTACTGAAGTCCAGCACAGTCAATATCATCTTGGTCAGATTTAGATCATGTGAAGATCATCTTATTATCAATAGACTTAATTAAATTGCAGTTATTTATAGGGAGATCTGACTTTGAAATGAGAAACAGCTCAAAATTTTATAGAAAAAAATTCTCAAACCCTTCCTCTCCTAATAGAACAACAGCCTACAAATATCTTCATTGAAGTACAGGTATTTTGTAATATTTGTTAACAACTGGCTTCAAGCATGACATCAAGACAAACATTCTATTTGAACCTAATGAGCACAAAACTTAGCTTGAGATGTGCTGATTTTTAATATGTCAGTCCATAGCCCCTGCTACCAAGAATGTAAATATTTCATCAGTCGTTAAGTATTTTCACCCACCTTGCTGCAATTCTTCCAAGTTCCAGCAAACAAAGGCACACTTCTCTTGGCTGCTTGTGGAGTACTAGAAAAGCAAAATGAAGATGGAAAACAATGATATATAAAAGCTATTTCAAAGATCTTAGTGATGGAATGGAACCTAATCATCAACATCTGTGACTCTTGACTCCGATAAACATATGTTTTCTTTGGCTTGCTGTAGAGTTTTATTGGAATAAAAAGGATGGGGTTGATGAGTGGTTCTGAGAGTTCAGATAGTTCAGAAGCTCAATTTAGTTATCTAAATCACTGAAAAATTATTTGAGGTAATTGGTAATCTGCAAGCAGTTAGTAACTATTTAAAAATAATTAAGAGATCTGGCACAAAACTTTAATTAGTAGAAAGTCAAAAATAATAATATTAGAATGATACATTTCTTTCTACAAACTAAGAGAATTAATATCCTTTAGATCACTATTTTTCTTAGCCAATTTAATTTTAAAACATAAAAAAGTTGCATTAACAAAGAAGTACTTTACTATAAATTTGGTCCTGAATTTTTTTTACATCTACTCTTAAAATAAATATGAAACTAGAATGCTTTAAGAATCAGTTCTTCACAGTGTAAAAATCCTAAACAGACAAAAAGGAGTTTCTTCTTTATACATACATACATATAATGCAAGTCTGCATGCCTGGATTCCACAGAGGATAGGTTTTTTATGATTCAGAAGTAACTGTGACACAGCAGGATCATCCCATTATTGTGAGAGATTGAAATGTTAGGGATTCATGTCCCAACCATCCACTTGCAAAAGCAGCAGGTGCTTTGCTGAGGCCAGCTTTGCACTCCTTATTGGAAAGAGAAGGGGAGAGTTTTTGGTGTGTGGTGGTCAAATATCTCAGCTGTGTAAGAGCAGTTCCAGGCACAGAGCTGGTGTGCACCCACCACCAGAGGATGACCACGACAAACCAAATTCTGTTCAGCAACAAACTGGGTTTTGAGCCAAATAAGGGAAAAGACTAGTAAGAAGCAGATTCTGCCAAGTGGAATAATGCTTTTTATCATGGCAATGTCCTACCTTACGTAAGTGGCTGAGGTGTTAACTCCCCTCCGTGGAAGGTACTGGGACACCCACGTGGGCCCCAAGGCATACATCACTTCTGATGGGGCATAAGTGGCTCAGCTACGCTGATGTGACAGCCACCTGTCATGCTTTAGGTGTCACAAACCATCAGAGTCCTCCAAAACATGCTCAGACACTTTCTGAGGCTTTCCACCAGAGGAATGCACCTGATCCAAAGAGTTGGTAGAGACCGTGCAATGCTCTCATGATGTTGAGCCAGGGACGGGCGAGATGACTTGCACGATTTTAGAAGGCAAAATGAGTGTTTATTCAACAGTTCTTCTGGCTTTTATAGAGAATATTGTGAACATTAATTTTATTGGTTTTAAAGTAAAAACATTTTATTTGATTGGTACACTGGACTTAGGTCAGTGTGGTAGAACATATCTATAAACAATATGAATGGAAAGTAAGATAATAGAGTGCTTACATTTTTCTTGGAGTTTTTCCCAGGCTTAGCCTGGCAGAAATCTTTCTCCGTTTCTCTCTGACTGAACTGAGAATATCTACACCCTCACCTCAGGGGTGGTATCCTGGATGTTGTCACCTGAACCTGACTGTATTTTAACCCACTGAACCCGGTGTTTCATGGGCTTACCCCACCCTCAACAGATCAGGACTGAAGCCATCACTTTAAACAAGAGACATTGAAATTGCAACAATTAACTCACTTCACTTTGTATCCTTTCTCTCGTTTCCCTCTGTATTTGCTTAAGTGGTATCTTCATACTTTTGCTGCGTTTCTATAGATAATAGCCAAAATGGCTACAAACCTCCTTTCCATTGCAACCAAACTGATCTAAAATAAACCTGCCACATATACTAGTCACTCAGTGTGGTTTCACTCTCACCTGCCTCTTCTTCTATTAGCAAGAACTTCAGCTACCTTTGCCTTCAGAGGAAGGTTATAACAATTATGAAACACCACCACAAACCACTATATTTTTCTTCCTGCATGATTCAGAATAGGTAATGTTCTGTAAAGAAATTCAGCAAAGCATATAAGCAAAATCCAAAATCAATAACTCAAGAATGGTCTGTGGCTGTTTGTATAATCAACTCCCTAAAACCTCAAGAAGAAAGGAAAAATAGAAGAAAAGAGAAAATAGTAATTATGAGTACATTATAATCTACTCTTCAGAAATGCCTACTAGAGTAAAGTCCTCATGTTATAGTAATTAAAAATCAGGTTTTAAAAAATTCCACAATATTAAAAAATGTGCACCTTACACTTCAGATTGAATTGAGAGCACAAAGTAATTGTGTGACTTTTTGTATAAATCAGAAAAAACCTGAACAACATCAAAATAAATTTGTTTTTAATGAGTTAAGGTCAAGACATTAGCTACATAAACTTTTGGTAATCTAAAGACTCACCTAACTTAAATGCATGAGGTAAAAATACCATACCTGAAAAAGATATTTTAATGTCTACTTAAAGCTCTGAAAGCAATTACTCTGCTCTATGTATGGATGAGACCCAAAAGGGACTGGAAAATCTCTAGGTAACCAACACCCCGAGGCAGAACTCCAGCCTCTGTGACTTCAACTTGCAGCTCCAGGGATACGAATAAGTGTAAATGCTGTGAGTTGAATGCTCATCCCAGTATCTTTTCCTAGTGTCTGTGTAGCCCTTTGAGAGGTGTGCATTTGTCCTCTAATCTCATACAAATATATTTCCAGAAGTGAAAGTGCAGAGCATGAAAACTAAACAGGCACTGCACCAGGACAGATATATTCTTCAGCCATCTGTTACTAAGAATATAAATGATGAACACTTGGACATTCAGCTATTTTCAATATTCGTCCTTCCCACAACATAGTAATTACATTAAATATTTACCTTTACTAGTAATCAGTATTTTTAAAGTGTTACACTCATGACCTTAGAAGTGTATTCTGTTATTTTGGTTTTAAAACGGTTTTGACAGTCCCAAAGTAAAACTTGATTTTAAGAAGTAAGGCATACCCCAAAATATAAATGGAATAAACTGGGTTTGGAATAGTCAACCCAAGTAAATTGTAATTCATACATATGTACATCTGCATGACCCTGGAACGGAAGAAAAACAGAGGTTCAACTACCACTATTTGCAAAAAGATCCATAAATATGGCTAGAAGAAAATTTGATTTAAAAAGTAAAAAAAAAAATCTACCCAAACAAAATTCATAGACCTTTAGCAAGTCTGACTCAACATAATCTAGACACATTTCATGCATTTCACACTGAACAATGTGGCAGAGTGACATCATTGTTAGAGGATGAAGACGTGTGCAGGCAATAACCAACCACAAAAACAAACAGGTCATCTCATAAGACAGTGCTTCTAATGAGAAAATAACAGCATTCCTGAGGACTATACAGCATATGTATTTGGGGACTTCAGAGACCAATAAATGTTATTTTATGCAGATCCCCTGCATAAAATGAATGGAAATATCCATCTTTCTAGAGAATCTCACTGATGGGATTTGCTTGACAAGAATGCAATGGGAAGACAGAGAAATAGTGCAAACAAGTCTGGCTTAATTTTAGGTGTGCTGCCTTTTCACTTTTCATCTCATCCCTTTAAATGCTTCTTATTTGCTGTCCTCATTGCCTGCATCTTTGCACACTACCTCCAGGCACTCTTTGTTAACAGTAATTCCTTTTTAGTTCCTGGAAGTTTTTATCCTTGCTTCTCTCTGGCAATAACATTTCTTCACACTGCTCCCATCTTACTGCCGTCCCATTCTCTTTTTACAGGTACTCCTCTTTTGTTCACTCAACCTTTGTGCTTCCTCAGAGGTGCTCACCTCAGTGCCTGGATGCTACCAGGAGAAGCAGAGGAGGAGCAGCCTCTGCTTTCAGCATTATCAGAGCCTGTGACTGTGAGGAAACAGAACACACACTGCGCATGCACTCCATGTGTTTACTGAGCAGGTTTAAACTGAAAGTTCACAAAAACATCCAGGTTTTTTGTTTTGTTTGTGGTTTTGTGTTTTAGTAGACTCACAATACAGAAATAAACTTCTTACAACGTCCTGCCAAGTTTCAAATCTTGGCTCCTAACACTTTTGCAAACCATTTTTAATGAAGTCAGTCTTCCTTCCAACATAAACTTTTTTTTTTTGTTTTAAAGATTAAGATATCAGGCATAGCTGAATCATAAAAAGTAAATAAGATTTCTGTTTCTAATTCGTTTCTTATCCCACTAGAAACAAAGAGCTTTACCAAGTGCCTTAGTATTTATTATCACAGGCTTCCAATTGCCATCAGAACTCACACTAGTTTAGGGAAAGTTTTCCAAAAGGATGGTCCTTTGATCCTTCTTCCTATTGTCTCTCACATTTTCCTTTAAGTTTTATTCTGATCTTAGAGAAGGCTTTTTGTTCTTAAAAAAATCCCCAATATTGTTCTGTCAACACTCTGTTAACCTATAACAAACTTACCCTTGCTTTTGCATCAGAGCTGTGCTATGACACACTCATGCTTCCCCTACAGTCCCTACCCCATTCAGATCAATCACTTATGGAAATCTCAAGACAATTAAGGTGTCAAACATCCTAGATCTAAGGATAGTAAAGAATTAATGTAGAAGGGATACAGAGTCATCTGAACACTAATAATTTACTGAAACTCAGTAGTTTAACATGCAAATCCATGGTAACAACAAAGTCTAGGATGCTTCTATAGTCCTCAAAATGAGACATATTCAGTAATATTATGATTAGTTTAGTAAAGAACTGTGAAAGATGGGACAAAATCTTGTTCTGATGCAACTTCAAGTAAATTTTAACATGGTGTTACAATATGTAGACCTTTCAGTATAAAAGAACTGAAAAAATGTGCATCTTGAAATCAGATAAACTACAGTAATAATTTAAAAAATTATCTTCCCTATGTATAAAATATTTTTAAGCAAGCAACATTTGCGTATTTTTTAAAATAACATTTAAACCAACAGTGTTAGAAGAGAGATCAGAGGTGTTTGTGTTTCAGTTTACTATTTCCACTAAAATACGAAATGCATTTATTTGGGAAACCTGTCCATGAAACTCAAAACAATTAGTTGCATCAAAAGAAGTCCATGTCACATACTGTGTGTAGAGGTGCATAGAATATACAAGCACAAAACATGAACCATCAAGAGCATCCAACAACTCCCAAAGCAGATGACAAATCAGCATGCTGGCACACTCATGGCAAACCCTTTTCTTGCCGGGTAGACTTTATCATGGAAGAGATGCAGAATATTCATTGGTTCCAAATCCTACAATCATCCAACAACACTCCGTTACCACAAAGAGTTCAGAACTTATGCTTTATGTTCACTGAACTACAGCAATCATAGAAAATCTTACCATTCTTATTTGTCCAAGAAGAGTTTTCTTTGAGTATTATACTCTTCAGGCATGAGCAAAATTACAAATATCTTCACCTAGAATGCTTCCATAAAGAAAATTACCAGAGCTGTGGGGATCTGCTGCCCTAAAGCCTACAGGGGCTATTCCCTACAGGGGAATTTACAAAGTGTATTTATGGGAACAGAGGAGTTGAAGGCAGTATTAATATCCTCACACTGCATGAGAGAGTTGGCACATAGTGTTCAGTCCCACCTAGTTTGATACATCTGAGAAGACCATTCAATGACACTCTACCTCAAGATTTGCACAGATGATCAAAATTTGGATTTTGGATCATAATTTTTGGTATTAACAAAGCTAATTCCTTCTCCTTTAACTACACTAACTTTAAAAGTAAAAAATATGGCAAGCATGCTAAATTTGGCAATGAGTGCAGGGAGCACAGATGGTGTCCCTCTATTTTGCAGCACTCAGGATTATCACAAGGTACTGTGTTGCTGTAATTTTTACAGAGGTTCATTTTTGAGCTGTGGCTCATACATCAGGTATCCCAGCCACCTTTTCTTTGCAAAGGCATTAATTTATAGGCTTTCCTGCCATGTCTCTGCACTTAAGAGATAAATTGCTATGAGTCAGCTCTGACTGTACTACAAATCTTAACAGGAAACTCTGTTCCAAATTTGTTTGCATCGTAACCTATGTTAAAGCATGACAACATTCAGCAAGACAAACTACATCATATTAGATTGCCAACAAATTAGCAGTACAAGTCTGCAAAATTTTGACCTTTCTCTTCTAATGATATTTAAAGTAATTAGTGATTAGATAGTATAGTCATATCTACTGTATGTATATCAAGCACCTCTATTTTTCATTCTATTTACTTTTCCTTCTATTGATTTTGAAGACCTTGTTTCCTTGTTTAGCTCAGCTGAATAGCCCAAATCCAATAAAGCATTTGAAACTGTGCTTAACTTTAAATAATTACCTAAATTGCTAAATTTGTCCACAAGTGAAGGACAAGAATAAAGCTACCTGAATAGGTCTGCTCACCTGCTTGTGTGGATCAGCCCTGAAATGTTAACCCTTTGCAGAAGCAAGCCTCTAAGAATACTCAAGCTTCCCATTAACATCACTTACCTGCATGCTCATCAGGCATAGACTGCCCCTATCTGCCCTGGTCTTTGTTTGAGACAGCTCCATTCCAGTGAGGAATACCTTTGCATCACTTGAGTCTCAGTGCTAAAAAGCTAGGAGTGATGGATGCATCTGTGTGCAGTTCTATTTGCATGATTTCAAAGACTTCAGAACTTATAACAATTAGATAGTATTTTTAAGTAATGAGAAACAATAACAATTAATAATTTCGTAGCCAGTATAGACTTTTTTGCTTTTGCTGATCTCTAATATACTTGGTACTTTTTTTTTTAATCAGTGCCATAAATCCATCATTCAAGTATTTCAGTGCACTAGATCTTCAATATCACTCTTATAATTCTAGAATGCATATTTGTCAGAAAAGACCTCAGGATGTTTTATATGATACAGTTGCATGATGAAAATATTACTATGTGCCTTTACATAACACAGTATTTGTATACCATAGAGCACACAGAATAAGAGTAAAAAAATGAGGATAAAAATCCACTCAATTGAGAAAATTGATACAATAAGGTCCTCCTGTATAGACAGAAAAAAGCTGCTTTATCACTAACAATTTAAATACCAATTTACTGAGTTTATTAGCCATGAGGAAAAACAGAAGAAAATATAAAAATCAGTTACCTCTGTAACCATAATTTCACCACAATTAATAATAAAAAATGCAGAATTCAATGAGGTAGTGCAAATACAGATGTCATTCACACACATTTCTCACTACTTTGAAAAGAACCTTTGATATTACTTACCTTTGCTGAATTTTTGCTTCCTATGCATTGGTGATTTGTGGGAGAGAGAGGAACATAAAAGCTTTAGATTGTCAACTGTTAAGATTTATCATTATTTCTAATGTATTAGGAATATCTCAAAAAAGCAAAACTTCGAGTTAATGACTAAACTGAAGGGGAATAATAGCTACTTGGTTTTATCCTTTTTTTTTTTTAAGGCATGATCACCACCTCCTTCTCAAGTTCAGAAAAATGGGTCAAAAATGTTATCAAGTCCTCATCTTATTTCAAGCAACATAAATCTTTTCTATTAGTACATTATACAATAAGGGAAAAAAACCTCAGAACCTAGTTTTTTATCAGTGAAGAAAATCAGTCACTAATCAAACAAAATAGAGTACAGGTGTGCACAGTCAGTCGTATTTCCCTTCAGCTTTCTGAGAGAGAAGTCCTCTGGAACACACCTGTTCTGTTGTATTTGCATCTGTTTTACTGTGGCAAGCAAGGCACTGTGTATTGTGCAAACGAATTATCAGGAAATATCAGTATTCCAGCTATGGCAGTTCCATCTCTAAACAAGATCTAGTTCCTTAAAAATGCACAACAGATTTGTGGAACAATGGCAAACGACTGGGCTTACCATAGAATAAAAACTTCTAATACCTTGAAGTATTCTGTTAACCAGAGGTGGTTCTGCCTATCTCAGGCACTGGAGATCTGCATCTCCTGGTGTTTACAAGATTCTTGGTAAATGTCCAACTTATTCACCATTTCAAATCATTGAAACTACAATTATTGTTCATTTTCCACATGATTTACCATATAAAATAAGAATTTTATCTTCAAGGTTTAATTAACAAAACAAAGTCAATACATATATTCAACTTACTATTTGTCACCTTTGAGATACTAATCTGTCCTCTGCCAAGCATTTTCTCCCAGAGATATAAAGTAATGTGATTAAAAAACTTCCCAGGATAAAAGAAGAGACAAATGAAAAAGAAAAACTCTCTCAGAAATATTTGTCCTGGATTAGAGAAGGAGAACAAGACTAAAAGAATGGAAATAGATCAGTCACAATAAGAGCCTCAACAGGCTTTTAGAGCAACAGAACAAAGAAGCCTCAGCATAGTGTGCTCATTTGCCTTCCTTAGAAATTGATCTGTCACTATGACTGCTTTACACTTTTATCTGATTTCAGATAACAAACATTGCATTCTCTTCATTTCATGAGATTTGGCTGAAAAACGGTGAAGTCAAGATTCATAAGATTTCCTTTGAAGAAAGAAAAGTTAAAACACAGACTGTGTAGTATTAGAACAGATTTCCTGAGCAGTACAATTCTTTTCATGAAACACCGTGAAGCAGTAGTATTGGATAATTTTTGTCCAGAACTGCACAAGGGAACCAGCTGGAAAAAATGGTCAGCATGGGAAACAGAAAAATTTTGTATCATCTTGCCTCCTGTGGAATTCATTAAATCTCCACAACTAGCCAAATGTCTGCAGGCAGAACTGCACATGCACTGTGATCCTACTTTCCCAAAACAGAAAAGCCCCATCTTGTCCACTGAACTAAGGAACAGCATTCCATGCTCAGAAAAGTATGTGTAGGGTGAAAAATCATTTGTGTGCAAGAAAACATAGCAAGAGTTTTCTCTCATTTAAGTTCCTCTTAAAATCGACTTAAATGAGTAGTATGTGATGTGAACTTTATTTGTTCATTCTACAGACAAGCAGCAGAATCAGCACAGTCATATAAAGGTCAGATTTAGAGTCAGGACCTAGTAAAAGTCTTTCTGTCTTTCAAGGCTAAACACAAAGGAAAAGTTATTTTAAATTACCAACTATTACACTAAGAATAAAGAAATACATACCCAAACCTTCTGATTCAAACAGGCAGGTATCATCCACACCTACATCTCTGCACCAGGATAAGAAATTTGCTGTGTTGTCCCGTGCAAAGAAAGACCCTGAAGGAGCATTGGCTTTGCATGGAATTTTCCGAACTGGTAAGGTCTGAAAAACAGGAATTCTTTATTTAGCTAAATGATATATGCTATCATAATACTTAAGTATTATGAAATCACTACCCAAGTTTTGCATAGATGGGTAACTCCCACCAACTTATTTCCTTGGCCATTAAAGAATTCCGAGCAAAGAAGCATGAGAAGTGAATTTAACACCATGAAGTTCTCAGCTAAAAAGTATTTCCAAAAGTCCACACAATGAAGTTGAGAGCTGAACCAACATTGCTACTTCTTAGTAATATTAGTAACTACAGGCTTGGATTTAATGATTGGTCCAGTTTGCTGAATTTAAAAAAAATATTATAAAGACAGACTTTAAACTAGGAGTTGAACTTTTCTCCCAATTAAGGGTGAATTACTTTCAGTTCTATGTTAGGAGATAATCATAGTGTAAAGGCATGGGTCTTGAGGCCCAAAGACTACAAACACTTCAGAAAGGTCACTATCTCCTGTTTCACAACACCCAGAAGTCCTCAAAGCACAACACAGGCCTGTAAATCTAGTTGGTACAAAGGCAAGGTCTACAGAGACAGGTTCTCACTGTACCAGAAAAGTTCCATTTACATGATTTCAGTATCAGAAAGGATGCTACTGATACAGCATCAATATCTGTACCAAACAGAGTAATTGTCACAGCAATCCTGCTGCCTACATTGGTAGATTTACTGAGACACATAAAAAAGAAGTCCTCAGCATTTAGTTCTCAATTAAGGTTTTTTTTCCTCAGATGAAAAATAGCTGAACTACATGGCCAAGTGAAGGCAGAAAATGAAACGTTGCTATGTAATTTTAAGGATCCCTAAATCATGGAGGAATTCAGACCTTATGTTGATTTGAATGCACTGTTTTTCCAATGCTGATTTATGAAAGTTTTACTTCTGTCTGGAGTCAGTAGTTGCTCAACCAAAAGTGAGCTAAGATGTAGAAAACTGCAAATATGGTTTCTCTACTCATTCCTAGCTTAAATTTACTGGAAATGGGGAGAGCGGGTGAAAAAAAAGACACAGGAGTAGGCTTTCCCTTACAACAGCTTCTAGCAGTATAATAATAGCAGTATTAAACACAGCTTAGAAGAAGTTTAAGTATTATACATATGACAGAAGCAATGTAATGGCAGAATATGCCTACATGCACTGAGCTACTCACTGCTATCTACCCATAAGCCAAATAAACTGAAAATAGAACAATTGCAGGCTTAATCTCCATTGTATTTATCATTGTGTCAATGGGGACTAACAGATTGCCTTGCATATATCAATGTGTCTCAGAGATTTATACAATTAAATCTATTCCTCAAATCACCATCTAGCTTTCATTCCCCCATGATTCTTACTCCAACTACTCAATTTACATTTCCTTGTTTTGGAAAAATTAACTCATGGTTCAAGCTATTTGCAAGGAGGTATTATTATTTTTTCTATAATATATATAAAACACTGACCAATTTTGCATGTTATTTTAAACAAAAAAAATCTTATCTTATGCCACAGATAACATATCATTTCCTGGGCCATCCTGGAACAAGGAGGGAAAAGCAAGAAGGAAGCAGGGAAGTAAAACCAACTCTTCTCCAATCCAGAATAAATGAAAAAAACTATATGACATGAATTACTAAGGTATTTTCATTCCTTCAAATTTGACTATTAATCTGTGTTTTTTCGTGTTTCAGTGGAATCAGAAATACTCAGTACTTTAACTCCATCTTGTCAGTAGGTGCAAAGAGACACCATTTCACAGCCCTCTATCAATTCAATTATATAAAACATCCACTGTACATACATCATACTTCATCATATTCTCACTGAACCTAATTATCAGCAGCTCTATATTGGTTTAACAACAATAAAATCAAACAGAATAAAATTCTTTTCCCATATAAACTTTATAAATCTCTGCTTGGATCAGATTATCTGAAGGGGTACAGGAATGTTGACTCAACTGAGTTAATAATCAACATAAGGGGACCAAATAAATTTGTAATTGTAATTTTTGATTTATTACGTCAAATTAAAAGCACAAATGATTCTGGTTCACCTATTATGGCTGAAGAGCACTGTGACAGGAACAAGATGCCAAGAAGCCAGCTCCAGTATTCCTGGCACTTGCAGACTTGTGCATAAGAACTTCAGAGAGAATGGAACGGAGACAAGGGTACAGTTACATTATGTGTGAGAGCAGACCTGCAGTGTCAAATCATGTCACCTCTCAGTTCCCATCTCTGGATTTTTCCACAGTGTCCATGTTCTCAGGCTTGCCTTTGCAGAAAACTAGTGAGTCTTCTCCAAGAAAAAACCTTCTGTTTGTAATGGCAGGAACAGCTCAGAAGAGCTGGTGACATCATACCGGGTTTGTTTGCTTCCACACAGCTCTCCAGCTCTAGACAGTTCTGCACCTTTAAACTGCTTTGTGCTCAGACAACCATAATAAATAGCCTATATTCTTTCAAGTCCTGCTAAGGATACTGAACACTGTTCTGGAAGTCTGTAATAAACCACTTACTTAGATAACCTTAGAACTAATGAACTACAGAAAACAAAAAAAAAAAACAACCCACCAAACAAAAACCCAAACTAAACAACACAAAAAAAAAAATCTTGTGTGTGTGACTGGTGGCTGCCATTTGGCATTCAGTGGAGAGGCAGGCTCAGTGTGGGCACAACCCATCTGCTCTCTTGGCTCTGAGGCCAGCAGCACGAGCAAGCCTCCAGCTTTTTGAAGATCTTGATGTCTAGATCAAAACCCTAACAACACATTAATAAACCTGGTTCTAAATATTTTGTATCTTTCGATTTATGTATATTGCAGTGACTGAATGTAGAATTTCTTTCGAGAAGAGCAATTCAGAACAGATGGTGTATGTGTCAGTAATCACCTGAAATTTCATACACATAAATTACAATTCTGTGCCTTGACAACTAAGACTTTTAAACACATCATTTAACCCAGCTTCACTATGAAGCTTAGACATCCATGGAACTTACAGCGTTACTTTACGGTGTCTTTCAAAAGCACATTTTTGGTAGTAAGAGCTACTTACAGCAAATAGTAAGAGTCTAGGTACAGAACATCACACTTAACTAAAGACATTTGTGATATTCTTAATTTCATAGCAACAGAAAAAATGTTTGATTAACAGATGTCCTAAACAGCTCAAAAGTGACAAACAACCACATGTAAAAACAAGACATTGTTGTGAACAACAGCTACATAATCTAATGACCAAAAAGACCACAAAAGCTTTGAGTCATTTTCTGGAGCAAATACTACACAGACAAATGTCCCTGACATCGCATGATCTCACTAAAATATATAAAAGTTTCATCCTATTTCCCATAGTATTAGGGTCTTGCTGCAGAGAACACCCTCTCTTCTATTCAGTAATAGCCCTACCAGGTTTATCACACAAATTATAGGGAAATACTCATATTTTCTAACCACCTACTAAATTTTCCTACCACCTCTTAAACAGAAGTCTACTTTTTTAATATTTCCAAAACTGTCACTGTACTGCTCGAACTATAACACATGAAAGCTTTTATTCAAGAAAGGTTTCATGCACAAATATTTTTTACCGAGTTGTATAAATGGCCTGACTATTTTAGAAGTGCTTTCTAACAGATCATTCTGAAATAATTAGGTTTCCACATGGCAAAACTGACTTTTGTTGACATAGTATAGTATAACCACAGTTGCTTTGAAGCAGCAGTGGCCGCAATTACTCCTATCAAGTATCAGGAAAACAATTCCCCAGTCACACTCCTTTTACAATCTTGTCTTGTTGACGTGCATGCATGTGGTTTAATACAGGATGTGAAAGTGCGAGTGAAACATATGATGCAATCCTGGAAAAATGCTGTCAGGTTCACTTCTAAATCCAAAAGGGACTCTCTTACATCGATGCTCTGAAATCACATGGAAAAATGTATTTCTTGTACTGCTTTTTCAAAACGAGTTCACAAACACATGCTAAAATCCCCATTTATTTATGGCAGACTGAGGCTTGACCCGTATTTTGAAGATTGTTCATTTCATTTCCCTCTTTGAAAAGAGGATTTCAGGACATTTTGAACTACCACTTATGCTTGAATAAAAAGAAAAAGATGAGCAATTTGTGTGCTATGAAAGAGGGTTGAAGTTCCTATCTACTCATAGGAAAAATTTGCTTTTATCTCCTGATGACCTACATTAACCAAAATGGGGGTGTGGGGGGGAAATTATGCTGTGCAGTACCCAACTGCTGCGGTGTCAGTGCTATGTGAGCCTGAATTCCTACTGAAATGTGATTGTATCAGCTAGATAGAATACGTATCTATTCCAAAACTTTCTACCACTTGCCTTTTAACTTAGCTCTGTGGCCAACACCAATCCTTTTCCTCCTTCAATACTTTCCTCCTTTTGCTCAAATGTTCTTAAACAACTGGACCAATGGTCAAAATAATGTGCTAAATGCACATATAAAACAGAATACAGAAATACATACACAGAATTTTAAATTAAGCATTTCCCACTGAAAAAAAAAAAAAAAACAAACTATGAAAAGAAATATTAATCCCTTAGCCCTCCAAAAGCTGCAAAATAGAAGTTAAACTCCATGGCAAATTCAGAATACAAAAACTCAACAAGGAAGTTCTGAAGGTTTAGGAGACACAAAAAAAAAGCCAAACTTTTCCACAGACATAGAACTAAGAACAACTTCTAGATTGATGAAAAATAACATTGAACATGCAACAAAGCAAGCACCCCTAAGCAATTCCCTTAACAAGCAGCAAAACATTGTCCTTCAGTGAAATATGGTCTTTACCTTGTCATATCATGTCATTTTAATGGAATAGGAGATGGGATTTCAATCCAATCCAGTTTATAGATCATATGTTGACCAGATTTTTACCCTATATAATGTATACCCTATACAGTAACCGCAGAGACCATCAAAAGCCAAAAATCACTCATTATCAACTTTCTAGATTCTAAGAAAGCATTTCTGAATACTTTGGAATCCCTAACATAGTCACAATACGTCAATAAAAATAATTAACATCATCAAGGCTTAAGAGAAATATACAGATTCCAACATTCAAATAAATGCAGGACTAAATTAATGTTTTAACCATGTTATTAAGTGTCAAAGTAGAACACATTCTTCAATGTGGGATTAGTGTTAGCTTCTTAAAAGTAAGCATATATGGAAAATAAACTTAATTTAACAATATAATTTTAAAAGTTAAGCATTTTTTCTTCTAAATTCTCTGTCCAAAACACAGCTCAGTCATCACACAGCAGAAGATTGGCTACTCAAAAAAGATATTGTTAATAGTAATGAAAAACTAGTTTCAGAGGAACAATGTAGCTTTTACTTCTAGCAGGGTGCCAAAAGGCCAAGGAATGTGAGAGACTATTCAACCCACAGACAATGCACTGTGATACCCAGAAGTAAATAATGTCAGAAAGCAGCAAGGCAGACGCTTCACTCACCAGCTAGAGCACATTTCATCATTTGACTAGTAAGTAATTCAAATGTAGTCTCAGGATATGTGCCAAGTCCCAGTGTCTGTCAGAAGTAGAAGGCCACCTCTCAGAGGCTGGCTAGCCCAGGAGAGCACACAGAGCTCCACAGCCACGAGTTCTGCACAACTCAGGCTCACAACAGAGAGCCCACCTGGAGATGTCCGACGCTGCTCCTTCCACTCCGTCTGAGTAACTGAGGGTGGGATTAGGTCACTCTAGTCCCAAGACTTGGGGAGGTCGAGAAATTGTCTTTTAAAGCTCCTAGACATCTGTGTCTGTAACATATCTGTGCCTACTGACAAGTTCACTTTTATCAACAGACTTTCAAAACCTTGAAGAAGTAATTTGCAAACTCCAGGCATGTATGTACCAAAAATTAAAAGGCATTACTGCTACTCTCTGAAACTGCCAGCAAGCCAAATGCAAAAATCATTGGTGGCTTGTTTTTTTTTTTTCTAATGCTATAATAGCATTAATAGACTGACTAAAATTAGACAGCATTCAAGAGAGACTTCAATTAATTTTTTTAGTGTATTAAGATTTTATAAACAGAGACAATAAGAAAGAGACACTAGGGTAAGCCACGGCAAAGAGCTCCCTACAGTATCCATGAAAACAGGCATTCAGTAGCTCATTCACATTCATTAAATGGTCTGTTTTTTCTTCTCAGATCTCTAGGTTTCAGAATTAACATTTAGATGGGGATTTTTTAAATTGGCATTTCATAACAGGCTTTTTCAATAACATTTGATGAGAACAGAATGCAGCAATTGTCACAGCTGCTCTTTCAGAGGGCAATTACACCTTATCCTTGGTAGATGACCCTGATCTTTTCCCCATCACAATGTCAGAACTCAGAGCTGAATTATCAAAGAGTTAGTTGAAGAAGACAAAAGAATCCTAGTTTCTGAATTTCCCTCATTTTCATTACAATTAAATGAGAAAAAATTTGGAGGATTGCAATTAACAGGAGAACTGCATATGTTTTGTGGCATTGTCACACAGCATGACTTGTGAATGAACATGCCAATAAGCACCAAATATTCCATGAGATGTGAAAGTATTTCCATGACATATAAATGGTGAAATCTAGGTGGATTTTCAAGGGACATATTTTTAAAAGCATCTTATTCCTAAAAGGGACATGATTCTCTCAAAATAAAGCATAAAACCCACTAAATTTTGGCAAAAGCAACTAATTTTAGTAATAGCAATTTCAAAATCACTTTACCCCTTAATTATTCCAGAAGAACCCAAGCTAAGGAAAATGCTTCAAAAAAATTCTAACTAAATGGTTGAAGTTCACCAAAACACATTACAGGTTCTAAAATTTCTTATTGAAAAATGTTTCCATAATTTCACTGACAGTGTGGTCAAACAATGTATTACTTTGATCTGTGGAATTATAGTGAACAGCCTTTCAATGTCAGTTTAAATAACAAATGTAAGAAGCTATTCAAATTCCTTGATAATGGTGGATATACAGCTGCATTAGCATTATGCCTTCTCTTCCTCTCCCACCTGTTTTTCTCCCAGTGATCAATCTCACATTTTAAGACCTTCTGAAGTGCAAGACAAGGTGAGGGTTTTCCAGCCCTTTTCTGTAAGATCAGTTCCAAATGGTGCATTACCTCCCATGAGACAAAGGTCAAGGAAGACTCTGAAATATCTAGACAGTCTACAGAAATACAGAATTTTTTGAGACGCTTTATTTGTGTTTGCTTTTTGAATTTTCAGATGTTAAACAAAGATGAAATTTTTTATGCAGATGCTGAAAACATTCAGGAAGAATTTACAATGTACCTCTCTGCAGGTAAATCTGATGCTCCAAAGGCCTGGATGTTAATTTTTGAGAAAAAATTGCATCTTTGTCTTTACAAAAAAGAATCTGAATTTCTGTAAGATTTCCAATTAAAAACCACAAGGAAACTGCTAAAGCCCAGGGAATTCTAAACAAGTGTAGAACTTAATAACTTCCATGATTTGAAAAACATGGTGGAGTGTTTGTATATACAACAAAATTTCTAAATCAGCCTCAAGTTAAGAGGAAAGCTCTACTGTGTACCTGAAGCATTTGGGGCTGATTTACATAAACACAAATTTGAATATTTATTGAAATAAACTAATTATGTTAGTTATAAATTTATGTCTATGCCCCAAAGGCACTTTGTTTTCTTCTTCTGCATTGCAGTCATTACATATGTTCACCATTCCTATTGCTTCAGAAATTTTGGCTTATCTTGGTTCAGGAGTCACTATTGGGAATTGCATCAAATTCTGTAGTTCTTCCTTATTTATTGCTCCCAAAGAACTGCTACCACTAACTTAGACCTAAGAATTACACAGTAAACTGGAGACAATTGGTCTAAATTATGTTGTTGTCTCAATTTATACAGCAATTTCCATGCAGGTCTCTGTTACATTTCTGTTCCAGACTATTCCTAGTAGTCGAAATAAAAAGCCAAATAGAAAGATCTGTTGCAAAGATGTCTGCAGTTTGCTTTAAATACTTAACAAAATAAGTGATAGGAACATTACAATGCATTTCATATAAGAGGCAAAATCCAGCTAATCTAAAAATGGCTGTTTCTAAATTTCTCTCAGAAAATATGTCGTCCCTATCTCTAATACATGTATTGAAGTAATGGCAAAAATGTTATTATGTTAAACCTGGTTTAACATAAATTTTATAAAGCGTGTAACATAAATTTTATAAAGCGTGTAAGTATTAGCATTCCATACAAAGTCAATGTTAATTAAAAATCTCTGGGAAAAAACTTGGTGTTCTCTCATTAAATTATGTTATTAGAAATCAAAACTTGGTCCTCATGACCTGATTTGCAGTCTGAATCATTATATTTTCCAAAGCTGGAGCTACCAAGTAGTTAAATACTTAAATCTACCCAGCTTTTTCCCTGACAATTAGCTTGTGATGCAAATTCTTGTTATTTCTGCGATGTTAAACAGGAGCAGAGAGAGAGGCATGCAGGAGAATCGCTGTAAAGAGCAAGGCCAGTTCACATACACTGTTCTTCAGCCAAACAAGGGAACAAAGCGTGCCTTCCCAAGGACAAGAAGTACCAGTGAGAAGAAGAACCCAGAGGCACATGATGTCTTGGTGCTGCCTCCAGGATTGTATGGCTCTGCTTCCAACACAGTGCATGGCTTCAAGTGCATTTCAAACCTTTTTAAGTAGTTCTTCAATGTATTCACCTGGAACACCCCAAGCAGACAAACATAACATCCTGGAGCTTTTCAGAAATCTGCTTTCGTAGTCTGATGGACAACACTATCGTACCATGCCATCCTCCTGCAAGCATAAACTTTAGTTGTAGGAGTATTTGCTGAGGCATGGAAGGTTTCTGCATGTGACCTACTGCAGACAAACCCTACAATATCTCCAAGAAACCAGGTAGCAACCCAGCTGAACGAGCAAGCTACAAGCTATTGACACGTCTGAGAAACACACACAGAGTTCTCTAACAACCAGCTGTACAGTCTTGTGGAAATTATCCCTTCTAGCACTTGTGAATTATTTTGCAAGATTATTCTTTTCCTCTCATATCCACATCAGTCTACCACTACAAAGATTAATACACAAAAAGACAATGTTGTAGTTCTTTAATCCTCCCAAGTAACTGAGAGTCATATCTATCATGCATATAATTAGAATTGTCTCCATCAGCTTTCATTGCAAAATAAGTCCAGAAAGTGCAAGTGTGCAGAAAAGCAAATTGCTGCTGCAGACCATAAAGGATCTGTTTGTAGCCTAACCATTCATGCAGTCCTATTCATGAAACTCTCAACTGCAGAGCCAGATTGGTTCCTCCCAGAGATGCTGTGACCCTGATGTCACTGATGCAGCTGACCTCGCTTCACACTGGGCAGACAGGTTCAGGGCACCAGGTTTACCTTACATTCATCCCACCTCTAGGACACAGGGAATCTGGAGAAACCGAAGCCTACAGCATAAATAAAACTACCATGTTCATTAGATCAGACTTTCAGCTTGGCCATCTGGGTCTAAGAGCAAGATCCAGATTCTAGATGCAATTCTGAATAATTGGTACAGATTCTTTTAATTGTAACTCTTAAAATGCATAACATGACTCTCAAAGATAATTCACTCTCAACCTGCTTCAGGAAGACATTGTTTTTTGTAAATATATCAGCAGTTTCAAGGATGGTGGCAGTTTCAAGGATGACAGGCATTACTGTGCCCTGTCAACAAAAATGGTAACAACAATTAACACAATTTATTTATGTTTATTTAAAAATCTTTATTACGGGTCTTACTAAACTAAGCCAAACCAAATCAAACGTGGACTCTGTGCATACTGCACGTGTCTTGATGCTTTGGATTTGTACAGCTGTGAAATTCTCAAATTAATTATGTCAGTAAAAGTAAAATGCTGATAGGAGACCGTGGAGAAGAAATGCAAGTCAATGGGAGAAAATAACAAAATAGAACAACATTAATTACTTTTATGGAATAGCTGCTGCTATAAGAATAAGTCTGTAGTTTCAAGACTGTACTCCATTAGCACCAGCACAGGTAGTTTCAAATTTAGACCGATGCCAGTCATCTGCTTGTCATTTTATAAACATACATTGGATTTATGACTCTAAAAATCTCCAGAAAGAGAAAAAAATTATTTATTTGAAAATACGTTATATTGTCACACTGCCCTCCATGTTTAAAAAATCCATTTTCATCTAAGACTCAAAAATTTTGTCTGTTTGTAGCAAAGGATCAGATACAACATGAATGCTTTCAGAATTATCAGGTTTTGAAGCATGGTTTAGGTGCTTAACAATGAAGAACACTGTCTTCTGGGATTTGCAAAAGAATCCTATGACCTAACATCTTCTGAAATGAAAATCTTTAAATGCTTCCTATTTAGCAACTGAAATGCTTTTAATATCTTATTACTGAGTATTAACCAATCAAACAGCAAAGCAGAGAGCCATGGAAGACACAGAGTACCTATTATGATAAAAGGTGCTTATTATGGCATTAGGCTCACAATAGCAACATGCAAAGACTGCCTAAATAGCACCAGAGGCTGCCAAACTCCTGTACTCTAGATTCCACATCACTCTCCTGAAAAAAAAAATCAAAGTGGAGTGTGGCCCAGGTGGTATTTTTAGATGCAGGGATTCAGTCCTAAAAAGGCTTTATACAGAAAAAAAGAATCCAAATACAATTCAAAGTAATTTCTTTGATGTTTGACTCCTGTGATAGAATTCCCTTTGTCCACCAGCACAACCAGCAGGGTATTCATCCCCAAGAAACAATAACATACAGAACCTCTGAGTGACCCTTATGCTTTCTCAAGTTCTCACACTTTTCAGCTATAGGGATTCGTCCTCTGGGTGGGGTTTCTGAGTATTCAGCCTTCCAAAAGATCTCTCTTCCAATACCTTATGCAGTATTTACTTTTAAAGTTATTCAATTTAAACACTCCTTGACAAGAATTTTCCAACTTGTATGTACACAAAGTCCCCCTTTTTCTTGTTTGGCTTCCACCAGCTTCCTTCAATTGTCCCATAGCTTTTGTACAGAAACTGACCATTTACCACACCATACCACACCATTCCTGATTTTGCAAATTCCGTCACATGCTCCTCTTTCCACACTCAATCATCCTAACCTATCCAGTCACTCATAAAAGCAACTCCATTATTTCCTTCATGCATAAAAATTATGCCTTTTTGCCTGCCTCTGACTCTTAAGGAAAGAAGACATCACAATCCATTTAATCTCCTCTTCAGTCTCTTAAAGCACTGTCCCCAAGCCACATTACCACTAGTTCCCTTTGTATTTTGAAAATGTCCCCAGTATCCATAAGTGTTTCCACATGACAAAAAAAGGAGGTGTTGATATCAACATGACAATCTTCCTTCCAGGTTTGGAAAAAACAGTACTTTGGGAACTTTTTTGAACTTTGTTTTCCCAATTTATGCCACATTCAAAGTAGCTGATGCTGGCCTAGGGGATTCCTGAAATCTGGAGGAAGGTCAATGCACACTAACAAGAAAGGGAATGATATAGTTTAGTTAACAAACTAAGTGCAAAACTGACACTGACTTGAAACTTACTGCACAAACTATTAAACCAGAAGCAATAGGATTTAACCTATGATATTTTGGAGAGTATTGCAATAGGAATTTTGGAAATTATGGCCAAAAATCCCAAAAAACTGATGGGTCAGTCCATGCAATACTAGCTTTTAATGTCTTCTTAAATCTGTTGCTATTGTTGCTAAACTGGCCAGACAGCCCCGAAGAGCTGCACAATGAATTCATGATCAGCAGTACAGATCAATCAGAGCAGGATATATAATCTTCCTCTAAGACAAAGCTACACCCAAAATATTTTATGAAGCTTTTCCATAAGAACAAGTTCACATAGCAGGTAAAACTTTGCTTATGAAAACAGAGCAGATCTTCAAGCTTGTGGAAGGCTTAGTTAAGATTACACACACTGCCTCCATTAACCATATCCTTATCATGATTTCCTCACTCAGCTGCAAGGTGGTGCAGCAACCAAACTGATCCTTCTGGCTCATTTTATATCAGCTGCTTCTATCAAAAAAAAAAAAGTGAAGTTACATATACAGATAAAAACGTTCGTTATCTATTTTGACAGAGGCTGAACTCAGTAGAAATCAGTGGCTTCTCCCAGCTGCCAGTGAAGTCATTAGAACACCTTGGTGAAGGAATATCTTTCTGTTATCCTGTGCAGAGCAAGTGTCAAACGGCTTCAAAATTCCACATACATTATTAATAAAATGCATAAAAATGATTCGGGGAGGATTGTGGCATTCTTTCCATGTTAAATTTCATACAGCATTATCTCCTCATAAATGGTCTTGGCACCAGAAAGTCAGATTTCTCACCATGAAGACTAGTCCTATTGCCCAAGAGTGCTATACAGGGAATTAAAATTTGAAAGTGTTAATAGCTCCCTAATGGTATACAATGATACAAATCAATTATTCTGCCATTTCTTTGAATTCTTACTAAGTATGAAATAACATACATTTAGAAAATAGCAGTGAGGTAGATTTTTTTCCCTTTAAATGCATTGTCAATTGTACCAGCCTGATAAATAAAGACCAACAAATTTAAATAATGACCACATATAGGACTGCAAATGCCTAATTGCCTTCTAATGGAACTTGGAACACAAAAACCAGTACAAGTACCCCTTCTTTCTGCCTAGCTAGTTCCTAGGCTCAATCAAGAAGACTGCCCTATGTGTTTTCTCACTAGAAAACTCCATGACACTTAGGTGAGACAAGCCAGACCATATTAAGAAGAGGAATTCCAAAGTTACCCATGACTTCTACTAAAGAAGTGATTATAATTTGAACTAGGAAATATGACAGAATCTTTTCTATAACAACAATTATGAACGCGAAACGAAGAAGAATTTACACAGGTGCAACTGACACAAGACTCTCCATTCTCAGACCAGCTGATAAAATTTATGCCATGCCCTAATTTCTGCTACAGGCAAATTATGAAACATCAAGAACAAGCATTATGGGATTTCTGTTCTTGGCCTCTTTTTTATCTGTTCTTTATTTTCCTGCTTTAGCTTTCAAGGAAGATGTGCCTGAATGCAACCAGAAAAATAAGACCAGCTTCACACTGAATGTGTTAATGCGTCAACCATTTAATTCTACTTCTCCAAGAAATGAACTTGCTGCACTCTCAGATGTTTCCCAGTAAGACTGTCCCATGAGAATAGTTTAAATTAAAGTAAGGTTGTGTTCAAACAAGTACTTAAACGGATCCTTCCAAAACTCCTAAGTATCTTTTAAGTTTCACATTTTCCATAAAATTCCTTCAACTCTTTACTGAAACCCCTCCCAGTACACCAAAAGGATCTTTAAATTCAAGGCACCAAATATAACTATACAGTTTTATTACTGGTCTCCCTAGAGCTGCTCTTAGAGGAGAAGATACCTTCCCACAGCTACTTAATATTCCCCTTGAAAATAAATAGAAGGATCATATTTTGACTATTGCCTACCACATCCCACTGCTAAATCTGGTTTATTCTTATTCTCCACATATTACAAGTACTTTTTGAGTAACTGCTTTACACAGATAAATAAATAGCAAATAAGCATTATTTCCATCAATTTCATATTGAAGTTTTTCTACACAGAGCAATTACCTCCCCATCCATTTGCAGAATCTCCACATATAAAATCTCTTAACTGTTAAAAAAGAAACCCCTCAGTACCAAAATGGTTGAATACATCAGATACTAATATTAAATGCTGAAGTGTTGACCAACACTTACTTTGCCAGGCTTGTTTGCATCAAAGCTGTTTTCTTTAAATTTCTCCTGCAGGGTCTCAGCTAAGCGGCAAAGCAAGGCACCATTATCCAATTTCTCCATAAAGGTTTCTGCTGTTATTTCTCTACCTGAACATCAAACAGAAAGTTAACATGGCAGAAAAGATGGCAGAAATCATGCAATGGTATAGAAAGCATTTGTGTCAAAAGAGACATAAAAAATAAAAAAAAAAGAAAACAGCTTTAACTGAAAAACTTGCATTACTTTGAATATTTATGAATAAGCTCAATACTACTTTAGTGGTAGGTATACAGCAAATTATGAAAAAAACCCCATGCTTTCTTTGGGAAGGCATGTGATATTTGAAAAATAGTTCTAGCATTTCCAACCCGTCTACTTCACTTTACCTATGAAGACCCAGTGCTTTTAACATAATGCTTTAAAAGGGAGAGTACAGCAGGAAAATGGTTTACACCAGTGTGCATGTGTAGTTATAGCATGAATTGTTAGGAGTTGATTTTGTAACAGAAGTAGAAAATTATGTCAAAAAGGAAAGTATTTTTAGTTCACTCTAAAATCTTGATCCTGCAGGAAGCAGACAAGACAGTGACTGCAATGCTCCTATGAATGTTCTTTTTCAAAAGTAAAGTCAGGTACATAACAAAATAATGGAGAGTAAAATTTTATGTCATACATCTACTTCCCACACAGATCAAAATTTTCACTGAAAGAATAAAACTGAAATGCACTGCTTTTATATGATATAAATTCTCCTACCATGCTATATGACAGTACTTCAGCTGCCAGGAACTGTCCTCTCTGCTACAGCAGGCCTTCCATAACACACAACCTTACAGAACAATGTAATTCCAGACCCCTGGAAGAGGGATTGCGTGTTCCATGATGAGACTGCATGCTGACCCCAGATGGGAAGGGAATTATTTACCATTCTAGACTAAACTTCCAGGATCTTAACATAATATTCAGAAAAAAAAAATATTCCTCTTTCCTATTGAAGGTTTTTCATTTTCACACTTTTACTGAAAAATTTCGCTTTAATTTGGACACTATCTTGACGAGCCACTGTGTTTTTCAGCCCTTTTAACTTCCATTCATATCAAGAGAATATCAAGGAATAATTCTTGCTCTTCCAGCTATGACAGCATTTTTTCCTCTCCCATATTTAAATATACCATTTAGGAAATAATACTACAAACTCATATTTCATAGGTTGTTACACAGCATGCATTAGCAAAAAAATAATCTAATGTGCCAAAAAAGAAGAAAGAAGAATATTTAAAAACTGAAGTAAGACTGGTTCCTCATCCCATCCACATTCACTCCTGCTTCCATGAGATGTCTGGAAACTGAAAATACTAATCAGTTTAGAGCAGGTTCACTGCAATTTTTTAATCAAACAAAATAGGAGAAATAAGGTTCACTGCAATTTTTTGTCAAACAAAATAGGAAAAGTAAAGCTTTCCCATATCTTTCTGCAAAGAATAGAGGGGAAAAAATAACATTAAAAGCAACAAAAATGAAGTATATACATTAGTACTGAACATCTTGCTGATGCATTGTAACCTGATACTCCATGTCACAATACTGAAGATAGCAGCACTATAAAGCAGTATTATTTAAAAATGCTATAGGAAAGCTGGTTTCTCTAGGCCCTTGTCTGAAAGCTTTGAGATACTGAAGTATCTTTTGGGCAAAACCCAAAATATGAGTCTTTTCAGTTTGGTAAGTCAAGATAAAAACAATAAAGACTATTGCAGCAAACCACCCTCAGATACAGCACACTTCTGGTTTTCACTGAAGCTGATTTTTTTTTTCTAACACATTTTACTGCAGAAATATCTTTTTAACATGAAGATTTTCCTTTTTTCATTCCCACTTAATTCTATTTGCCATGTAGCCCACTTTATAGCTCCTGTATGCATAAATGACTTCTCCAGGCAAAAGAGCAGTAGTAGCACTGCAGACATGCAGAGTTAGTTTATGCCTAACTGATAATATTTTTGCCATATCTCCAGATTAAATGAAGCCAGGAATGAAACTTTAATAGCCCAGACAAAAAAACTGAACAGCTCAGCATCTCAAAAGACTTTGCCACCATTCTAGCCTACATATTTTCCCATTTGCCCCATTAGCATTTTTATAAAATGCTCTAAAGTCACTAGAAAGCTAAGTTTTAAAAATACCTATGCTTCAGGAACTGCTTGAGTATTACATCTTATAATACACTCCTCTTCAAAAAAATTTATTTCAAGTATCTTTAACAGACTAAAAATTTTTATTTTAATTTGTAACACATATTTTCACAAATATAAACAAAAAAACTCCCACATTCTACATAACTCTTCTGTCCTATGATTTATAGATGCACCATTTCATAATAATAGAATGTTATAAAAGCCTTAAAACTTATTTATGGTTATTTTCTTTTTACGAAGATATAAAAAAATTTGGTTATCTTCTCCTGCTACTTAACAATATATTTGTATTATTTTAAGTGCTGAATTGCATTAGCAGTTTGGTCACTGCATATTGAACACTAAACTGGATTATTTGAGTTCTATTTGACTTTATGAAATCTGAAAGAATGAGTTTTGCATTGAACATCTGTCTCCAATGAAAAGTATATTAGGTGTCAGCTTTCAGTTCACTGTATTTTATGGCTTCATAAGGTGGCATTTCTTTGCTAAAACAGACACGCTGACATATTTAACAGTAGAAATGTATTGATTCAAGTAAGAGTAATGTTCATAACCTGAGGAAAAAAATTGGTCCATGTATTTGTATGGAAAAAACATCAAACTCCATTAAAAATGTACAACTCCCCCTATAATTACAAGAAAGCAGTTGCAATGTTTTTATAGAATGGTAATAACATTAAGTATAATAAAAAACCAACACTGAAAGTATGAGAAGAAAATCCAGGAATATGAAGGCTTTCGGAAACCTCTCAAGGGCTGCCTACCCTCTCTCCTACCACAACCACCAGATTCCTCTTAAAAAGTAAAACAGCTGCACCTGAACACCTACCACTTGCAAACTGTGAGCAACTATCTGTAAGGTCACCCAGTCCTGGGGGACCGAATAAAATCAGACTGGAGGTCCATGAAAAAATAATGGAAGAGAGTTGATGCCTTGGGTGTGTGCCCAAGAGGCTGAAGATGAAGTTTTCCTGACAGGTCTCAGACATCCAGAGCCTTCAGAAGAGGAGATGGACTTAAAGACCCAAGTGCCCCAATCTAGTCAATTCCTACACTTAGTGTAGTAAGTACATTTCGAGACTGACTCCAGCCTCACAACTCGCTGATGGGTTATTTTAGTTGTATATTTTGTATAGTAACACAAAACTATTAGTTTGCAAATAGAAATATTTCACTGAAGTGAATTTCTGAATTTCTACAATACTGAGGCACTACTGAAACAATTGCTCCCGATCCTCTCAATTCACATAGCACATAAATGCAAGAAAACAAAATGTGATAAAAATAAAGAAAACCAAGGCCAATGACTATGCATATACAAAACTGTTTTTTTCTGACAAGACTACTCTGTTCCCTACAACAGTTGACAGTAGGAGAAATAATTTTGAAATCTTTGAGACATTATTGCTTACTTGAAATGAGACATATAAAAAATCCAAAGCCATGCTGATAATTAAAGAAAATTATAAAGCAACTCGACTAAATAAGAAACTATATCAGTGCCAGCAGAATTGCTGGAGGTATCAGTACTGTGAATATCTTGATACTCAGACAATTAAAATCTGTATTTCCCACTGGATCAATCTGAACAAACTATGTTGAAAATATATGTTCTGTTACAAAATGCTCTTAGGCAACAAGGTGAGCAAGAACACTAAGCTGACACAGATTTAATTCAGAGTCAAAAAAAGACAGTTTTCTTGCAGAAGACTCACCATTTGTAAACCTCCTTCAACCTTTTAAATACCTAGCCTTGTCTTCAACTTGATGCTTCTCCTAACATCCTCACCTCTGTTTCTTTTCTCCAAGCCTCCTTCACTTTTGCACCCAAGCAACTTTTACATGCATCAAACAATATGCAATGCTTGCATGTCCAATTCATCAGCATCTTGCATTACCTGGCCCTTCAGCTATGAGGTTCTTAAGCCCTCTTCTGTTAAGAGGCCTTCAGGCTGAAGCCTTGGAACCCAACATATGCCTGAGGTGCAGTCAGTACCATGTGCTAAATGAAGCTGGACAGAATAAAAAGAAAATATAACCCTCTGTGTGGCAGGCACATTCTTCTCTCTATCAGGACTTTTTGATAGAGCAGCACAGAAGAAAGAGAAAACAACTTCTATTCCTGCTCCTTGTTTTTCCCATGTGGAATTTGTTTGGAGAATTTGGGTGATTGCTTGATTGGGTTCAGGTGAGGATTGTTTGAGCTGATGGCCAATCCAACCCACCTGGGGCTGGACTCTCCAGAGGGTCATGAGTTGATTTAGTTAAATACAGTAGTTAGAAAAAGTAGGTATGTAGTTTTAGTATCTCCTTTAAATAGTATATTAATGTATTCTAATATAAAGTATAATAATATTAATGTATTGTAATACAGAGTATAGTTATAATAAATAAATCATCCAGCCTTCTGAACTGGAATCAGACATAATTTCTTCCCACCAGGTTCACCTGCATTTACAATACTCTGCAGCTTGTAAATGGGGAAAAAGCTTAGAGGTCTGTACAGCTGCCAAAGAGGTGACAGGGAAACCATCCCTCTGTACCTGTCCTAAGCTACAGGCTGGTGAGGAGGCTCATTCCTCCTCATGTCAGCCATTTCGCTGCTGCAGACACACAAAAGAAAACAAGACAATACTAGGGAGGGAGTAAAGCAGACCAGCAAATCTTTCAAATTGCCACTTTGCCTCTACCAGAAGAGTTCTGTGGCCCAAGTGTGTTAACTCCCATATGCAGCTTGCTCAGGGTGAAATAGAACTTTTCAGTATCCACAAGAACATTCTACTAAAGTATACACACAATCTACCAAATTTGGAGTTTGTCAGAAGTGAAAGCATTCCCAAATGTTTCATTAGCTCTACAGCTAATAGAAACAAGGCTCAGAGATCATCATGACTTGCATCTCCTTAGCTTTGGCACTGCCACTCTGGACTGAGACACCAAAGCTCAACAGAGAGAAGCAAAGATAGGAGACACATCTATGGCTACAATCTTCCTCTCCAGCACACAAACCACAACACTGACATGTCCCACTTTGAAAATCTTCTAATATACAATATCATATGAGTTCATCTTATCTGACACATGGATTTCATCTGCAATGTCCTTTTTCCATCCCTCAGTGTACAGACAGCTAAAATCTATTCAGCAATGGAGCTGTAAAGACAAACTGTCCTCTCAGAAGCTCTGAGTCTCTCTGACATGGTTCCAAGAAATAATTAGCAAAGTGCACACAAAAGTACTAGTGATTACTAAACAAAAACCCCCACAACAATGTCCCTGCTAAATTAAATATGCAAAGTGTCGGAATTAAAAATTCTTCCAATGTTATTTCCCAGCTGCACTATGTATCTCACTTTTCTAATTTGTCAATTGGATAAGGTCAAATTTTAGCTATGCCTACTTTCTATCTGGCATCAAAAAAGTTTATTCATATTATAAAGTGCAAGATCCTGATAATGTTTTCCAGTTTGATTTTGAACCCACATCAGGCAATGCTGCTGCAAAACCATCACCATTCCAACTTCCAGTAACACTGTATAGGACATAACTGTCCCTCCACAAAAATCTCCTAAAAGACCATCACTTGATCAAACTACCTCAAAGAGTTTCAACCCTGTATTTGCCCAAAACTCGTTTTTTAAAAAATATATATTTCTTTGAAAGGATTATGTGTCCTAGTTGAGTCCTAGTACAGATGAATAACAAAAATACAAATGAAACAAAATGGCAAAAGTTAAATGAAATGCATATTAATTTCCTTTATAAATTGATAAATCTTATTGCGTGAAAGGTGCAATAAGAACACTTACAATGAAGTCACACAAGATACAGACAGAGCAAGCTAGGATGTGAATACATACAGTATTGTTATCTCCATGTTACTTGCACATCCATGCATGTAAAGATCTACTGACCATTAATTCAAAATCCGTAATTTCTTCCATGTAGACAGGAAAAAACCCAAAACAAACAAAAAAAGCCTTCCATAGTCTTCTATCCTTTTGGATGCTGAAAAAATGCATGCTGTATATTCATTTCTATTTTACTGTACAGCAGCATGCTCACACATACCTTCTCTATTAAAAGTTTATCTAAATTATGCAGTAATTAAACAAAATTTGAATTCTGAGTTAATATACTCTTATGAATAATAATTGTTTTAATTCACACTTCATTTATTTTGAATGTGAATTTTAACTTAATTGAATTATTAATTTGAATAACAATGTCTACATAGGAATTCAAAACACTCTAACAAAACACTATAATTTCAATTCATCAGCATAAACTCTGAGAAAAAGAGAGCTTGGTGCAAGAAGGTATGGGGGAATGAATTAAGCAAATGAACTGTATATGCTGCTCAATTAAAAGAAGGTTGTGCCCATTTAGTTCTGCAGTGCAGAACTTGGTGTCCATATGAAAAATCAGATATTTAATTACAGCTGGCACTTTGGAACCTCCTGCTGGTTGCTACTTTCCTGCTCAAAGAGTGACCTCATTCCTAAACTTATCACAGGGAGAACTCTCTTACAAACTGCAAGCAAGCTTCTATTTGTGTTAGAGTGGATCACTAAAACTTCATTGTTCAAAACACTTAAACAATATATTGAATCCTTAATGGAATGTGCTACTTCCAATTCAAAAAACCAGTCAGTTGGATTACTATCTTGTGATAACTGGAATGAAAAGTTCTGAATTTTGTTCTGGTTTTGCATAGACAATTTTATATTCACAACACATTAATTTAAATGGAAGAACCATACAAAGAAGTCATTTAAAACACCTGCCATGTTTGCAGTTGTGGATTCATAACTCAACTCAAAAATATTGTGTTCTATTGACATTGTCCTTATTGACCACATCTGTCATAAGTGAGATTTCCTTTTCTTTCTCTTAAAAAAAGAGGAAATAGAGCAATCTAGAATGTGCTGATGAAACACACTGGATATCCTGTTACTGTATGATATCAATGAAATGGTTTAACTACAGCATTTGCCATGACAAGACACTGCACATGTCTCACCAGAAGTGATTTTCAGAAAATTTTTTAAAAAATTAAATAAATCCTCCAAAACCATGCACAACAAATTTTCTTCCAAAATCCCATCAATGAAAGTTTCATGTAAACATAGCTTCTGAAATATGTTTCTTCTCTTTATTCAATGAGAGGAATTACTGGCATGTTTGTACCTTAGGATGAGGTATTGTCTAAGTCATCAATTACTTTGGAAGTATCCTCTGTATTTACAAAGATAACATAAAAATACATTTTTCCCTGAGTGTTCTCTGCAAACTACATTCTATTTCCTGGCTCACAGTTTCTAAATTCCACCTTCTTTAATTGCCCATCTCAAAGTACTTTCCCCTTCCTTCCTGCCAGGGACAATCTCATTTGCTCTTTTTTATTACTCTTCCCCAATTTTAGTTTGCATCCTCTTCTGACAACAACAAACTGTGTCTTTGCTCACCAAGATGTTCACCAGTAAATCTCCAGGTCCCAGCTACACTATGTCAAACCCCTCAATGCACGGGCTACCACAAGTCTTAGCATGCATTGCCTTGGGCAGCAATTATCAATTACTAGAGCACTTGGTCAGAGGAGAACTATTAAATGCTTCCTTCTGTTCAAACAGTCACTACACCATACTCTTTAGGAGGCCTATCAATAGAAATGGAAGACACAGGCAAAGGCAGCAATTAGTATCATAAATTTTAGTGGTATAGGTACAGAAAATACATGCAACAACAACAAAAAAAAAAGAATTACAAGGAAATTTGAAAGAAAACTAAACACAGAATGTAAAATGTTCAGTTATGCTACTCACAGCAACACAATGGAGGCAAATTACACATTAGCTTTTCTGACCTTGCTAATATTTGTGTTATATGATGGTAGCTACATAATCATAACTTTGTTTTTGAAACACGAAGAAATCTGAATTCCCAGCTAACAGTGTAAGGCGTTCTCACACTGCCCAGTACCTGCATTCCATCCTGTTGCACCTTACCCAGCAGGTTGGTGAGCCAGAGGGCCAAATCCTCTTTCATTGGCAGCAAGTTGGCCTCGTGTCTACTTGCAAGCCACTGACTGTACTGGTGCATGTCGGAGAGGCCAGGCCCACGCGCCTTCGGGCTCAGGGCAGTGCACATTGCTTATCTCGTCCTCCCTGTTTCATCATGGAAAAAAAAAACCAAAAATAAGTTCTTCATTATACCAATTAAAGTCTCCCGTGCTCTGTTTTTAGAACTGTAGGAAATAATCCCAGCCAGAAAAGAATCCCCCACCTCTGGAAGTGTTCAAGGCCAGGCTGGACAGGTCTTGGAGCACCCTGGTACAGTGAAAGGTGTCTCTGCCATGTAAGGGGAAGGGGCTGGAATGAGGTGTCTTTAAGGTCCCTTCCAACCTGAACCATTTTGTGATTCAATAATGACAACAGTAATTGTGTGTCTAAGAGATCAGATATCAGACAAGCAGAGATGGATCTAACTCATGGGTGCACACACCAATGACCGAAACTTTGTTTTGTTATTGGATTTCTTTCTGTAAATGATTAAATCACACAGATAAATGTTAACTTCATTTGTACTCACCAAGCTACATGTTGCCAACACAACAAAATGTTCTGCAAGGAATTATTAAAATCAAATTAAAAGAAACATTTTGCACAAAGCTAACAACTCACTATGATGCCTGAACCAATACCCATTCAGATTCATTGGAGAGCTTCAGAGATTTTGGATCATGCCTAGGAAAATCATGGCAACAACCAAATTACACTCCTACAGCAAACTTATTTACAATTAATAAATGCTGTAACCAAATGGAAACAGTCTATTCTACAGCTTCAAAATTATTAAAGAAAAAAACTACACCAAATATATTGACTCAACAGCATTATTCCTTCAGAAAGCAGCAGAAAAGCTAGTGTTGGTCACTCACACTTCCCAAATTTGGCCACTTCCCAAATTCTCCTCTGCTTCAGTGATGACTTACTGAAACTTTTCAGGTGAGAAAACTAATGTTTAACACATGCTGCATGAAGTGCTGTCGGCGCAGGAGCCACTGCTGTTAGGAGCACTGAAGCTATCTCTGTGTTTGAAGGGCTACTTCTCCACCTGCAGCAGAAGTGTGCAAGGTGATTTTTTCCTCTCTGAAAGAAACTTGTACCATTGCAGCAATGAGCTGAAATACTTCTTTGCCTGGCAGGCTGTAGCCTACACCAACCAGCAGACACAAGGTCCTGTACAGGCAGCACTAGACAGACATTAAATGAATGTGAGATCCATAAGGAATAGTCCTTTGCCTATTCCCAACTGACTGATCCACACCAATTGTAGTAAGACATGTCAACTGCCTTCAATTTCTGAATTTGCAAACACTTTCCCTCTCTCCTTTGTGTACCTTTCATACCAGGTAAGAGATATCTGTGACCTTAAAAACAAGAGCAGAAAAAAAGAACAATTTGTAATACTATCCATTATGGCCTGAATATCAAAAATACTGAAACCAATTTCTTTGTCAAAAAAGACAATATTTACTAAATGTAAAAAAAAAAAAAATTAAAAATTGCCTTTCCATAAAATTGTGCTGTGACTTATCCAAGTGTATGTAACTGGGGATATCTTAATACATGTATTAAAATACTCCAGCATTTTTTACCCTACTTTATGTAACTAAAATCCGTATTTGCAAAAAGATCTGCATAAGCTCTTTTTGACAGTACCCCACCCCAAGTCCTGAAGTTTAGCTTGCCCTTGAGATAGACACAGCATTCACTACAAATATACCTCTTACTGGAATTAGACAAATAAGTTTCCACTGGGGAGAAGCAAAAACATATATAAAAAAGATTTATTCTCTTGTATAAACACATATTTCTGAATTATGAGTAGATTTTACATTTTTCTAACAAAAAAAAATCATTATGTATCAAAGTTTCTTTGAAGGCAGAGGATTTTAAAGCAGACTTAAGTATTTAACTTATGCACAGCTCCGTTGTGAAACTGACTTTGTAAAAATGTCTGCTTGGATTTATGGCTTCCTGGTTAATTAAATTCAAATCATACCTGTTCATTTAGGGCAGGCTGCAAGGGAGGGGAGGGAGAAGACTTGGACTGTTAGCTCTGCAAAAATCAATCTGGACTGTCACTCTCAAAATTGACTGAGACTAGAAGCTACCAACAGCTAAGGAATTTCAATGACAGTATATTTAAAGTTTCTCTAAGTTACTCAGCACCACATAAATTACTCTTTCAAATCCTGCTTCATTTTGGCTAGAAACAGAGGCAAGACAGATAACTGACACCAGTTCTCACAAAGATTATATGGGAAAGATCAAGTATCTATATCTATCACATAACTTGCTTTCCAGAAAGAGCCTTCAAATAATTTTGACCACTTTCTTGGGTCTATAACCTCTACTGATACACTGAGAGCCAGAAGTGAAATAAGTTTTTCCTCTTGAATTACCTCAGTAATGACAGTGGTAAAATGCAAACAAATAATAAATTAAAAAAAGCATTCTTATTCCTGCAATTTGTTTTTATTTACATACAAATTGGAAAAATACAACAGAAAAAGCAGAACTGTTTCACTAAAGGAACAGTTAAACCCTGCACCTCTTCACTAGGAATAATTTCACATTTCATACATGCTTTGTGGAGGGAGTTAACTGGATGACACTTGGAGGTGCCTTCCAACCTAAATGAAAATGAAGAGTAGATAACTGGGGGAACAGGGATGGTATTTCAGTTTGTCTCTAAAATACAGCATTGTCTTTAAATATATTTCATACTGACCTAACTCAGCAATCAGGCCATGTAAAGTCCCAAGAAACTTTTGAGACTCATTCAGGGAAGAAAAGTGAGAGAACAAAGATTTTGGGGGATGCAAGGGTGCTTCAGTCTCTTAGTAACTCTAGTATTAAGAAGAAAAAAGAGGGACAAGAAGGGTATTCTGAGTTTAAGGTAGTTTTCTTAAGACACATCCTCAGAATGAGAAACTGGAAAGATACAAACCAGGTGACAAAAGTCTCTGGGAGGTGAAAATGATTAATGCATCTCTACACTGGGACTAGGTCTGCTTGAAATAATAGCCCTGAATTAAAATAATGTATGCACATTATTAAAATAACATATGCACATACAATAATGTATGCAGTGGGCATGCAAAGTGAGGACTGAGGAATGAGACAGTTAATACTGATGAAGAGCCTGTAGAATTACAAATAAATCACATACAAGCCAACCTTACCTCTGTGTAAATTTTCTTTAATTTCCAAAAAAACCCAAGATTTTTAATTTCTCCACTACTTTTCTGAAAAACTGCCCTACACTTCAGTAAAATCCACAAAATTCCTACCTTGGATTTGTAAAATTAGTTCTTAAAAAATTAAAACTCAGCTTCCAAGGAGCACAGTATCTCCTGTCACAAACTCTACAAGTTATACTTGAGGTCAGTTATCAAACTGCAAGCATCAGAAACTTTCAAGCTCTGAATTATCCTTCATGCAAACTCTCATCGCTACCAAACTTATTAAATTCAACTTAAGCCTTCACAATACTTGAGTACTGAAGCACCCATGTTTCAATAAAAAGTTCATCTACTTCATCAGATGAACTTCATCACTAGCACATACATATGAGGACTTCAGCACACAGCAGCTGGGATCACAAAGAAGCCAAAATGTGATAGTTATGTGAAGGTGACAACGAAAAAGTACTGAGCTCCTTCAAGATCTGTTTGAAGATTCTTCCTGTGGTGAGGGCCAGGCCCTTGTCTCATCTCAGATACCTTCAAATCTCTTCTGTAAATATATTTATTTTCTAGTGAACTGAAGAAAAGTTTGTTGACAATTTATCAGTGAGGAATCTGGTCAGGGGAATGGACTAACTTGCATGAGAGGTAGAAAGCAGCTTTCAAGGATACATCACTACAGCTGAGGCAAGTCTCTGGCCCAACAACCATTTCATCCTTTCCTTTTGGCAGACAAAGTATGAACGAAGTAGCCAAAAAATACTGGGTTTCCTAATCTCACTCTTTTCTAACAGCAACATCAAATCATCATATATACAGCTGTTTAAAACTAGCCAACACAAACATGTCAAATATTTTACAGAATGTTACACTTCTCTGTAAACTGTTGAGGCTGACGTGATATGCAGAAGCATTTTCAAAACTTACCTCTAAATGCTTTAAAGCAATTGCTTCCCCTTACTATTCAGAACGTAGATGAGGATCAGCCTTTGACTACTTTTCATCCTGTTTTGTTACAGTTCACATTTATGTGGCACAATCCTTTTTTCAGCCTCTCTCAGCAAGAGGATGGCATCTCAAATTCTTAGCCTTATTGTCTAGATGAAGAATTCCATGTGGGATGGTTTACAGTACACCCAGAAATGTGTATCAGATTCAGCACACTAAAGGGTCCTCTTTCTCTCTGCTTGCTCCTACTGAAGAGTGAAGTTCTTATTCTGCTTTACAGTAGTGCATTTAGTTATCTGTTTATTGCAGTTCATTGCTTGTATTTTGCCAGCAGCATAACCTTACACTATCTGATGATAGTTATCAGTGATCATCAGGTGAAAGCAATGAGAATCAAACAAGTGATCTTCTGTGTTTCTACTGGCTTTTGTTGGGGTTAACGGGTAGGAAAAAAGGAATCAAGAATGATACACCGTACTCAAAACACACAGAAGGCAAAGACTGTTTAATCTAGAAAGTAAAACTGGTGCACAATGAAGCACTCACAGTTGCAGATTCCCAGATTCAATTCCCTTTCCTATTCCAACCACCCTCCTCGCCTGTAAAATTGTGATAATTTTCTTCAACCAACTATAAAAAGGGAGGAAAAAAAAAAGTATATATAAAAGCTTGCATGTATGCACAAAGAAAATACATGTGCTCCACCCTGCTAGATAATCATATAAACCAATACGTTTTTACTCCAAATTACCCACGAGTTCCAGCATAACAGCTTAGAGTAGCTGCTGTCTGTGCAGTGCTCTCTGTACCACATGAGTTTCATTGTCACTTCAACCTGGTTCCCAATTACATGTGCATTAATTCTCACACAAAAAGGGGCTTGAACCATTTCTTTCAGCCTGCTCCCACATACAATCCTTCTAGGTCAGCAATGAACAACTCTTGCTGAGTCACTTGCTCTTTATGACTTAAGAATTAGCACACAAGTTAAGTATCAAGTGAAACAAGCATTTTTCTTTGTATTCGGTTGGAAAAGAATAAAAACAAGTTAAAAGTGTCTATGGAGGGGAAAGAAAACCATCATAAAGCAAATGCAGAACTCCCTACAGTGACCAATCAAAGCACCTCTGATGCCAAGGTCCTGCATGATGCGCCCGTTGCGCCGTCACAGCTACAGGGACACTGTGCACAGACACCAGGATTGGCTCTGTGCAGCTGGCAGCCAAACCAGAGTCATCCAGGACTGGAAATATGCTGCACATGTGCCACTTCAGTGGCTCTACAAAGCTGGAACGACTGGAATAGAAGATGTCATCACTCTGCCTCGGACCCTGGGCTCAATGACTATTTTTCATAAATCTTATCAGGATTTAAGTTTGCAGGCTTTAAGTTTGTGCAATGAAATCTGTTATGACTGAGGAAGCATATTAGGCACCAGTGGTAAAAGAAACTAAACATCATGCACACAACTGTGCAACTGCTTTACTGTCAGTGATGGAGGAAACAGACAGCAACTTAGACAAGATCAGCAAGTTTTTCTCTGAAGGAATTGGAACTTGAGCACTAGACTGTACATTGGCTTTGACAGAGGGGTATCAGCTATAAATACAGACAATCTCCTGCTGTCTTAGAGAGAAGGTAATGCTACTGGAAAGCAGCCAGCCTGGAAGGAGAGGAGACAGGATCAAAAGCCAGAACAGAGCTCGAGTGTATCTGGCAAGAGTTTCTGCTGGATCTCCCTGCTAGTTCTAATGACCTCAAGCAGATGGAAAAGAACACAACTCTTGAAATTTTACTAGAGTTTAAGTGGACTGCGTGCATCATTCACTAACTATAAAAGCAAGTTGAGGGCAAAAAAAGGCATAAGATTCAGTGTTCATAAACAGATTAAGCTGCAGAACAAAATGCATAATTGTGCAAGTAGAAATGAAGCTGCTCACAATTTGGGACCCATATTGCAATCACCACCTTCACATCAAGTGCCATTTTATAGACATGGCAGAACCAAGGATAAATACATTCACATTTTAAAACTTACTTCAGTTTTCCTGTCTCAGTGTTGAAATATTTTTCAGTATTGGAGAGTATAACATCAGCTCACAGACTAAAAGTTGCTCTTGTTTTTCCATATATATATACATACATGTACATGCACACATATATGCAGAAAGAGGGGGAAAAAAAGATATATGAATGCCTTCCTTTGAGAGCCACAAAAATAACTAAAAACTTTTCATTTTTTAATGTCAGGAAACTGTTCCCCATGGTGAGATCTGCTAGACAGTGGAATGACTTTCCCAAATGAAACTGTGAAAGCTCCCTTTCTTGAAATGCTAAAAATGGACTAAAAGAAACAGTAAGAAAAGAAATGCAGAGACTTGCCACTCACTGTTAGATGTTACTTAATCTTTACCACCTTCATTTTTCAATTTACTGCAGAAGAGTAATCACTCTCCTTTTACCCTTTTACATACATGAAAACAAACACAATAATTTTTAAAGTAATTATGCTACTACCTTGCATATTTCCTCTTCCAGAGCTATTTGCAGAGCTTTCCCTTCTATAAGAAACTACAGGTCATTCTTGTCTGCATTATCATACAGGAACATGTGATCTTAACTTTGATCACTACTATAAACAAGCAGATAAAACATAAGGTGACAAATGCAGCAGCATAACTTTATAAGGAAATTTAATTTTTCTAGATATTTTATTATCCTTATAAACTATACCACAACCAATTCAGCCCAAGGTTTCTGAGTTTTCCCAGATTAACTTGGAACATACTGTACATTAGGAGCAGGGGGAGGGGCACTGAAGGGGAACCACCATCTGAAACTCATTAATCAATTAGAATTTTTCATGGCTTGCATCAAAATGTGATCTACACTGATAGAGTAAGTTTTAATCACAAGAAGCCTTTGTCCTTTACATTATGAATATACATAATGAATGTGTGCAGTACTTTGAGGGGAGGATGGAGAACCTGGCACAACAGCTTACCAATACTTTATACCTGTAAGGCCCTTGGTCTGAGGCCAGACCAAAACAAAGTTAACTGTGTTTAAAACTCTGTTCTAATCATTGGAAACCTAAACATTTTCAGGACTATGCCTAGTAGGAATAATTTTATTGCCTTGATAATGTCTCCCTTACCAAAAGGAAAGCAGAAAGTCTTTCTCACACAGACAAATTGAATGTTCCTAAAGCAAAACTTCAGTAGCATTCAATATCTACTTGCTCATAAAATTATGACTTCTGGAAACTGAGTCTTATTCCTAACACTGTTCAAAACCTTTGAAGTTGATTCCTCTTTGCCTGGCTGTTACTATATGTTTTTCTGATTGTCTAAGCAAAAGAGCCATTAAAAAATAGTACAAAAGAAGTTTCAATCTCCACAAGTTAGAAAATAAAATACATATTTAAACTGACGTATCACATCTCACAAGGAGTAGAAGTGTCTCTTGCTGTAAGGACATTATGCAGACAGTACTACAAGCTGACTTCCAATCATCAGCTTTGCTTTTAATTCTGATGTTCCATTTCTAAATCCTGTCCTGAAATTAGTGTTAAGTTTAACTGAGAGGTGTAAAGTGGAGTTGAAGAGGTACTGTGGATAGCAAGTGTGCCAATTTAAACAAGACTGTAGGTAAAATAAATAAAGTGACCAAATAAGTCAGCAGGATAAAGTAAGTGGCACCTAGAACTTGAGGATAGTATTGACTCTTCAGCACTTCATCACCTTCATATAAGTATGACCATGGTTCCAACAAGGGCAGTATAATCCTGATAGATGGCCTATGGCACCATAAAGTATAAATTTAGGAATGTCCTATTTAGAAACTTCCTATTAAATCGCAATCCACGTCACAAAACCGTCATAAAACTGCTACACTTGGCACAGCATCTACTTTGCAATGAAACAAAAAAAAAATACATAATGTACATGGAAAATCAATAACAATTCGTTCATTTTTCATTGCAAAGTAATGTCAGAAGTATGTTAAAACGCCACTGGGAGCCCGCAGTGCATCCGTCCGGGTGTCCCGGGGGTTTACTCCTCTAGGAGCACGCAGAGACAGCAGGCTCCGATGACACCACCGCACCAGGATGCACGCAGCGATCCTAGGTACGGACAGCAGCCTTCATTCCTTACGCCTAGAACCTCAGTGAAGAAACAGAGCCTTCTCCAAAGTGAAAGAGATCGGAGATCTGAATCTAGAGCCCGAAGAGGAAACCGAGAGCTAAGCAGGGGCGGCTTTGGCACAAGAAGGGTCCCGTTCTCTGGCCGCCCGCGCCGCAGCTGCTGCTGCTGCTGCAGCCTCGCATGCGGACGCTTCACAAACCCGCCCGCCCCCTCCTGCACTGCCAGCACCCCCGGCTGCCTGGAGAAGCCATAAAGATAAGCCAGAGGCTGGGGCCGGGGGTGAGTGCACAGGGAGTACGAGCCACCCCCCATCCCTTCTTGCCCGCCCCGCTCTCACCCGCCACGGCGTCCGGTGCGTTCGTCCTCCTCGGGGCCCCTCCGCAGTCAGGCTGAGCTAATGGCTTTGCCAGGAGCGCTGGGAGTGCAGCTCCCAGGTCTGCCCCTCGGGGTCAGGACCAAGCAAAGCCCCGCAGCCCCCGGCCCTCCGCGGGATGCCCGCCAGCCACCCGCATCCTCACCGCGGGAGAGCCACGCGTGGACCGCCGCCACACACCCACGCCCGCTCGCGTTCCGCCTCCGCCATGCTTTCACACTCCCACGGTCGGAGAGCGGCAGGAGCAAACCCACCCCACAACCCCGCAAGTCCCGGGGCGGCGGCGGCCAGCCCCGCCGCCCAGCCGAGCCCTGCCGCTCCCGCACGTACCGCCGCGGCCTCGGGAAGGAAGGAGACAAAAGCACCTACTCCCCACCGACGAGCCGCCGGGCAAAGATCACCTTCCCGCTTCGCTCCGGCCCCTTTCTCTTTAAACCCGAGAGCAGCCGGCGAGACTCACGAAACGCCCTCAATTTAAAGGAGCCCGCGTGGCGAGCTGCGCCGCAAGGCTGACAGCGAGCCCGCCGCGGGGGCAGGCAGCGCTCCCACCTTGGCCGGGGCGGGCGGGGAGCAGGCAGGGCTCCCACCTTGGCAGGGAGGGAAGAACAGGCAGGGCTCCCACCTTGGCCGGGAGGGGGGAAGCAGGCAGGCAGGGCTCCCACCTTGGCAGGGAGGGGAGAGCAGGCAGGCAGGGCTCCCACCTTGGCCGGGAGGGGAGAGCAGGCAGGCAGGGCTCCCACCTTGGCCGGGGCGGGCGGGGAGCAGGCAGGGCTCCCACCTTGGCAGGGAGGGGAGAGCAGGCAGGGCTCCCACCTTGGCCGGGAGGGGGGAGCAGGCAGGGCTCCCACCTTGGCAGGGAGGGGAGAGCAGGCAGGGCTCGCACCTTGGCAGGGAGGGGAGAGCAGGCAGGCAGGGCTCCCGCTTTGGCTGGGGTGGGCAGGAAGGCAGGCAGGGCTCCCACTTCGGCTGGGGGGGACAGGCAGGGCTCCCACTTCGGCTGGGGGGGACAGGCAGGGCTCCCACCTCGGCCGGGGCTCCCACCGGGCCCGGGCAGCGCTGCGGGGCCGCCCCCGGGCCGCACTCGCTGCCCGCCGGGCTCCGCCGTGCGGCTGAGCGGGCTGGGAGCAGCCGCGCTGCCTCTTCTCCTCCTCCTCCTCCTGTCCGCTCAGCTCGATGCTCTCTTTGGGAAACTCGGTTTTGGTTGGTTGGTTTGATTTTTTTTTTTTTGGATATTTGTTTTGTTGTTTTGGTTGTTTTTTTTTTTGTGGTTGGTGTTGGTTTTTGTTTGTTGTTTGGTGGGTTTCTTTTGCACTTCTCCCCCCCCCCTCATTCCCCCCCGCCTTTTTTTTTTTTTTTTCCATTTCCCCTCTCTGACACCGGTTTCTTACCCTTGAGCAGTCCGCATTGACTGAACGGAAGTTTAATAGTTTTTTCAGAGGGACGGCCAAGGCGGTTCACACTGATTTACCCTTGAAATGCTGAGATATTGTATTACAGCCCTTGGCAGCGACTTGATTCTTGGTTCCATTTATCTTTTTATTATTGCTCCCTTTCCAAGACTCGTGGTTGTGGAAATGGAAAGAAAAGAAGAAAAGAAAATGTCACATCCAAGATAAAACTCTGTTTTTTCTTCAGTTGGACTATTCTGTCTGGAATTTTTTAACATTTATAGAAACATCTTTTAATTGTCACCTTTTTTTTTAATGGCTAGAGAAATATTTGGTGGAACTTTCTTTATTGCATATTTCTCCATATCTATTTCATGCCACCTTTTACATCTTGAACATGCTGTTCATAAACTGATCATTCATTGTACACATTTTAAAGAGTGATGGGTAGAGGTGTAGCTTGTTCTTGTTATCTGTACTTCATTTGCCAAGCTAACTTTTAGCACACCATTATTTCAGACATTTCATTCTCACGTTACATCATTTTTGCGATACAACATTTTGTTAAATGTCAGAGATAACCTTCTCCAACTATTGTTTGTTCATTTATTCCCTGCCCAGTGAAGCCCCTTTTGTGAATTCTATAGTGGGAAACAGATGTTCAGACTTCTTCTCTTAATGCATGAATGTAGATTGTCTTGTTGAGTTTCCTAATGGTATCATGCTATCACTTTCAATAAGTGTTCCAGATGAACAGGGCACTTATTTTTATCTTTCAGTGCAGAGTCACTTAATTAAATTGTTCTAGCCAAAACACATATATAATTATACTGGAATAATTGTTTTAACTTGATTGCTGAAACACTCATCAAACTGACCCTTATTTTTTATTTACATTAATTTCTTTGTACACTGGGAAAACTTGATTTGTGTAATTAATGCTGGGCTATTTCTCAATAATAATTGCACTATAAGCAATTTCCTATTCTCTGAATAGCAGATAGTCATTCCTGGCCAATCAAATGCACTCTTGTTATTTATTGTATTCCTATACTATTATTATGCTTTTCTGGTGGACTATTAACTGCTGTGATGAGCGCTACTTAAATGAGAGCAATTCATCAGCATGCTGATATAGTTAACTACGGTGAGCTCTAACCATCCACTATGTGAGTAACAGCACAGAATTAAATGACCTCCTAGTTTTGATCCAGTTAGCAAAATTGTAATGCCCCTGGGCATGACTGTCTTCATTGGCTCATCCATTTTTTTTTCCTCAGGAAAAAAAAAAAAGGAGAAAAAAAGCCCTAAAAATATATCCTAAAAATGCACTGGGTTGGAACCAATGGTGAGCTGATGAGCAGATTCCTGCATCCACTTGATTATCTTACAATCTTTTACCTGACCTTGAGAAAGATTTAATTTGTTACTTAATAAGGAGCAGCAATTCAAATCCAATTTATGTCAACTCAATATAAAAACCACCTTGAAATGAGAAAACACGTTTTGTTAAAATGTCCCTTGTACTTAAAATCCTGCCACTTTTTAGAGAAATTGAAAAACATTCTCCTAAGCAACAGTTACATCTTGACTAGAAGCTTCTCATGGTTCACGTTCTCTTGAAGTTACAAGATTCCTATTAAGTTTAGGAGCAATTCTGCACAGGGAGTTAAGCTGAGGCTTTTCCAGATCTTGTGAAGTAAATCTTGTGTGAGCATTTGCACAGGTACCAGTAGGAAGGACTAGAAAAACAGTGGTAGGATTTTGAAGGTGAAGTTGGTCAGTTTGTACCAAAGGGTAATCTAACAGCATTAGAGTATTCATAGATAATTTATGTAGCTTTTTGTATTGAGGGTTGATAGTAGACAAGCAATATTTAACATCCAGTACAAGAGTTAAGAAAAACAAAAAACTGAGGGTTAGATCAAATCTTACTCAAGCAAAAGGGATGGACACACAGTGCCAGGTATGCATCTGGAATGCCTGAATGCTGTGGAAGTTTCAGGAGCACCATCACAATTATGAACAAACTGATATTTACACTTCTTCTACCCTTTAACATTAGAATTTGGCTTTCAAATTTGACACAATAACTTTGGAGCCCCAACAGAAACACATTTTCTACATAAGGTTATTTCAATAACAGCATTGCTTACCTCTGCAGAGGAAATACACAACACTTTCCTAGTCAAATGCTATCATTTTCATTAGTCCTCCACACAATTAATCTTATGTCCTCACACTTTCAACTTCCTGTGTCCACATGTTCTGATAATACTTTTGAGAGTCTACTTCCAAACAAATAAGAGGATGAATGGGTACAAAAATAAACAATGATTTGAAGACAGACATAGGAAAGGAGAGGAAGAAAGATAAAGCATATTTGGAAATTATATGTGCATGTAGGAAAGCTGAACAATATTAATACCACAACAAAATGTTTCTATATCTTGTAATCTAGATAATATCCCTTTCCTACAGTTAAAATTAATTCTCATAATAAATGTGTGTATGTGGCTGAGATGCAAGAAATTCTATCTAAAGATGTCATAAGCTTTCTACGATTTAGGACAAAAATTCAGGATTAAAGATTCTGAAAGATTCACTTGGTTGCACGTCTAAACCTTGATGCATAGATATTTGGAAATTAAATTCTGGAGCATGAGTCAGCAAGGATGACCACAATAGCCCATTTTATCTGTGTAATTCCTCAGCCCTTTTCTAAAAACTGTCTTAAAATCACCACCTCTGATGACCTGAGTACCGTATCATCCTGTGACATTATCAGGATTTTCTTATGAAGGTACCTTGGGGATCATTTACAAATGGGAGAGAGAAATTACCTAGATGAAAGGTTTCTCAAAGCCCAGGAAGGTGAAGCAGCAGTTTCTGAATGGGAGGAGGAAAAGAGACCAAGAGAAAGACAGTGTAGTGTGGAGGATAAAGTTCTCAGCAGGCAGAGGCATCTGTCTTGTCATATCTGTTGATATGACTTTCCTAATAATTTTCCAAATTTCCCAAACACTTCTCTTTCCATATGTAATTAGTGTCACAACTGACCAGAAATACAACAGATACATCGAAATTGATCACTAGAAACCCAGTTCTGTATCAACTCCTAAAGCATATACATTAAACAGGACATACTTTGGTCAACTAAGAGAAAAGAAATGGGAGAGAACAACTGAGTGGTATAGCAGAAATGCTGCATAAATTGTATATTGAGTTAAGAATATCCTATCTGTTCATTTTCTTGCTTTTTTTGCCATTAAAGGGACCACAGAATTAAAATATTTAACTGAAAATAAAATAAGTTTGGAATGCAGAAATAGGTTTGCTTTGTTCTTCCTTTCAGTACATGCCGCAGAAGTTAAATTTTAAAAAAAGAGAGTTCAGAGGTGACTAAAAATTGCTGGTACTTGAGTTTTTTAGAATATGAGCAGCCACAGTGAGTGCAGAACGTGTTTCATAAATCATCCAGTACTGCTGCAATATTATAGTACTTACTGTGCCACAGATTTCCATGTCAAAGAAGATATGAAAAAAATCCTTTTTAATAAAGGGAGAGTAGTCAATAGCTTTACAGGCCTGAGATCAGTAAATACAACCTTATGGAACTCACTGAAATATATTGCACTAACTAATGTCAGATACACCTTATTTTAATTTTTTTTTTCTAAAACAGTTGGAATATAATGCAAAAATCTCAGTTAAAATGTGTCCTTTTTATGGAAATTTTAAGAATAATGGAAAAAATGAAATGGGTAGAATTTAAAATTGCTTCAATTATGCATAATTTACTGTTTTCATTACGATGAAAATAAGACAAGCTGTAAGTTAATTCCATCTTCTTATAATTCCATTTAAGACACACAGTGACTTCACAGTCAACTGAACTTTTATCCAACCTGCAGTGAAACATTCATGTCAAAGCTCTATGAACAAACTTCAAACTACTCCTTTACCATAAAAGTAGTATGTTTTGTCTTTCCATCTTGTAAACTTACTATGCAAGAATTGTACTTTCTATCTAGATAATTATATATAACTAAAACTATTTACCAATTTAGTGAAACTTTGGTTTTAATCTTAAATATGAAACAGTGCTGTGATCTAAGAGAAGCCGATTTTAATCATTGCAAGTCCCAATAAAAGCTGTTTCCTCTGCATCATATTTACTAAAACATACTTCTAATCTTTTGGAGTAATCTTCATTAGTGTCAAGGAAAACATCTGGATGAAATTTGACACAATAATACAGATTTCTGTGATGCTTGTGGTGCACTGTGCACCAGCATACATAGATTCCTCAGAAGATCCAGGTCTGTAGTATATGCATCACTGGGACAAATATTATAGAATAAGTGCTCACAATTCTGATTTATATAGAATGGTATTTTTTGGCTGGGTGTCATTTATTCATGGATATAGAGCATGCAGTTGATAAGCACAACTACACAATAATTACCAGGCCAAATATGTTCTGTCTGACAAAGCACAATAGTCTGTCCCTAAATAAACAGTGCCTTAAACATAAGCTAAGCATACAGTTACTATTAATTTTTTCTTAAACCCTCAGTTACTACATTGATAAAGGTGATTTAAATCCCTACGTGTATTGGATAGGCTTCATAACACCTTCCTTCCTTCTTGGAGTGAAATCAGTGATACCCTCACATACAGAACTCTAAACTTTTCTAATTACAACTCATACTACACTGTCTTCCTCACGAGACAATGTAGCAATTGAAAGTGATTAAAACATATAGCAATTTAATCTGATATATCTGTCAGAACTAGCCCAAATGTAAATGAAGTGATGATCTCTCTTCCCGTTTGTTATATTTTACAAGAGATCTAGATTTTGTGGTTGGTCTCTTTTTGGAATGGACAAATCATTAAAATAGGGTCTATTCTATCTGAGGTCACATAAAAACACCAGATTTTAACTGCTGACAACACAAGAAGAGCAGTGAGAAAAAGAGGATCTAAACAGCTATCACTGCCACATTGTCTTCTTGTGTTTTGGAATAATTTTATTATCTTCTTCTTTTATAGTAGCTGAATCAAAATATGTAAACAAATTTTTATAGGAATTAACAGATGAATGCTGTGCTTGGGAGGCAATTTACAAAGAGTTCTGATGCACACGTTGCAGTTTCTTGAAACTTGGAAAATTCCCAGACCAAGAATAGCAGAAGACCAACCAGTTTTTCAAGAACTCAAAAATTATTTTAAGCAGAAAATGTTCTAACAGAGTAATAATGCCTGCCCACCCACATCCCCACGGCTGGTCAAATTCCTGCCTTCCTTCCTTTTCGTTTTGGATGTCTTCCTTCTCTTGACACAGATCTAATTTCCCTTTAATCATTAATATTCATTGCTTCAATTTTCTTTCCCTTTAACTTATCCCTTTTGTTATTGGGCTTTGTATGAAAATAGTTTGTTGAGTTTAGTTTATAGTTAAGCAGGTCCCAATTCTATCCCTTACAGTTGTCCTAGATTGCAAGGCAAGATGTATTCCATTGCCATCTGTTAGAGGTGTGGCAGTTATCTCCTCTTAATTGGGCACTTTTCTTTATCTCTTCCACAAACCAATCTTTCCCTACCCCCGGGGAGACATCTGCTGTTAATGGGATATTGAATGTCCCTGCATGGCTGATAAAATTCCATCATCCCACTGGGAGATGCTCTGCCCAGAGGGAGGAACCAAGCGTTTCTACCTGGAAAAGATCTTGAGTTTCTGGAACACCAGCACGGCTTTTCCTGCGCTGGATTTCCCAGAGGAACAGCTGCCTCTTCCAGTGGATCTTCAGAGGATGATTACACCCTTTTTTCCTACAGGATCACTGCTCCAACAGAACCACACCAGGCACTCCTGGAGGACTGCAGCCACAATTCCAATGGGACTGCGGCCAGCACCCCGCCCAACAGGGTGTCAGTTGTATTCTGACTCTGTCAGTGTTGTTTTGGTTTACCGCATTGTTTATTTTATCTTTTCATTTTCTTCTCTAATAAAGAACTGTTATTCTTGCTCCCATATTTTTGCCTGATAGCCCCCCTTAATTTCAAATTTATAACAATTCAGAGGGGGGGGGGGGTCTACATTTTTTTTTTCCATTTCAGGGGAGGCTCCTGCCTTCCTTAGCAGACACCTGTCTTTCCAAACCAAGACAACAGTGAAACTCCCATCAATAAAATCAGATGAGGCTTTTTTTGAGCCTAGTGCCTAAGAACAAAATTATTAGCAGTTATTCCAAATCTGAAAGAACTGCAGACAACTATAGACATAGTTTTAAATCTCTTCTTACAGAGAAGTATATTTACTCAATTCACAGTCTTCCTAGCTTCATCATAACCACACTGACATTTTCCCAGATCACTTGAGTCTCTACTTGCCAGAGACATAATCATAATATTTTACTGAATGGGAAAAAATGTATTTCAGTAGGAGAGGTGCTGATCTGATACCTCTAGATGAAAATGCTAAGGTCAATCCCAAAGGCAATAGTTGGCATGCAGAGTTATTTTATGTGAGACAAACATGTCTTTCTTCCCTATTGACTATCTAATGAAAACAATTTCATCAAACTCCACTACCCTAGTCACTGAAACAACTTCTGCAGTCCAATTTAGCATCCTGTTTCCATATTAAAACCCCCTAAATCAGAAGATACTGTGGCTATCTCAGAAGTTCAGTTCTATTTTTCTCACATTGCTTCATCTGTGAAGCAAAAAATTCTACCCTATTCCAAGTGATGCACAGTCAAAAAAGGTGTAATTTGTAATAAACATGCCTTTGGAACAAGGAAACTAAAAATTCATTGCCTGGCTAGCAAGGTAAAGGAAAAGAGACAGGATGGTCCTTACAGGTGAAAATCAGGTGCATGCTATGTTTCTGCAAGTCTGAGTTTCTTCCCACGCTGCCTTCACAGTTCTCCCCATCTTTCTCCTGGTGCTTCTGACACAGCTGTTCAGCATTTATCCCTTAACCCTACACTTTCTCCATCAGCATTCCAAATTAAGTTTCCTGAAGCTATTGTGAGACACTACCTCTATTGCTATTTTTTTCCAGGACCTATTTTCCAACTCGCAGTTCAAGCAGACAATCTTACACCTTAAGGAATGCTTCAGGTCCAGCATTCTTTCTCATTCTTCTACTACAGTGTCATCATCAAAGCATTCCTAATGGAAAGAACACTATTCCCTCTGCACCATACTATGCTGCCAAGTGAAACAGGGTGAATGCCAGCTCATTTATTTAGTTATTCCCGTCTTGTGGGGTTGGGAGATTCAGTTCCTTTTCCCACCTCTGCAAATGTATCTGTTCTATCAGTTTTGCTAAATCACTTTTTTTATTTTAGTTTTCCCACCTGTAAAACAGACATTCATAAAACATAATCTCATAAAGTAGTCTGATGCCAGTGGACACCAAAAATTGTATGGAGATAGCCTTGATTTATTAAGTTGATTTATAGAAGCACCCTGCACTATTTCTCTTCTCTGTCTTTCCTCCTTCCTTATCCTGCAAGCCGCTTATCTGGTGAAATGCTAATAGAGAAGGGAAATAAGGGGGTTTGGGAATAATCCTAGCTCTGGGTATCACTTGCTGTCATACCAAAACAAGAAATCTGTGTGTGATCTCGAAGTATTTAAGTTATTAAGGGAAAGTTATTTAGTCTTCCAGATGCTTCAGATTGATAATCTATAACATCATTATCAAGTATATCTCATGAGGGTTGTGAGGCAATGTTAAACATTTTGATGTCACAGACTGAAGATTCAACAAATTAAAAATATTACTTTTTTAGTGTATTACCTCTTTTACAAGCATTCATGTTAGGAAGAGATTGATCAATAGCAGGATCATCTCTATGACTTTATACTTCAGGTAAGGACACTTTTCCTTCAGGAGACAATTCCCAGTTCACAGTGTTACAATCTGAAAGATGATAAGGGAATAGCTAATTGCTGGCAAAAGACTAGTGTTTGTATTTTTAGGGTGTTACTTCAGCACCTGCAATCCACAGATCATCCTTTTCCAGTTTGCCCTTTCCTTCACTGGGAATGATTCTTTATTCTGTTAACTATACCAGTGTTAAAATAAGGAGTTGGTTTTGTTCAACAGTGTACACATTTAGTTTTCCCCTTGGGAGAGCCTGATGCATTGCTTTTTAAGCTATAGCCAAATGCCTTGGGCATGTTTTTCTAATTGAGGTTGGCTGAAACTGTTCTGCTTTCCTGCTGCCTGTCATAGGCTGAATTACAAGCAATGATGGGACTGGTTACCCAGCTCCCCACATTAATGACATATGTAGCTGAAAGGCATTGAGAAACTTTTACTAAGATCAAATTGCACAAAAACTTCAAAATTAAATGCTCCAAACCAACAGTGAGGAGAGAAAGAGATAGAACGCTATTTTTTTAACTCTGTGAACATCATAGCCATGCTTACAAATAAGATCAGAGTCATAATTCCAATATTGAAATTTGTTCTGTGGGATCTTTAAATTTAGGTCATTTCTATTTCTTTATCTGCCACAATTCCTTGCAAAGAACCTTAAAAACAATTAAATAAATAATTCAGCAAATGTAAAAAAAACTGCTTGTACAAAATATTGTAGGTCTGACAAGTGAAAATAAATAGGAACCAAGTAGATCAAAAAACTAAGACTAAATATTTAGAAAGGTTATCTGAATGATACAACAGTCTGAGATGCTAGTAATTCCATATGTGTACCAAATATGGTACTGTGCATTTGTGGCCCTCAGGCTTCATACAGCAACAACAACAGGAAAAACAGTAATCTGAACTACTGCAGTTTCAATATACACAAGTGCTAGGGTCTAAATCCATCATAAGGATCCCTATTTCCACCCTCATAGCTATGGATGTGAAATATTCATCTGTAGAAAAAAACATATGGTAAACAAAATTATGCAGTGTTCTCTCATGGTATAACTGGTGATATGCATTTGCTGTAATATACATGAAGTCCTCCTGGACAGAGATAAAATTATAATGTTCTTAGGCTTACTTTAATTTTTATTACTCCAACAATAAAAACTATATTGTTAACCTAATAATAAATAGGTTGCCTAAGTAGAATATATAATGATATTTTATATCCTATGAATAGGCTAAGTTCACTGTCTGCTTCTCCACGAGAAAAGGCAAATCAGAAGAAATGCTGTGAGACTGAAATGTTAATAATTAATGACTCAGAAAACCAGCCATTTGCAAAAGCAACAGGTGCTTTTGCAGACATGCAGAAGGTAATTGCCCAGGTGCAGAGGAGGTGCACAAGCTGGGAGCTACAAACTGGGTTTTGTGCCAAAGAAGAGAAGAGGCTGATAAGAAGCAGATCCTTCAAGGTGGGATAGTGCTTTTTATCATGCCAATGTGCCCCTTACACAATTGACTCAGGTGTGAAAACTCCCCTCTGAAAGAAGTACCTACAGTCACATGTAGACCTGAATGTTTATCCCTCTGATGGCTCAAGGACACTGACAGGAGAGGCAGCTGTCACGTCCTAGAAGGTGTCCTGAACTAGCAAAGGCCCCCAAAGCGCCCCGTGCTCACAGGGTGACAGCATCCCGTGCAAAACTCCCACCTGGGATGTCCCACCCTGTATTAACCAGTGAACTTTCTGTGTCATGGGCTCTCCCCACCCCTCATGTATCAAGGTTGTGATGACCACTGAGACCAAGGGACCACTTAGACCAAGGGATGATGCAATTGCAACAATCCAGTCTCTTTGCTTGATCCATGGGTGGTGACTATGTATATTTCTTCTCTTACACTTTTGTTTGTTTTCCTTTATACACATTTTGAACTGTTAACTTTATATTGCTATATTACAATAGACAATAATAACCAAAACAGCTACATAACTCCTTTCAAATTGTTCTAAAATAAACCCTACACAAACACACACACACATACATATATATATAAACCTGATCATTCAGGGTTGTTTCACTCTAATCCACCCCAAGGAACATATTAACAAAAACCTGGGCTACCTTTGTCTTCTGGGGCAGGTCATAACAAATTCAAAAATGTGAATGAAACCAAGAGGTTACACTTCTGTGAAAGTACAAAGAATTCCAGGCCCGCAACACCTAAATTTTCAAGAAAGAGAGTCTGGAATAACTTTCCTTGAAAAGATATTTTAAAAATTAAAAAAAAGGCTACAGTATCTCCCAGTTTTCCAAAGAAGAACATAACCCTCCCCTGGGATAAGGTACTATTCCACTAATTTTGCTGAATGTGGCAGACCAGTTACAACTCACTGAGTATGTTCAGTGAGCTTTTAAGAACTGGGCTGCTGAATCACTTTGGAGACAAATTTTGTGGGAAATCCATGACCAAACCTTGTGGATTAAATTTGTGTTTATGTCCATTAATATAATAACTGAGACATGCTTGGAACAGGACTGAAGATACTATTTGCAATTTAATAATGTAAACCACATGTAAAATAAAAAATTTAAAATAAAGTAAGATCCATATTATTATTCTGCACCAATATCTTTGTCAGTACTTCCCAAGTACTGGTTAATTCAAGAGACACTGATGCATTGGCTATAGTAGCAAGTCAGGCAAGAGGCATCTACTCACAGCACAAATTACCTAGAAACAATAATTTTTGTATAACTTGTACCTTACATGCTTGCCATGAAGCCTAAATATACACATTGTAAAGTTTTCCCATGGGAGTGATTTCAAAAACTGTAAAAGCAAAGACTTGGAAACTAGGAAGAACAAAATGGTATTAGAAATCCAGAAAAAAATAAACAAAACACCCTGAATATATAGTAAGTAAAAGGAGAAACAAACATTTTCTATTCTGAATATCAGCCCATTGTAAGCCTGTTCTCTGAGGAACCACTGCATCCTAGCAGGCAGTCTCTACATTTCCAGTTCCATGTCTTCTCTGGTTCTTTGCACACCAGCAAGAGAAATGGCAGTTTTGAACCAGGACATGTATCTCAATTTTGTCAACAGGACAGGGATTTACATGACCCTTTTTTCTTTGCCAAGTCCTTTGAATAGAATAGATGAACCATACTGATTTTATCTAAATGATAATTTTGGGTTTAGCTCAAGTAATTTTATTTCATAATTTCATTTAGTAGAAAATCTGAACCTCTCATTTGTAGAGAAATCGCTGTTTTGATAGCGAAGACCAAATAAAATAGAACCAAACTGCATTCTGAGATTAAAAAAATTACTCATATTACTCCCATGGAAATGCTCTGGACTATTTCCTTGGATAAATCATTTCTGTACTGCAGTTCATAGCACCTATCCACTGCAGTATTAGGCAAGTTACACCCAGATTACACACTGTTGAGTTTCCCATATAAATCCTGACTGCTGCCAGATGCACAGGATGCTTCCACTGCATGAATGAGGATCCCTAACTTGGACACAATCATCTCTCTTAATAGAGAAATTTTCAAGAGCTCTCAAGACCCTTAGGCATCTGGTTCCCATTGACTTGCTCTTGTGGCAAGGTGCCTAACTCCCTTAGGTGGTTTAGAACAGTTAATCATCAGCAAGTTTTGTCTGGAAGATTTGATCCATATTGTCCATTTTCTAAGAACTATTAGATCCAACTCTTTCTACAAAAAGCAAGGGAACCAATTCCAGCCCCCAAGAGTTGTAAGTTGTCAGTTAACAGACCTTCACACTCTTTCAAATGCTGATGAGCATCAGCATTTCACAGGGAGAAAGCCAGACACAATATTTTTTCATTGTTTCGTGTCATTTTCTCCACACAAAATACAAAACTCAAGTACATATACTCAAGTACATACCCAAGAATATAAACAAAGTACATTTCTGAGAGAGTAATTATTCCTCTATGAAGTTACCAATATATTTTTCTCAAAATACAAAAAGTTATTGTAATACCAAGAAATATGAGGATACTTTCAAAGGTAGTTTCTACTAAGAGTAGTGTTTTTTCTCTTTTTGTTATAACAAATAGAATTAATATGAATTTTATTATTTCCAGGTTTAATACTGGGCTACTGTTACTTTTTTTTTACCAAAAAACCAAAACCCACCAACCTCCTCCCCCGTCCCACGAAAAGAAAAAAGAAGATAAAAAAAAGAAAAAAACCCTTTATTAAATCAGAATTTTCTTTTAGACTTCTCCTTTAGTTCTGGAATTCATCTTCACCCATCACCCCATCCCCACAGGTTGTACCCCACAGGTACAAACTGCACAAGAATTTTCTTTTGCTGGCTTTTAGTTTTATGCAAATATCCTTTGTGCTAGAACTCATCTCTGCTGCCTTTTTTATAGCCCATTGTTACTGTTTTCTGCAAGTCCAAGGGAACACTGTTAATTGGGAAAGCTAATAACAACATTTCAAGACCAGCTATGAACTAGCATATCCTACTACATATGTTACCTATATTGTCATGCTTTTCGGATATACACAAAAGCTTCCATCAACTAAGCCAAAATAATATGCAATTGATATGAAATACACCAAGTTAACTGCTATAGAAACTGCAACACCAAAACATTTTGGGTTCTGGGCCCTTTTACTAATTAAGTACCTTTGTTTTCAATAAAAAAGTGGGAAAAAAAATTCTTAAAGAACACCATTAATTTAAAAACTCTGGAGTTAGGAAAAAAACCTTTAACTGCTAGCAGCATTTTTGAGCCAGGTACACAACTTGCTATTAGCAAGCAGCTCTCAATAGAAACCAAAATTGTTTTACTGAACTACTGATCCTAAAAGTGGCTATATGAGTTTTAATGATCTGCTTTTAGAGGACAATATGAGTGTAGGTAACAGAATCCATATTCCTTTCTATGTGTTTACATAAATAAACCACCAAATAAAAAAACCCTTACAATTTTCTTAAACAGGAAGAAAAATCCCTTCAAAGCTTTGCATTAATATTTCCTTGATTCACATATTCATATTATTTTTTAATGGGATATTCTTCTTGATATGCTAGGACAGAGAAAAGTAAAATCTTTTAACCTTAATGAGATTCACATGTAAGTTCCTCCTCACTTGAAGAATGTGTCTTACCATCCCACTCTCCCACATTTGCTTCACAGTGAAAAGGATGTTAAAATGGAAAATCAGATTCGTTTGTAAATATTACCCAATGAACTTCTTAGCAAAGACTGAAAATAATTACGTATACATTCTGTGGTTTCCATTTCCTTGGTTTTATTGTCTTTATGTAAATTCTCCCAGGACTTTTCAGGTTATATGTCTGGAAGCCGCAGCCATTCAGTAGAGTAAAAGTTGAGAGAATAATGAGAAATGTGCTGGAAAAATTCACATAAAAGCTTTGGAGACATGAAAATGGAAACAACAGATACGTAAAAGCCTTAACATTCAAAAAAATAAATGTCTACCAAGCATGTGCATACATGTGTTTTAGAGTAGGTCTCTCTGAATACAGACATATTATTTGTAAAGAGACTGTATAGAGCAGCAAAGGAGTTGTATCTGACAATTTTGAGATGCTTTCAGGATATTAAGGCAATAAAAGTCAGTAATGCAAAGAACCAAATATGATATGAAAATGTGTTTATGAGATCTCCCTGAACTCTTGTGCATGACAGCAATTTAAGTGTCATGCAGAATCTACAAGTAGGAAAGAATCTCTAGCTGTTATTCTTAAACATTCATATTTTTTTCTTCCAATACTCTCACAGAGACGTTGTTATTCAATACTAAATCTGTGATGTTAGACTAAGCTTAGCCCAAGTACGCTTCACTTTATAGAAGTACTAAAGTATTACGTATCAAAATTCCAAACCTTTAGCCATAGGCAGCCTTCATGACTCAAGTTTTATGGAGTAGTATTTTCAGAGGATTCTGATAAGATGATCTCTAAAACAGATAGCTCTTTAAGACAGTTCTTAACAGGTACCCAAAAAGGGAGGTTGGGTTCAAGCTGGAAGAATGGATGAATTTATGCACCTGATACCTAAGATAAATAGGTAATAGTGTTCTTGGCTTAAAGGAAAAGGCATGTAGGCAAACTAATCAGTACATGCTGTGACCTATCAAGCCCACCACCACAACAGGCAGCCAATGAAATCTCTCTAAAGGGCATCACAAAGGCAAGTGACCAAAGCACACAGCTCAATACTTTACCATTCATCAGCTGAGCAACATTAATGCATGCTCTTATCCTACAGCAAATATAAATTAAAAATGCATTAACTCAAACAAGATCAGGCAAAACTACTTGTAGCTAATACACACATACAGCTGCAACTGGTTTTTTGAGTGCATACATGATCATTTAACAAGGCTTATGTGCTGCAAGGGAACTTTGAATGGCTGCACTAACTGCACTTCTAATTGATTATCCACATAGAAAATATGACTTCATTTGCCACCCAATTACACTTATGTTTATGTCTATGATATTGAAGAGCTATACCCCTAGCTTAGCAGTTTTGCTAGTATGGTTCTGACTCATAGTATCAAAAGTAGACATAATTTTGACAGCAAAATCTGTCTTTTTATACCAAAAAACTTCAGTTTTGGTATAGCCAGACATAGATAAGTTAGAGTGATGTTTTTAGGTTATTTCAGTGACATGCTATATATAGCATTCTTTCAACATCCTGAGATTTAATCATCCTGAGATTTAATCACTCTAGTGCCTTTCAAAACTGCAGCTTGGCTGTTGACACCAGTTACTAAAACCACAGGCTAACTCATCACAAGTGGGCATTGCTACTAATATAATGACACACTACAAGCACGACTTAGAGGTTTCAGGGGAAATCCCCCTGATGACAGATATACCTTTGTACAATCTGAGGCTCATGCTGATGTACAAATTAGTAGGTTCAACACCTTTATTATGCAATTTGATCTGTTCTCATACCAACAGCCCAAAACAGCCTTGCCCCTTTTTGAGATACTGAGATATTACATTGACACACACAAAAAATAAATCTAAGTACCTCATCAGAAAATAGGAAGGGGGAATATAGTCTGCCAGGTAGTGGCTTGACTAATAACCTCAGTTTTCCAGTTTGTTGCAGAAATAGAAAGAAATTCTACAAGAATAGTTCATAAGTTTAAAGTCTTCACTACATGTAAGATAATAAGTATGGCAAACTTGTGCCTAACACACAATTTGAGGCAGCAAAACAAATCTCCTTACAGTTAGAGAGTATTAGTGCCAGAAATATAGAAGATGATTATACATCTCTCTCTCTCAATGTATTAATTTTTATAATTTACAATAACATCCCCTTATCTAAGGAAATATAATTTTGGAGTTTTGTAATGCTAGTTACAATGAGTAAACAATGTCCTGCATTTCTGTTCAGGAGAAACAGTATAACCATTTTATAGCCAACATGACTTCTGTGAGGAAGGAAAATATAGCAATGAAATCCAGACTTCTGGCTACCTTGACCAATTTTGCTTCAAAACTGATATTTCCTGCCAGGGTAAATTTTATTGGCTCTGCAACCAGGGTGAAGAAACTCACTAGTTCCATAAAACTTCATATGAATCTTTTACTTGACTTCTCAGCTTAGATAAAACAGCACAGTAATTCATATTAAATACAAGGCTTGTGAAACTGCTTTGCAGTCCTTCACTGAAAAGTGGGCTTGTTCTCAGGGAGCTGTGAAAATGACTTCCCAGACTTTTGTATCTCTTACTTCCTCATCAGCTTTCTTTGCCATGTATGTTATCAATCAAAAGCTGTAATGGAGGAACATTTACTGTAGCTAAACACAATCATACATGAATAGCCTAAAAACTCTTATCTTAATGCTCATTTTAGAGATTAAATTTTAAAAATTACAAAATAGACTTTACTGGGGAAAACCAAGCCAAACAACAAAACAGAAACAAAACCTACAACATAAGAAACACTGGCCACCCCTGTTCATACTGTCACACCTACTTAGAAGAATACAGCAGATATCTGAACAATCCAATATGTTGTGATTGTAATTCTGGGCTCTAGCTTGTCATTCAAGATAGGCCGTTCTGTCTTGTATTTTCTTATTTGCTTTTAAATGAGACATTACAAAGGTTATTTTTTTCAGACTCTGTAATGAAGTGATAATTCTTCTGTATGATTTTCTTTAAGGTATCATTGTGAGTTTCACTTCTTGTTAGGTAAAAATAGAGAGACTCTATAGTTTACATAACATGAAATACACATCCACACACACCATAAAACACTATGAGAGACAAACATCATTAGTAGAGGAAGCAGGAAGCCAAGAACACTCTTATCTATTTATCTTAGATATTTTTCTTACACAATCAGGTGCACAAATTCACCCATTCTTCCAGCTTGAACCCAATCCCCCTTTCTGGGTACCTGTTAAGAACTGTCTTAAAGAGCTATCTGTTTTAGAGATCATCCTATCAGAATCCTCTGAAAAATACTGCTCCATAAAACTTGAGTCATGAAGGCTGGCTATGGCTAAAGGTATCAAACAACCAAGACCTATGTGAAGCCTAGAAATAAACTCTTGGGTTCTTTTTAAAAAAGTAATAAAGCAGGAAAGCACACTGCACACAGTGGTTATCTGAAAATCCACTCACCATTTTCTCTATGTGGTACCCTGCTATGTGGTACCACCACCAGCAGCTCAATCAACTGATAAACAGATCCCACTCTTGCAGTGGAAGATCCTAAAATACATTCTGAGAATGGTCAGGGTCTCAAATAATAACACAAACTTTAGAGAAGAAAAAAGAGTTCCTTTAATGGTGCGTATAGAGAAAGAATTATAGGTTTTATGGGATATTGTAGTGCAACAGAATAATAACCACTCACTGACACCTTGTTTCTTTTTTCGTTCCTTGAAATAATTTTCCAATAGATTCTAAAAATCTAATGCAAAACTCTGCTGCTTCTTCAGATTAGGCTCCATTTTTCATTAGATGCATCCCAGTCATGACAGGAGACTCCAAATGCAGCTCCAATACCTAGAAATACAGAAACATCTTTTTGCATGAACCATTTTATTAGAGATGTCAACCTGTGCCCTTTTGATGAACAATTAATTTAGAACTTTCACCCTAAGTTAAAAACATGCTGAAATTTTCAGTTTTTGTAAAATGAAAATTTAATTTTTCAGTCAGAGACCCACTAGAACACACAGGCCATCTCTCTTCACATACAAAAGCATTCCTGATAACTGTTTTTTCCAGACAACTTAGATTTTCACAACCTGTTTTTGTTAGTTTTCTGGTGCTGCAAATGTGGTTGATTTCTTTCAAATGAGATATACAGAGACGTTCATATGATATAAACCCATATCCTTTATCCAGTAAAGAAAAAGAACAATAATGTGTAAGATTTCTTGTGAAAAGTTGTCTGATGTAAAGGGAAATACCTTTTCTTCTTTATAACATGGAGACCATGCACCTCCAAAAACATCCCTACCAAAATAAAACATGGAATTCACTGAAACAGTTTTCTTCCTCTGTGCCACAACCCTTCATTGAAGATGTGCCGTATTAAACCAGAGAGGCCTATAAATACATGTGAATCTATATATTACATATTACATACCATATTTACAATCTTGAATTACCTTCCAAGCTCTAAGTTTTTGTCACTTTTTCATTTAAGTGAAAACACAAAGTAACATCCCAAAGTGCTGCACTCAACTGCATGTAACTGCAAATTCTGCATGCTCCTTCTTCTCTTCATTGTATATTATTCTATAATATGCACTGGAATATACAGGTAAGGCAGATGATAGGTAAGTATGAAGTTATTAATTATAATAGCAATTCTATCATCAACAACGCAATAAAGTGCTAGATGAGAGATATTGTAGCGAATATTCTGATTCCTGCAGTAAATTCCGGCCAAACCTCCTTTACCATGCCAGGTCTTGCAAGTGCCTTTCAGAAAGCTAAAGGACTAGCTTGGGCAGGTTGGCAGTGCTGTCCCCAGGAGTGGACACAGGGCCAAGTTCTGGCAGGCTGGGTGAGAAGGGTTCCCACCCTCCTCTCCTGGGCATTGCTGCAGCCCAGCCCAGCCCAGTCAGAGGCACCAGGGGCTCACCAGGTAGTCACCAGGCCACTCTGCCGTCTCCAGATGTGTTCCAGTGGCCAGGACTGTGCCACAGGGCTGGCAAACGTCCAGAGATATATCCAGCAGCTCCCAAACCTCCCAGCCCCAGCACCTGGATGCCACTGCTGCAGCCCTGAGGAGCGGGGGCACAGGGTACATGTGAGGAAGCGGCCAGCAGCGTGCTCACTTGCACATTCTGAGGGAACACTGCCAAGGAGATGAGGATGGAGGGAAAGAACCTGTAACCCAGCTGAGTGGGAGCCCTTGTCCTGCTCTGCTCTGGTGTGGCCTCGCCTCGCGTCCTCTGGGTGGTTCTGGAAATAAATAAAGAAAGAAAGAAAGAAAGAAAAAAAAAAGTGGCGGTCAGTAGTTTTTATCGTTTCATTTCGGCTCAGTTTCCCGCTCGCATTCGGCGATCGCCACACGGAAGCGGAGTGACGGCCCCGGCCGGATTGACGCGCGGCTCAGCCACTGAGGCGGGAGCGCCGTCCCGCCGCGGCTGCGGCCCCGCTCCCACCGCGCCATGGACGCCGTGCTGAGCCACGTGGAGCAGCTGCCGGCGCTCCTGGCCGTGTCCCGCTCCGCCCTGGTGCGCCACTGGGACTGCCTCACCCTGGACAGGGCTCTGGAGTGGGCCCGGTATTTCCAGCACCTCCACCACCGGTTCCGTGCCCGTCCCCAGCTCCGGGAGGCCCTCGGGCGGCGGCTGCGGCGCTCTCAGGCGCAGCCTCTGCTCGGCTTCGCCGCGCTGGGCCGCTGCCCGCAGCTGCTGGGGCTGGCGCTGCTGGAGAACCGCGCTCTGCCGCCCGCCGCCTGCCGCTGCCTGCTCCGCAGCCTCCTGCCGCCTCCCGGCGGGGGCGCCGCCCGCGACCCCCGCGGCCTGGCGCTGCTGGCCCGCCGCAAGGCCGCTGCCCGCCTGCTGCCGCTGCCGCCCGGGCCGGAGGCGCGGCTGCGGGCCGAGGCGCAGCTGCTGCTGGGCCGGCTGCGGGAGCAGGGCCGGGAGGCGGCGGGGCGGCCGCGCTGGCTGCGCCTCGTTCTGCAGCAGCTGCCGCGGCCCCGCGCCTGCGGCGTGGCGGCGGCGGCGCTGGCGCTGCTGGCGCGGGGATGTGGCCCGGAGCGGGCCGGAGACGGGGATCGGGCTGAGGGCGGCGGCCAGGGCGGGGAGCCCGCCAGCGCCGCAGGGCTCCTGCTTTCCTGGCTGCTGGGCAGCCAGGAGCGATTTTCTGCCTTCTGCCTTTGCCTCCCGTCTTCCCATCTTGCCTTCCTAGCTGGTCACTATTCCCAGCTAAGCAGATCTTATTTGGACCTCTTAACCAGCTGGGGAAGCCGCTTGGTCTACGACCCCCTGCAGGGACGGTGGGTTAAAAGTTGCCATGACGAAGCTGAATTGTCCTGGGAGGAACTGAGGGAGCGCTTCAGCTGCCTCTGTCAGGGATCTGCGCTGCTCAGAGAACAGACCCAAGCTGCTCTGGAGCTCCTGAGGACACAAGATGGAGACTTCAAAGTCCGTGGCCTGAGTGTGTGGACTGACTTACTGATGGAACTAGGCTACTAATGCATTCACACAAAAGCAACGTGAAAACTTATAAAATCACATAAATCCGGGTAACTCTGATGTGAAAGGCAAGACATCTCCTCGCATCTCCACTTCGTTGAAAACCAAATGTTATTGTAACTGCTGATCACAATGATTCTGACTGCGTCAGGTTCTGAAGTCTTCCAGGGTGGCCTGGTGTTTTCTTGTCATTGTGCTGTCATTTCTGGTTAACACAGAGAATTCCTTCCTTTTCCATACTTACTGATTAATTATTTAATAAAATGAGGAAAATCCATTCTGCTTCAAATATGGAGTCATTTTCTGTTTAGAAAATTATGGTCATGGTGGTCATGTTTCTAAATGTTGGAGGCTGAGCAAAAGTTCAAAGGGAGGGTGGAGTTTCATATGTGAAAAACACAAATTCTTTAGTAGTGATTGTCTTCATTGGGCTGTCAGCTCTGGTGACCAGGTCAATGTCACCTGCTACTATAACTCTTGCACATGACTTAACCCCAGTGTCAGTGAATAAAGTGACTTAAAGCCAACTGGAAAGCTTCTTGAAAAGTTCTAAAATAAAGGTTTATCATAGGAAATAAATTATGCTTATGGAATAAATTACTTGTGTGGAAGTAATTGCAGACATAAATAAGTTCTTATTCTTCACCTATTCTAAAACAGAAGAGATACTTAGAGGTAGCAGCCTTTATATAGTTAGAAGTACTTCCTACTAATCTATCAAAAGTACAACTTTTCTTTGCATTCCTTGCTGTGTTACAGCGAGACAAGTTTCGGAGATCTGTGGATTAACATATTCTAAAGCTACAACTGTGGCAGTTGTCTTGCTGTGTCTTAAATGGAGTTGTTACCCCTTCTGGAACTTGCAGTCAGTCTATAAAGACCAATGTCCGTGGACCTCCTGACTGAATCAGTATTTCTGTGGTATCAAAAAAAAAAATCTCTCTAAAAATCTGTCTGAAATCTGTCAGTGTTTAAAACTGCTTAGAAGTGTAAAGCATGAAGTTTGAATTTATGTTGTCTAGCCACAGTTCCCTGTGTTATGTAGTTTTGGCATTTGGTGTGGAAACTCTGCACTTGAGCTTGCACTTAACGCTTTTAACAGGCATAGGATTTTTTTGTCTGTTAGCATACTTTCTGCTATCAGAGGTTCCTGATGAATAATATACGCAAAGATGCTAGACAAAGTTATTTGCTTCTCCCCAGATACTCATTAAGGGTGATTAACAAATATTGCAATAACCTTGCAAATGTTGTAGTATCACACCAAACTCCAACAATTAAAATCTACTGTTCCCAGGTATCTGAATGTCTGGGAGAAATTTCAGTGAGGGTGAAGTCTTAGTTTTGCTTGTCAGGTTAGATAATGTTTCCTGATTATTCTCAGAATGTTCACTATAAATTCTTTTAACTATTTCTAGAATAAATCAGATCCTTGTAGGGATTTTCTTCTTGCATTATTTCCAGCCTTCCTTTTGATAAACTTAAGCTTTGTGTTACAAAATTAGTTCATGAAGACATATGTCTTTCTTTCAAGTAATGTTTATTACACCTTTTAATAACTAAGTGCAACTACAGAATCTTTTACTGGCATAGCTAGGAAGTACTAGGCCCATCAGTGACTTTATTAAAAAAGTAAAGAAATAATCATGGGCATGAACAGGCAAGAGATTGGCCAGTGTAAACCTTATATAATGATTTCCAATTCTGTCTTCCTTACAGAAACAGGGATAGTAAAAAGGCAGTTTAACTGCAGTGAGGCAAAAGCACCTGGTTATAGCAATTACACAAAAAAATATTCCAGTCTGTCCCAAATACATTATAAAGAGAGGCCAGATCTCTGATTACCAAATTCCAAAATCCATATGGTATTCATTGAACAAATACACTGGTCTGCATTCCCTATTATTTCAGTGTGCTTGTCGAGTTCTCCAGGTAGCTGTGGGAATGATTAATTTTTTCTGGAACTCCATTTTTAATAAAAGTATAAACAGGAAAGGGACCTCCTCCTTTTATGTATTTGGAGCTAATGTGTGTAAATGCTTGACAATCTCAACTATCATGAGAAGCAAGATACTGTAAATGACAGGCTAAGGCCTCTTCCACAATCACCTTCCTCATTTTTCTTTTTTTTTTCCCTTAATAAGGAGAAGCAGATCTCTGCTATTTATTAAATGATGATTGAAGAAACTGCTATGCTTGTGTTTTAGAAGATTGGTAATGACTGTGGAGTGAATCAGGAGGATCTTACTTGCCCAGTTAAGAGCTAAGACATTTTCCTGCTATTGATGTTTGATTTTTTTCCCAAAAAAGAAAAAAACAACTTACCCCTTGACAAACATAACTGTAGCTCCACAAGTGACATACTAGGAGATGTCTGGATACAAAGTCGACTTTTTTCTTATTTTTCTTGTGAAGTGTCTGTTCCTTTGTACTAAATAAAATCTAGAAGAAAGCAAATTATATATTCTAGTATTTTGCAGTATGTATACAGATACTAGAATAAAGATAAATGATGTAGAATCAATTGTTCATTTATGAAAACAATATTAGCAAATCGGTACTATTCAGGTGAATACACAAGCATGATTGTCACAATGCATTAGCATGAATTTTTTTTTGCACACAAGGTTTCTTTCCCCCAGCCCTTACCCAAATAGGTGAATAAGGGTCTAATGTTCTTTTCAGTGAGCATGAAGGATGATTTTTTTTTTCTTCTCATGTGTAAGAGAATATTTATTAGCTCATGAAGGCAGACTAATATTTTAATCACATGAACATTTTCAGATACTGTTTAACTAGAGAGTTAAAGTTGTATGGCTAATTTTAGTTCTGCTGTTTCTGAAAAATTGAAGGTTTAAAGCTAAATTTTATTCCTTGTGAACAGTTTGGATGAATAACCCATTGCAGAGTGCCGGCAAAGGTGCTACGTCATTGCCATTCAGAATAAAAGGAACAGTAGTAGCATAGGCACCTTGTACTTGAGGAGCTTACTTATTTGTTGGGCAGAATTGCAGAAAAATAAATAAAATGCAAGTGGAAAGGGTGAGGAGAAAAGGTGGAAGACTGCTCACTTTTGAAGACCCATTGAGAAAGGGTAGATTTCCCCTTCACCAGAACTGAATGGCTTTGCTACTGCTGGAGACAGCATTAGCTTGGTAATTTTGTAAAAAATATCAGAAGAGTTTTGATTTGATGTTGGCTGTTCTTCCAAAGCACTCATCCTCTGTATGCCCAAATGACCACATTGATCAGTGGTTTAACTGACAATAAATATTAAAGTAATGAATGAGAAATGTTGTGTAGGGTAGGAAACTGTTTATTTAAATAGGGGCTGGTCTCACAGAGGCGAGACCAAAGAAACAGCATTATACCTGCCCTGGTATAAAATAGGTTTGAATTATCACAAGTATGGTCTGGAAAACTAGCCTTTTATAAGGTAATAATTAATATAAATCCTTCTCACAGGCAGTTTGCTCTCAGTATTGTATCCATCTCATGAGGAATTAATCAAACACATCCTTCTTTATCAATCAGTTATGCGCCATACTGGATTTCAGATTAAGAGATGCTAAACAACCTGGAAAAAATTGCATGTTTGTTCTCCCCTATGTACTTATTTCTAAAAATTCTAGGATAAAAAAATGATTGTATCAATGAACTAGACCAGATAAACACTTAGTGTAGCTTCATTCTCTTTGATAGTTTTTCAAAGGTAGCCTACAAAGACAATTTAATTTATCCTTTAATTCCTTGTGTGCCAGTACCTTAGAGTTACTGATATTATTTAAAATATTTAATTGTATGCAAATAATTTTCCACTATGTTGGTTCTTTCACAACTAGATATCTGTGTCCTTAGATCTTTAGAGTGGTTGGCATTTTATTTACAGTTAGTATTTTGATTCATCGCAGATATCACAGAGGGTGGCAGCAGAGCCTCTCTACACAGATATGCTTGGACTTCTGATCCAATATGAGAATCCAAGCCCAAGGGTCATTTCTAGAAGTAGAGGAGATGCAGGCAATAAACACCCACGGTTGTCAGAAGTTAGCCAGTCAGAAGTTTCCAGCTGAAAAGTTCTATTAAAAGTTTATTTTGTCCTTGCAATTCTAATTTTACTGGCTCTTTAATGTAGTCTAGGATCAGGTAATAATATAAACCATATCCTCTGTCTCTATCCACAAGCCCATTTTATTAATCATATTAGGTATGCAGCTCTTAAATTCCTTTTCTATTACATGATAAATTCCATAGTATTATGTGATCAATTTACTGTAACACTTAACTAGTACATTTTACCAGAAATCATAGCAGTATGCACTGAACAGAAAATGTAGCAATCAAATTCTGAATCTTGTCTTGAGCTGCACCTTCCTATTATATTTCTTCCTTTGGGAGGAATGTTCAGGATGATTGCTCAGACATGGGCTATTCATAGTGTGTATCTCACAAACACACAAATCCCAGCATTTGATAAAGCACTATTTAGATTTTTGGCAATTGTCGTGAGTTTTAAATCCCACCACAAAGATTGTTTGAATGTTTTCCTAAGGATAATTTCCAGTAATGAAATATGTACTGCTTTTACCTGCACGTTTGTATCATTGTTCCTCTTATGGCATGTTGGACTCAGAACAGGAAATCATAATTGTACTCTTGAGTTCCTGTGCATAGTTCAAAATAAAGTTAGCAATGGAAGAAAATTATCATGTGCTTTCTATCATGCATAATAAATATTACACCCATAAAAATAAGCCAACAATGCAAGACTATTTGCTATATGATTAAATTATCAGTTAAATATCTAGATAAATACTTGGTTTTAATGCTGAACAACTGTGAAAAAAATTTATATTTGCTTTGCTGTCACAGGAGGCGATAATGAATTCTCTTTAAAGACCACTAGGCTGAAATGTGAATGCAGCCTCTCTTTCCAATACTTATAGACTGTGGAGTCATTAATATTTTCTCATTAATGTAAATGAGCTAGGTAAGAACAATTGATTTCTTCTAGGAATTAATTGGACATGATCAATCCCTAAAACAAGTGTGACAACAAGGTCATTCATCAGCTGCTTAACATTGCAATAGCCTAAGCTTGCCCTTTCAGCTGGGAAAAGAAGCCATGCCCTGGAGAAAAGGCTTTTAAATCCTTGTGCTATTGACAAAAAATTGTGTACTGTTGTCTCTCACAGACTCATCATTCTTAATGTTGAGGTGAAAGTTGCTGACTTCACGTATTTTGTAATTTGCATTGTTCAGCCTTTGGATTTAGGGCAAAAATATGAAGAATATATAGGAAACTAAGGGTCTTCTCAGCTATGCAGGGATCTTCAGGCATTGGAAGTGATATGCAAGCAAATGTCATAATTTAATTAATGTCTAGATCTTCTACAAACTTTTGAGTGAGATGATGGCATTTTTTAATTATACCAGTGAAATAATCTGACCCATCACTTATTTGCTTCAAATTAGTTTGAGCACTGAATTCAGCTCCAATTTACGAGTGTTTTGCCTTTTTTTAAGAGGTTTGCTTTCTCCCTAGTGCAGCAAAAACACCTTCCCTCTTATTCTTCATAAATGTGTACAAAATCCTGTTCAACATCAAAGATAATATGCATCAAGAGAACGGTAGGATGACCATAATGCAGAAAATAATTTCTAGAATGTAATGGAAGGAACTTCTTAGTATTGCTGAAGTAGCCAAGAACTTTCCCCTATTTTTAAATGAGTCAAAATTCAGTAAGGAGACAACCCCTCCACCTGCAAACAGTACATCAAACTATCATTTAACCCAAGAAGCACAAACAAGATCCAGTAGCAGGAAATGAAAACTTGAAACAGTTAAAATAAAGATTTTATTTTCTGTAATAAGATTGTCAAGTTAATGGAATAATTTATCAACACCTTTTGTGGTTTTCATTGTTTACTTTCAGTCCTTTGCAGAGACTTTGTGTGTTCCTAAAATCTGCTTTTTTATTTCAAGCAAATTTTTTGGCTAGTAGGACCAAACATAAGGCCTGGTAGGGAAAAAACAAGGAAGAAAAAAGGAAGGGCTGTTGTGTGCACTTCCCTACCATGAAATCTGGCATGCTGCTTCACACCTCTGTGAGCAGTGATTGTAGTGTAGAACACAAGAGTGTAGCGTGGAGCCCGTGGCTCATAATGACAGAGCTGCAGTTGTAACATTTTGATGTGATCATTGTTCAATAAACATATGAAGGGTTTTATCTGGATCAGACTTAATACTAGTTGCTTTTGAATGTAATTGGATTTGTGACACTGGCTGTAATTGAGCTAGGTAGGGCATGAATTTTGGTGTGAAGTGTAACAGACAATATCCCCACCAGGAAGAAACACTGGACTTATTTTCTGAAGATCATAAAAATGTGTAGGACCATCCATTCCTATGAAAGAAATTTATTATGTGAAAAAAATTGTTTAAGTGACTGATAAATTATTCCTATGTTGTTAATTCTAGTAACAGAAAATTCTCATATTCACACCTTGCATCTATGTCAAGCCCTCTAAGATTTTATCTTTGTCCTATGGCTTTCTGCATATGACAATTTTTATTCATTTTCAATTGAGAAGGGCAAAAATGACTTAAATAATTCTTATCTGTGTTCAGTGATGTCAAAAATGTGTTGCTGACACTGCCAATTCAAGACTTTTGGAAACGTGAAATAAATTGCAAAGGACTAAGAGGAGCAATTTAAGAAGGTGCATTATCCAAACATATGTACATGCACACTCCACTAGTCACTGGACATCAGGTTGAATCTGGAATTACCAGAGTAACTTTCAGGTAATGGTGAGCATGCACTTGTTACTAATTCCTATTAGAAAATACCAGACCCTGTGCATGGCACTGACAAATTGCTCCCAGTGGTATCTAAGATATTTCACTGTTGTCATTATAGCCTCTAGCAAACTCAGGATATTTGAAAAGAGTATGGTGTTTGCAATGTATTAAAGATATTATATCCCTATTTATAGTCCAATTCCATGAATAGAAAATTCCAACAGAGAATGTTTACTATAGAAATTTTGGAATATAGAGCTTTTAAAGGCAGGTATGTTTATTTTATGGGCCAGGTATTTAGAGAAAAGCAATTAAAGCCACCTTGATCATTAACCTTTCAGTTCCTCATTGAGCACTTTAAGCACAAGAAAGTGATTGCATTTTGATTTGTAATGCTTCAGTGAACTGGCCTTCTTCACTGGGTATGTGTACACTGCACTGTAGCACGAGCTCTAAACACTTGCATGTGTTTTTGTTTCACTGCGATTAAACTGATTTGCTGATCTAAATTCTTTGAACTCATGGATTGCAAATGCCTTTTACCATGAACTTTGTTCAGTCCTTTTTACATCTACTTTGCAAAGCTATACCACGTGCCATAACTGCATTATCGTGGTTATTGCTATTTGAGAAGACTCAACAAATTATAAGCAACATCAAATCAAGAGAATGATTTATAGAAATATAGCTTGACTTTTGCAGTATAAATTGGAAGAAATGACAGTGTGTTATTTCTCCATCACTGAGTATGATGACCACAAGTTGACGAATTCTTTCTCCTTCAGGAAGGTACAGGAGGTGAGGAAAAATGCCAAACTACATCCCACGTAGTTGGCCTAAGAAATGGATTAGCTGCATCAGAAATCTTATTTTCAAACAGTGTATGTATTAGCAGAAGAGACATCTTGAAAAGTATTTGGGTTCTCAGAAGCTAATGGGAATTGCTTGCTGTGCTCATAAATGTTAATTTGCTCTTATGTTAATTTTAAAATTTCTTTCCAACAGCAATTAAAAATAATAGATAAAAAGAAACATGAAAGTTAAAGAATTTTTTCCTCCTGTCTTATAATTACAGAAAAATAACCCTTGTGTGGGATGAAGCTTTTTTTTCCTTCAGCCTTCATAAAGGCATATCCAAATAAACCTAAAATACAGATCTTAAAATGCAAAGGTTTTTCATCAACTTGGCAGCTGTGACATGTGATCGTAACACACCTGATGTATCCTTGTCTCTACAAAACCTCTGACACAGTGGCATTTTGCTCTTTATGTTGAAGTTTGTGACTTCAGTGTTTAGAGAACATTGCACACGTACATGAGGTAAAATGTTCAGCTACTGATCAAGGTCTGGAAGGGACTTTTTCCCAATAATGTTAGAAGAGACCTTAGGTTTTCATTTCTCTTTGTATTTAGCTTCATATTTTGTAGTGTGAATTGTCACTGCAAAGGTTGGAAATGTTGATTCTTTTAGTCTTCCCTTCTGAGCCTGTCACATGCATACAGCATGACAAAAATGGTTTGGTCCAACTAAAGCAACTGGTTGAGAGAAGAGAGATTATGATATGTAATGGTAAAAATAGGAATTTCGTGTAATCTCAGTCTATAGGTCTGCCTGTACGCTTCTGGACATACCAGTTTTTTTTAAGCAGTGTTTTTACTGTCAAAACATGATTTTGGATTGTGAAATTTTTGATTTAAATGTAACACACACTCAATTAAGAGTTATTATCCAAAAACTGTATCTTTTAACTGTGTTCTAAAGAAAGTAAATAATGTTGGTGTCGGGCTGCTGAGTGAAGCATAGAGAAATCAAATTTTGTAGAGTGATACAGGGAGTTTGTAGCAGTTGTACTCTTGATGCAGGTATTTATATTTCTGGGTCTGATTGCAAATCTGTCCTTGTTTAAATAGGAGACTAAGATGTTTGGAATGTTTTACAGTGGTTCAAAAGCAATTCTTAAGAAAAAGCAAGTAGACATTTTATATTACCAACAAAATTGTTCATCACATACACTGTTGTAGACTTCATCTTGGTGACTTGTTTATTCCTTTGGCACTCCTGTGGTAAAAGGTAATTAACTTCATATGAAAAAAAAATGGAAAATGGTAGCTTTTCCACCACAATGAAATGCTGAAATCTGAATGAATGATGAAGCCTTTAGAATTAGTGGCAACATTACTGTAGTGAACTCAGAGAGTGACCTGCCCTGAAGGAACAGGGAAAAGCAATAATGTGCATGTCCCATCTGTCAGGAAGGTGTAGGAGACATTTGTTACATAATGACTGTCCCATTCACTGAAATATTATGGGGATTAGAAAATACCTTGCATAATTTATATACACCATCTCTATTCTGGAACCATACATTATACTTCCCACAGACAGATTAAGCTGACATTCTGAGCCATATGCATGGTTTATGTGGGTAACATAATACTTTCAAATTATATCTGCTATGAGCCAATAAAATTAGTATGGGGTAGTTAGGCAATAGCCTAATAACAGCTAAACTAACAAAGGTTTATAAAATACTTCTCTCCTAATTTTTCATGGGGCATTCATTGTTTTTAATTTTTTTTTCCTTAGCTTTACTGATGAAAGGCAGCATTAAAAACCAGTACTGTTACTACCCAACATGCCAGTGTTCTCAGGCATATATAGAATTTGAATCTCTTCTGCTCAAGTATTAATTTCTATGGTCCAATAACTGATTTTTCAGCTAATATAGAATTCCCACACAGCTACGAAAAGTTACACTCACTTAGAATTGAGCTGCTTGAAATAGAAAATGTGATGATTTTAGACACGTTTTGTGAGACAGCATTTTACTGTTGCAAAGGATGTGGGAACATATGGCTGGGGTAGGAGGTAGGTGCAGCATTTTCTCATGGCAACATTAGTGGTTTATGCTTTGTTCAAGTACAGCATTCACTGTGTATTTTCTTTACTCCTAACCAAGAGTTTAGAAAAGGGACATACATTATGATTAAATTAAAAGCATTGGAAAGGAATGGAATTTCTTCTTTCCCATTACTCCTTTACAAAGATGCAGAAGATAGATTGTCTTAGAGAATTATTGATGTAGTCATTTCATCAGATGGGTAACATCTGAACAGTAACTTTTATTCCATTTTCCTCAATCAGCTTATATTTATTCTAAAAAGTACATTATTGCATTTAGGTCAGTTATTTCCCTTATTTAAAATTCTATTTCATAATTTGAAAACAAAGTTGTTTATTTCCATTAGGAAAAAATACTTTATGTCATACAAGATATGGAGAAGGATATAGATCTAATGAATAAAAGAGGAGACTAGGTTTAATTCTATTTCATGCCTTTGGAGGACTGGAACTGCCTGGGACACAAAGCATTGATCTAATATCTGTTCAAGACTTTTAGGATTGACACATGTTAAAATTTGTTTTATATTTTAAAATTTGCTTTCTGACCATTAGTGTGTTATAAAAACTGAAAGAGGTGTAACCTCATGAAAGGGAGCTCTTCCTACTTTTACCACTGCTTTAAACTTGTAGCAGAGTTTAATACCACTAGATGCATTTGCTGATAAACTGTTTTAATTAGGCTTTATCTCACACCTCAACAAACACACTCCACACAGAGTTCTTAGGCAAAAAGAAGCTGAAACGTTTTCTTGCTGTAAGTTGGTGGTTAGTGTCAGCAACAGCATATTTTGTTTATGTTTTCCTGCGATAACTTTCGGTTTAGAGAAAAAAAAAACAACCTTAAATTCTACACAAATAAAATGGGAAGGAGGCTCACATTGTAGGTAACCATACCGACAGAGGTTTTGCCATCCTATTGTGCTGTTTTGGGCTTAGGTGGAGTTAATTTTCTGCACAGTGGCTGCTATGAGGACGTGTTTTGCATTAGTGCTGAATACAGGGCTGACAACGTGGAGGTGTTTTTGTAATTGCTGAGTGAGGCTTGCCCAGAGCCAAGGACTTCTTTGCTTATGGCCCTGCTGGTGAGAAGGTCAGGCTAAACACCTGCCTGCCTATGGGAAGTGGTGAATGAATTCCTTCTTTTTACTTTGTTTGTGTGCATGGCTTTTGCTTTCCCTAATAAACTGTCTTTATCTCAACCCATGCATTTTCCAGTTCTTACCCTTCTGATTCTCCTGCTGATCTCATTGGTGGGGCAGTGAGTAAGGGGCTGTGTGGTGCTTGGCTGGGTTAAACCATAACAGCTACTGTAAGTTTTCTTAGAACACAGAATTGTTGGTGATAGAGATCTAAGGAGAATAAAGCTATAGAACTGCAGTGCCATTTCACTAATGTACTTGAAAATCCTCATGGAAACTTGGTGGTCTTTTCACTGATTTCTTGAGTGTTCCTTCATGAAAATGGCCTCAGGTTTTTCATTCTGTTTGACTGCTGCCTGTTTGTGTGCTGCCCTGAATGCTTTGTAAGTCAGCAAGCAAGCTTGTCAGTTCCTTTTGTGCTGCAGGTCTTTATTAATAGGGAATATGTAATATTATCTGTTCTCAAACTGCCATTTGTAAAATAACTGATTCTTCAAAGAAAAGAAACATTAAGTATGAGCCCTGTTTCTTCTGCTGCTAGTGGTATAGACCAGTATGGAAAGGAATTTATAGTTTGGAGTCTGCCTCCCAACCCTCTGCCCAATAACAGCAAGCAACTGCTTTCATGACATTTTGTTACTGTGTGTCAGGAAACAATAATATGTAGACCTAAATAAGAAGTGGAATCCTGACACTGCTGAGTGACAGTAATCTATTTTTTGACTGCCCTGACCTTCAGAATGGAGTAAAACTGCACAATTTAAGGCAATGTCTGAAGATTCTGAGGTAGCTGAGCTGCAGCAGCTCCTTGAGCCAGAACTTTCAGCCCATTAGTCAGAACCCCATGGCACACAGGTATGGTGGATATACAAGCAGGAACATGAGAGTTGTACCATGGTTATTTTAGGCTGCTAAATCAACATACCTACAGTTAAGGAATCAAAATTTACTAGGCAATTTATTATATTGCTTCTACCAGCTACTATAGAAAGCTTTATAACATTTAATTATTATTCCAGTATTCATTATTTGAAAGATAAATGAAAATTGAGCTGTGTTAAATATTGTTTATTTTATGTCCTTGGGGTCTTAACCAAGAATAGTAATTTTGCTGGTTCCCCCCCCCCACTTTTCTGCAAGAGCTATGATGAATTAGAATATTCAAGTTCTTTAATTAAAATATTTCCTTTTGTGCTTGTTTTAACATGACACACAGAATTGATTAACTTTTCCTGAGTATATTTTGGAAGACTGATAGTTAAGTTTTTCTAAGTTTAGCTTTTATAAAGATCTTACCTGAAATTATTTCTGTGACAAGGTCTTGCTCCTAAGGTATCACAATAATGAATCAAAAACTTAAGACTATATGCTAGGTTGCCACTCTTTGTAATGTAATTAGAAGGTGAAGCAGAAAAAAAAAATTCTATTTCCAAACAGAATCTGTAACAGATGAAGAAGGGAGAAGTTTAATAGGGAGGTGCATTGCAGAAGAGATATAGTAGCAGTGAGGAGCACTGCTGTTACTGTTTTAAAACCTACTGCTTAGCTGGAGTGCCCAAGTGAATACAGGAGCTCTTTACAAATCTTTTCCCGTGTGGATATGTGAAAATGTTATTTATCTTGAAAATGTATATCTGAAAATTTTGCATGTTTCTTTTTTTAAATAGCCATGCAAACATTCTTACAGTTCTTTGTACTCATAAAGTCCCATCCCCTAATTTAGAGAGCTTACTTACTTTAAAAGGAAACTCTTTTCCCTGGCTGTGGAAAACAAAGAGGTATTCAGGAGTGGTTAAGAGGCAGGAGGGCCAAGGCTTTTGGAATGCTGTATGTAACATGAGAATCCCTCAGGCAGAATGGAGGGACCATGCAGTCAGTGCTGCAGATTCCTACCTGCCTACAGGGATATAGTTATGCAATATTAAATGTTCTTTTTATTAAACTCATAATATTTTCCTTATTAATTCTATAATCTTTCAAAGAATATTTTTTCACTTATTAAGTAGTGAAGTATATACAATTTTTAAATTAAATTTTTATTAAGCATTAAATACTTGAAAAATATTTTTCAAATCCAAAACTGAAGAGTATTTAACTATTAGATGTGCAAGTATCATGAAATTGCATTTTGAAAACAGGAGCAAATAGTGTCTTCATGTAGAATCTGAAACTCATTAAGCTTCTGGTAATTGCTGTCCCAGTATTTTGGGTGCTGGTTTGCACTGGAAGTGGGGGAGAGCAGCTTAGTTTGGGTGCTGAGCAGAGATTGAGGCCCTCAGTGCTGTAGGCTGGGTGATATTTTGAGGAAGCTGTTTTGCTTTGCTAAAAGAGTGTGCCTTTGCTGAGTTTTTGATGAAGCTAGCCTGCCTGTTGGTGATCTTCAGAAATGCTCTCTGCACTTTTTCATAATTTTATGGTATTCTTTGAGCCAATTCCTGGGCAAAGTGAGAACCAGAGTGGCTAATTCCTCTTACTCACACCAGAGGAATCCTATGCATTTTTATGCCATCTGTGTTTGCTTTCCATGTTCTAAGAGATCTCTAAATGTACATTTTGTTGGGTTTTTTCCCCCTGTAATTCAGCGTATGTTTGTTAAATGCTGGATCATTATGTATTCCCTTCTGGTGGATTATGCCCATTGGACATAGGTGGCACTTGTGGGTAGTATTTGTGGTTATTTATTTCAAGTCTACAATAAAAAGTTTCCTCAATTCTGATTGCAACTTTTGGCTTCCTTCTGGTTTTGGCAGATTGAGAGGGTTTGTTTTTTTTTTAATTTCCGAATTTTTTCATTCGTATCCAAGTGTCATAATGTAATGAGCCTTTAGGGGACTCCTGCAGTGTTTTCTCTGTTTGCTTTATGTGTAGCCTTGTTCAGAAGGCTCTGGCAGTTTGCAGCTGTTTTAAAACAGGTTTGAGATCAAAATTCTGGAGGGCTTCAGGAAGCCTGTCCTGCTGGGACACAAACCAGTGTGAGGTGACTGGAGGTTAATATGAAGTAGAGAAGAATCCATGAAAATGTTACAAACGAGGACCTAATAAGCATTGAACACTCTATGATTTCAATATTGATAATAAAATGCACATTGTCACAAGGAGCTGTGCTGTGCAGATGTAGCTTACTTTGGTGCAGATTAATTGGGCTTAACAGGACCTTAAGTCTGCTCTACAAATGCTGTATATTAAATAATATATTAAAGATGCAGTAAGAGGTTTTCACCTGTTAGAAAGAACAACCCCATCTGTAGGCTACAGCTGTATTGGTTGATGATCTGGCTTTAGGCAGTATCCTTTTTTCTACTGAATAATAAAAAATAATTTTTTAAAATTTTGTCTGAAGTGGTCTTAGTGAGTGGTGGACTAATACTGTAACATTCAGTACTCACTGAATTTAGGAAGACTACTGAAGTTCATTGCACAATGACCGTTCATACTGCAGTAGGGGAGAAATCTTGGCCCTTTCTACATGCCTTTTGTTTGCACAGTTAATACTGCTCATAAGAACAAATCTCATGTTAAAGATGATAATGTAATATATTACATTAATATCTTCAACTGATCCCACTGACTGGGACATTTTGAAATATTTATTTTGCAGAGTATGTCTTACAGTATGAGCATTCCTTCTGAGAACAAAGGCCAGCAGTCTAAGACAACATGTAAATTTTCAGTTTATCTATTTCGGTATAATTAAATGTTACAACCTCTTTTCACCTACTTTTATTCTCCCTTAAATTTATGCTTATTTTTTACTAATTCATACAGCTTACTTAAAAAATATTTTAGATAATATCAAGATACTTGTATTTTGTAATCAAAATATTAAACTAGGGTAGTTACACTGGTATGATCTTAAGAATTTAGCTGTACTTCTATAAGAGTACAACTCTATTTACTCTAAGGACAAACATTTAGACACATTACTTCTGGAAGTAATATTTCTCTTTCAGTTGTTCTGTTCTTATAATATTTAACAGTATCAAAATACGTGGTTAAACATAGACTGGCAATTTAAAACTGTTTTGACTGCTACACAGAGTAACCTGCCTTTTAATAGGATGTTTGAATTGTGTTATGGCAACCTGATAGAGCTAACATAATCATAAAATATAATTTTTTATCAATGAAGACATACTAATAGGTTGCTGTGATGTAATATCTGAAGATGCTTTAGTGTATTTCTTGTTTAATGCCAGTTTGCAGAGGTACATCTCATTTTTATAGGATATAGCCCAGCCTATTGGGTTTTAACTTGTGTAGACATTGCCTCAAAGTCTATCTCCTATCATCCCTTCCAAAACGTCGTTTTTGGTGAGAGAAAATCTGGGAGAGGACCAGTCAGATCTGGTGTAGAGCCAACATGGGAGTCCTGCAGCTGACAGGCATTGAGATTTTTAGTGAATATCAGCAAAGTGACAACTCTGTCCTGTGATTTCAGTAAATGGAAGAGAGCTCAATATCTATTGAAAATAAAGTAAAATTGAAAGATAAGCCCTAGATATTCTGAGGGAAGAATAATGCTGGACAAGCCACCTCTGCTGCTTTTACCATAATAACATGAATGAAGACAAAAAGAAAAGGTGGACCACAAGCATCTGTATTTTTGTCCTACCAGAGATTTTACTCAATAGAAAGTCCATAGAAGTTTTCATGAGAAAAATAAGCTGCATTTATCTAAGACAATTTACCAGACCAGCCAGACACTGTTGGCCCATCTGGAAAGCTGACAGTTGCAGGCACCCATAACAGGAAAAAGTGAGACACTTGTCTCTGTATCTTGGTTACCACTCTGCAGATAAATTCATAGCCCCAAACTGTTCAGCATCAGGAAATGCAGTTTTAGCACTGTGATATGTTACTGTCTGCGTGTATTTTGGGTTTTGTTACTTATCAGTTCTCTTGATAAGTTATGATTGGTCTTACAATTGATGAGCACATGTGGGCAAAGTTTTTGTGAGTAACTGATGAATTTTGGGTGCCTCAGGTTTTGAAAGGCACTGATTTCATGTCAGGAATATTCAGAGATTTTATTTTGAGGTTCTGGCATTTATGTGCATAGTAGACCTTTCTCCCTTTCACAAAAAAAATGCCAAATTGAAAATCTGTGTAGCATTTATTCTGTAGTAGTTTGGCACTCGAAAGTGAAAAATGAAAGGACTTGCTGAGCTAAATCACTGGGGGTATGTGTGGGAGGACAGTTAGCAGAGCATGTCGTGCTGTTTCACAGTCCCTGTCAAACCCAATCATCTTGCATTTTTACCTGCTGTGGATTTCTCCATTTCCAGGAAATCGTTGTTTATCTTTCTAGCTTGGGCTGTTGGGCCATTTTTTAAAGAGTGGAAGAAAAAGGTTATAGTAATTTATGTCATAAATTACATATCTTACAAGAAGGCTATTAGAAATAAGTATTAAGATGTACTGTGGTTAGTATTCCATGTAATTTGGTGCCTTTTTTTAGTAATGTCTCACGAGAAATGATTTGCTGAAGTACCAGAGATTCCGTATGTATCTGTCTGCTATAAATGTGTCCCATTCACAATTCAATTCCAAGCAATACTTTTATATTAGAAACCAGCAAGGCAGTGCATGGCTGAAAGTTCTTTGTGTAGACTATTGTAATGTTTGTTTTAGTACTCTGCTGAAGTCTGCTGGCCAAACTCAGGCCTAATATGAGTCAATTAAGTTTTTTAAAACCCCAACATTTTTTTTTTGTGGTTTGTTTCAATAAAATACTGAACAAAAATCAATTTAAAAAACAATTGCCTTAAAAGTTTTTAAGCTTCTAGACATCACTGTACAGTAATTTTTAGTTATGAGTCTTTTCAAAAGAGATGGATAATCTCTTTTATCTTCCAGATGTCGAACATTACAATCGTTCCTTTTGCCACTGGGCTAGTATGCAGTCACTGAGGAATATTTGCCTGGCATCTCTCTGCTTAGGCTGCAGCTTTACAAATAACTGTTCATAACTTCTCGTCTCTCGGCTGCATTATAAATACTTTAAGGTTCCCAGCTGCTCTGTGTTTTTACAAACATCTTAAAATTATGAGCTTACTGGCATACAGCTGGGTGAATGCAGTTATGAAAGGTTTATACTCCAGGAAAATTTCTGAATAGCATTGGAATTTTTTACTTGTTGAAGTAATCTGGTGTTAGGAAAGTAGGGCCTGCAGATTTTTTTTTTTTTCCCTACCGTTGCCACCATATTTTTTCTTTCACACCTGGTGGTCTGACATCTGTGAAACTATCTTATGTCATCATCTAGTCTGAGTTGTAGAGAGCAACCATCTAAAATGCATATATCCACAATGGGTTTGTAGCAAGAGGTGATGAAGGAACAAGAAAATGATAGCTGTGGGCTTATTTATAGCACAGAGTACTTTCCAGGTTTTGTTCATTGAAATTTTTAGGATGGCTGCCTCTTAGGGAGTATGCCATAATAAATCATTTCTCTCCTTACTGGATGACTTAGTGAAGTTTTCAGTGGTAACTCTCCAAATGGGGAGTACAGAATCTTGCTTCTAGAAGGTCTGTGTACACTAAGATCATGGCTGCTTGCGCAGCTAGAAAAGCGAGAACAGGATGGATGTCTTGAAAACAGCTGTGAGTTATCCTTGCATAGCTGAAATCAATAGCAATTGCATGTATCACTCCCTTGGAGTTGCCTGCTGGCATGTTTCTACATCACAGAATATTTAGAATCTTAATAGTTCACAGATTTCTTCATTTTTGCAGATTTAAGATCCCTGATAATTTAGTGCTTAGTTTGACTATCAAATTACAATTTTTAAAATCCATCTCTGTCATAAAATATGGTGTGTTATTTTTGAACTTCATTGTCTACCTGACTTGCTTGTTGTTAATTTTAATGATCAAGTCCTTGGGGCAGAAGGGTTGTTCTAAGGTTTCACAGTATGGAGTGCAATGATAGAGATTAAGTATGTGGGACGGTGATGAACTGCATCCTCTCTGGCATGAAGTCAAGAGCATTCAGTTTCTGGTTTAACAGTTCATGAACTGGCTTTTGTTTTGACTGATGATGTATTCTTTCTTTTCAGACATCTGGGAGACTCAAGATATCTGCTAGCAAACTGTGCTTCCCTGTCTCCCTCAAATGGTGTTCCCTCACCTAATGTTCATCTCTGGGTTCAACACTACTTCATAGCTCTTGCTATTGATAATATATCATCTGCAGAACTACGGAAATGAATTGTAGGCAAGATATGAAAAACTGTCTTCTCTCAGCCAGTGAGAGTCAATCACCTGATACAGGCAGAATTTCATTTAGTTTTTACTTATTGGGCTCATTTTCCTATAGAAACTTACCCATCACATTGCTTTTGCTAATAGACATCCATTCTTTTGGCAAATAGTCATTTTCCTCTGCTGGCTTTGTCAACAGGCCTGTCTCTCTTATTCACGTGGCACCTATTGACTAAAGACAATGCAAATAAGCAGGTCTCATAGCCCATAATTATTTTCATTTTTTTATTTCATTTCCTTCAGTTAAAGAAAACCAACTTTTTTTCTTTACTGCTAGTTAAAGGACTGAGGTAGATCTTGTCTTTATAGGACACTTTCAAACATAGCCGAGCCATAAGGTTTTACCTTGTGTAGACATTGCTCCAGCATCCTATCTTCCCTTCCAAAACCTCTTGCAGGTGAGACAAAGTGTGACAGCACTGAGATCAAGTGTAGAGCCAAACATATTCATTCATATTTGGCTTTTGTTTTTAGTTTTCAGGTTAAAAATATCTTTATGTTTATTCATTAAAGAAATATTTCAAGTATATATATCCATAATTTATAATTAAATGTAGGGATTTATTGATGCATTCATTAATTTATAGGTCCATTAATAGATATAATGATTTTTATCAATAGTTTAATGATAAATAGTATCATTTATTATATTAATAAGATTACTTGATTAGACTGAAGTAAACAGGAAAGAGTAATGGTTCATGCTTGCAGCATAATAATGATTGCCTTAGGCCTGCCATCGGTCTTACACAGATGACAAGCATTATAAAGTAAATAATCAAAATTTTTACTACTCTTGGCACAGGTACTTGGAAAATACATTCAGTATTCTGACTTTTCCCTCACTTTCCATGCTGTTTTCTCTATAAACATTCTGCCAAATGTAGAGAAAAATTCCACTTACCATTTGTTTGATTCTCCTCCTGTGCTAGGATCTGTTCCACACCTGTACATTTTTCATTCATGCTGTGCCCTTATTGGTTAGAGGCAATTTATTAACTGTGATTGTTCAGAGACATTTTATACAGACAGCTCTTTCTTGATGGGGGACTTTGGTCTTCCATAGCTGTGGACACATGGCAAAAAATAACTTTGTGTGACAAGCCTTTTTGGTGACCAGCAGAGCTGCTGAGTAAAGGCTTATATAGGCATGGGTGGCAGCTACTAAACCCTTTTCTGAAAGTGTCTGAATTATGTTCTGAAAATCAAGTTTTAAGTACAGATGAAGTTTGTGTTTTCTGCTTTTGTAGGAACTAGCTGTGTGTTGTAACACACTATTTAATGTCTGTTAGTTTGTTATTTTTTTAACCTATAAAAAGATGGTGATATGTTCTGTGTTCCCTAGAGAGCTGTGAATCCAAATCAGCTTATTACAACATTCTTTGGAATCCTTAAAAATGTTACAAAACTACTACTGATTAATGAAACCTTTTTGCTAAAATACTGGGGAAAATAGTGGGGTGTATCTTGGGTCAGATTCAGGATACATTCATAGTAATCTATGAAAACCTGTTTACTGGCATTTGTGTTTGTAGTTTTTTGAACATATTAGTTAAGATCTGTTAGGCATAAAAAAAATCTTATTTTCAGTATTACTACCCTGATTTACCTTGTGTGTTGGTTAAACTAAAGGTGTACTTTATTCTTTCACAATAGTGAAATGTGCATGTGACTAACAATTCAATAATATAACCTTTTCAGAGGAAAGAATAAGCAAAATTATATTAAGAATGGAACTGTAAATCATAGCTTCAGCTTGATCTGGGAAAAGATTGAGGATTTGTGAAGTAGTTCACATACTTTTTTACTAAAGAAAAACTGAATTTAAAATTTTGGTTCAAGATTCTTGAGGTTTTCAGTGCCATATATAATTGAATTGATAAATAAATATGATATTGAAACTTGGATTGAATCTGTATTTTACCACTCTAAGATTCATAACCAGCTTCATTGGTAAATAGGTAAATTTTCAGACAATGGAAGATATCTAATACAGTTACCAGAGAGCTGAATCCTTTGCCATAGACCTTATACTTTGAGTGAACAGACTAAATGATATTTTAATGCAGATTTATATTCTGGGAGGCAGAGAACAGAACTCATGTCATTTCAGGTCTTTGCCTCTGAGAACAATCTTAGACAGCATGTACTCATGCAACCTGTTTTTGAAATAAAAGAATTAATGCAGAAACTCAGGAGGTGGAAAAAGTTCATTTTACCTAACCAATACAAAGTTGTTTATCTTGAATACCTCTTCCAGAAGACTCCCTAATATTGTCAAATTCTTCAGTGGGAATTTTTGGAACCTCTGCAATAATAGAGTAGTGAAGCACCTTCTTAAATATATTTATTTTCCAGCCTTTCCCATTGTTGTAGCATTACCCATGAAATGAGGTACCAACAGTTTTTTTATATTTGGGAAAAAAACCCAATGAGGTGTAAAAGAATTCAATAATCCTTTACATTTTTGAAGAGGGAAGAGGAAAAATAAAATTTATTGCAAAAGCTCTGTTTGTAGCCTCAGGAGTTTAGTTTTTCAGAGTGGAAGTTTTTAAATGACAAGAAAAATAAATCTGTTATAATATAATCTAAGAAAAAATAGATAATTATAATCCATTTGATATTTGAAATTCTTCTCTGAATGCCTGAGATGTAGAAAATTAGATAAAGTACTAGGGCAATCTCTTAGTTGTTGTAATATTAATATCATTAGAAGCAGGACTCTGTTCTCCCATATTGGAAGGAAGGATGATGGGATCACCAGGAAATGGGAGTCCATAGGAGCCAAAATTCTCCTATGTCATTCCTGCATTAAAGCCTTAAATTGTTTGCAAAGTTTGTGTCATGCTTCCTCCTACTTGCCAAGACATATGATCAGCTCTGAGGGTGGGTGCAAGCCTGGCCTACCTTTCATCCTATTTCATCCCACTCTTTCTCTAAAAGCTGCTGTTCAGGAGGTCGCTGGCAGCTACATTGCCTTTATGTTCTTTCCAGTTCTACTAGATACAAGAATTTTTAGCTGGTTGGTTGTGGGGATTCTTGTGTTGTTGTGGGGTTTGCTTTTTGGATTTTTTTTTTAAGGATTCCATTTACATGATTTTTTCTTAAATTTTCCTCCTGTGATGTGGAATACTCTGCAGCTGCATCTTAGAGGATTTTAAAGACTGGTAATGCTGAAGAGCAATAACCTATTTAGACTAGGAAAGCAGATAGTGGTAAGTTTCTTAACTCTGTTGTAATGCTAATGGAGGTTGGGAAGTGTGCTTAAAAGAGAGAGATGCAGAAGAGCAGAGCTTTCAGAATTACCTGGCACTTTGGAACCCATAAGCACATGGAAAGACCCAGGAGAACATTGGGGTGGGATGCCTGTTTTGCAAGTTGCCTGTGACAAACCTTCCACTGTAAAACAGAGATTAGTTTCAACTAGTCACCCTCTGCCTCCAGGAAGGAGGTGACATAAAGCTAGCTAGCTCTCTGGAACGGCATTGTGCCTTCCAGTGAATACTCTTTGGAGCAGGACGTTTGCTGGGGTAGGGAGGGCATTTAGTCTGCTCTGAGGCATTGCTGAGCCCTGGTTTTCTGCACTGGAGGATACCACAAGCAGTGTCATTGTACTGTCTGATGAACTTTCAGACCTAATGCCAAAACTTGTTCTGATATTCCACTGTTAAAGGATATTCTGTGTACTGTGAAGCTTAGTTAATCAAAAATCAGGTTAAGGAGGCTACATTTTGTCCTTGATTTCTTGGTTTTATTGTGTTTGCTGAGCATCCTAACTTAATGAAAAATGTCCCTGCCCATGACAGATTGCCTGGGCTAAATGATCGATAATCTGAAATAATGTTGAGATTCAGCTAAGATACAGCAAAATCTTGATCACAGGGCAATGTAGTCATGAACACATAAATTCAAAGATACTGTGAATAGTATTGAGAAATTTGAATACATCATAAACATGCACAGTATAATATATATTTTTGGAAAAACTAAATGCTTTGTATTATTACAATACTTTTAAATACAGAAGGTGGTGTCTTTAAAGAGCTTTTCTGAAAACTATCCTATGAAATTCAGTATGTGTATGTAATTTAATAAATCAAGAGTCAAATTAGCAGTAATAAAATAAAGCAGTCATTTGGATCTGAAAATGTTCTGCTACAGTTTCCACTACAGCAGGTGATCAATAACATAGTGGAGTGGAAAAACTTGAATCGATTCCACCATCCACCACCATATGTAAGCATATGCTTACATTTCTGGGTCTACATCAGGCTCTACTGCTTCAATGTCTAATAGTATTTTAAATCCCTTTTCATTCACACTGAAAAGCAAAACATGTTGCCCTTTCTGATCTGGGGTGGCACAATCAAGAAAGCTGACTGTGTACAGCTGAAACAAACAACCCTATGGGGAAAAAAATGATTGTAACTTTTACAGAGGTGTTTCCTTCCTTTGAAGGTGAGCGAGGGAGGGAGTGGGGGGGAGTTTGGGTTTCCTATTAACATGGTAAGGGTTAAATGAAACACTCACTCTGAATGAAAGGAGCCTCAGAGCCCTTGTGTCCTTATTAAAAGGAATATAAGACCGATGGAGCTCATTGATATTATAGCAGGGACATTGTGGGCTCCTGAAAAGAAAATGACAGCTGAGACATGTTGGAATCCTTAATGCAACAGGGAAATGCCCAATGTTTTTAGAAGTGTTCTTCCTCATTAAAGCCTTTAAAACACAAACACAATTTGTTGGCATATATTGTCAATAACTGGAGCTCAAAGGAGCAAAGATATTGCTAACATATTAATTTTGTTTTGGGTGATTCTAGACCTTGTACTGGAAAAACCACCCAAGTTTAACACATTAATTTTGAGGATTCCCTCTTCCGTGTTTGTAGAATGATTAATAGAACATAAACAGCATAAAATACCCAGCATAAAAAAAGTCCTGTTCCAATTATATTTGTTACAATGCTCAATAGTTGCAGCTTTAGGATTTACAGGTTATAATCTAAACTCCTGGTCATATGTTTGGCTTAAACACCTAAGTATTTTAAACTGATACATTTTCTTTTTTTTCAACTTCCCTTTCATTGCTAGAGCCTTAAGGTTTCTGCTCCTTAGATATATTTCCCCACACTCAGAGGTTGAGATCCTTAAAAAAAAAAAAAAAAAACAAACCAATTTTTCTTGCTTGATATAACTACATGAAATGGCATTTCTTAAAAAAAAAAAAAACAAAACAAAACAATAAATCACTAAATAATTCAAGATTTTTTTTTGTTAAAATCACAGGACTTAACAATACTGATTTCCAATTAAATCAATGGACATTAAATTAATCCTTCTTTATATGACTTTACAAAAAAACCCCTAATATCCTGTTAAAAATTTAATTCATGGAAAAAAATGTTGGAAGGGGACATCAAGGATCATCTGGTCCAATCTTTTTGGAAAAAAACACTGTCCAGACAAGATGGCACATCACCCTGTCCAGCTGAATCTTAAGTGTCTGATGCTGGGGAACTCATCACTTCCCTGAGGAAATTATACCAATATCTGACTGTTCTCATTCTGAAATTTGCACTCTTGTGTCTAATCAGAGTCTCCCAGGAATAACTTGTACCTGTTATCCCTCTTACAGAGGGAGACTGCTTTGTAGCCACTCTTGAAATACTGGAACATGGTGATAGGTCTCTAACTTATTTTCTGAAGTCTGAACAAAATCAGTTCTCTCAGCCTTTTCTCGAATGGCAGAATCACAGTCCTTTGATACTTTGTGTTCCTCCTCTGTATCCTTTCCAGCCTTTCTGCATATTTTTTTTTAAATTCTGACTTCTGGTCTACAAAATGACCTCATTTTAGCATGGTATTCTTAGCTTTTTACTCATTAAATACAGTTGATTCTCTTTTATATTTTACTGCATACATTTTTAGGAGTCAGATTTTTTGCTGCATCAGCAGAACCAGTATGAATATTGTTCTCAAATTCCACTTGGTACGTGCCACTTCATTACTTTTGGTTACCTTTCCTTTTTCATTGAATGGATGCCATTGCCTTTGCAAATGCTGTTCCCAGAAAGAGAGAAAAGATTTTTCAGTTCTGAAATCAGACAATTGCTATTCATAGAAACGAGTTTTCAGCCAATAAATACTATAGAAGCCTGGATTGAAAGGTCACTGCTGCGATAGCCAGTCAGGGTCTGTTTTATTAATGGAAGTAAGTATTACTTGTCTTTGTTGCATAATGTGTTTTGCTGGAAGGTGAAGCTGTACAGCAGTGAGCTTTCTCTAGAGGCCTATTCTCCTGGCTTTATGTTGAAGACAGGCTTCAGCAGTAAATGGCTTTAAGCTTGTCAAAGAAAGGTTATTAAAAATGTTCCTGCCTTTCAGTCTCCATGCTCAATAGGCGCAAAAATTCAATACTGCAGGGACTTTTTTCTATTTAGTCATGTCATTTGGCATTTTGCCTATGGCTAAAAATGAGATACCATCTGGTTTAAGCTCACTAATGATTCTGCATTGTTACCTGAACCGATTCACTAGTTTGTTGTGAGTAATTAGGAAATGAACTTGCCGTCTGCTAATTGCACTTTGGTTACTATGTTTTGTTAAGATTTTAAATCTCAGTGATGTCTTGAGAAAATCAAGAGGTGGTGATTTCTTGAGGTGGTGATTTGAAATCACAGTTCCTTTGTACTCACAGACTCCTGTGCTAGTGCTCTGGGTTTTCTGCTGCCTTGACACATTTCTTTTATCACAATATATACTTGTAATGTAGTGGGACCTCGTCTGCCTTAGGGCCCTCAGAAATTCACTGACTTCTGGTGTGAGGTGACTGGCAGGAAGTTAAAGTGCAGGTGCTGCTTTGCTGAGCACAGGCATCGGGTGAAATAAAAGCTGAGGGATTATTTGGTGTTTCCTACAACGATATTCATTGGCACAGGAGCTGCTATGAGCACAACTGAATCTGTCAGGCCATGCATACTTTGGCTACAAGGCGATGGGAGGCTTCCACTGACCTGGGCATAATGCCTGCCTAAAGGAATCATCCAGAATAAAGATGATGCTCTGTACTCATGCAGCATATCTGCAAGCTATTCCTAAACTTACAGCTGTTTTCTGGTGACTTCTGTGACACTTGTTGACTGGCAAAGTGTTGCATTCGTTGTAGAAATCTCTTGGATGTGAATCAATGGGCAGCGGAGGCTTACTAGCAGGGAGAAGTGGCTGTGACACTGAGCAGCCTCTGGTCTTGCACATGATGTGGGCTTGTTCCTGCATCCCACCCATTGTAAAACTGCTCCTCAGCATTGAGGGATATCATGGCATCTCTTGACAAACCTTACCATTTCCTGATCATTCAGAATAGTGAAAGTCCAGCATAACTGGATAATAATGTAAGCTCGTGAGCTTTTCTTTTTCTAATGACACCCACTGCAATCAAGACACATAGAACATTTTGTCCTGCTAAAGTGGGAAAAGGTATTTTTCCCAACCCTCTAGCCTGAATGTAAGGTGATTTCAAAAAGAGGTACTAGAAAGCATTAAGGGACTGTTTTGTGTGACTGACAGATCTAGGAGCAGCATCTTTATTGAAAATAATGAGCAAGGGCTTTTGTTTGGTATTATCAGAGCTGGGATGTGTGCCTATATTCACAAGATTAATTAAAGTCCTTCAAAGACTGTCTAGGACTTTCAGAAAAGTCATTTATGTGATCAGACCAGCGACACTTGAAAAACAATTGTTTCTCTAGAAGTACCACTGATAATAGAAACAGAGATGCTTCTCTCATTATGAAAACTGATTTTGTGAGGTTCTTGCCACAGCTGCTTCAGATTGTATGAGGCAAAACCCAAATAATTTTGCTGTCTTATGTTCTAGCTACTGAGCAGTGCAGAAAAGTAACCAGAAGACAGTCCTGTGTGACTTTTTGCCAAAATCTATTAGCTTAGAAAAGAAATCTTAGAATTTTACAGGCAGCACCCTTCTCAGAAGGGTGTCTTTAAAGCCTTGAAACCCATGTTTCAGTCTGAAACTTGTCTCTAGTACACACTTACGTTTCTTGTAGAATATTTTATTGTCTTGATCTGTGACACAGGTGGTAATCGCTTCATGATATTGTGATAAAATAGTGCACTTCAGTGCAAAACAGGAACTGTTTCAAATTCCTTGCATTTAAAACTTTCAAGTTATACCTTTCAAATATTTTAGCTGCATTGTTTTTCATTCTGGTTTGCAGTAATGAAGTACATATGTATGAACTGGTAGGTATAATGGTGTCGTTTACAAGGAAACTTTCTGTTTGTTGGGGGGGTCTTTACTGCTACTGGCAAACATTTGCATGTAAAACCATTTAGAATGGTATGAAAGCATGATCTGCATTTAGCTGTGACAATTTGCAGTAGCTACACATCAAAAAACCAAGATGGGCTTTGATTGAGGTATATTATGTTTTGAATTTGAAAGGTTTTGTTACTACTTCTCCTCACAGTTAGTAGTTGTACTTTTGCCTGTGATTAAGGCCTTGCTTTTAGATGCTTCATTTTCAGAAGAGTTGTAATACAGGTCTATATAGGTTTCAAAAAGAAATTTGGTGACATCTTGAGCTCTGTTCACATTATTTTTTTCTGAACAAGTCCAAGCCACACCTATCACACAAGATGTCAGGTATGAATAACTTACAATATCATGATTATAATGCACATTGCCTTTGGTTTCTTCAGTTTGCTTAATGACACATTATTCATAGGTTAGGACAGAAATGCTTTTACTTGTAAGCAACAAAACCTGTGAATATACTATCAAAATCCACTAATCTTGTTATACCTAAATTCTGCACTCTTTTTCTGTGATTATTATACAAAATTCAGTGGCATAATAACTATTCAGTAACACAAGTTTCTTAAGAAACCTTAGGAGAATATTGTGGGTTATGGGGTTTGGATTTAGAATATGAAATTGCTGGGAACTTGTTTTAGGCACGTGATCATCATCGTGCCATGGAAAATAAATTTCACTTCAGTGACTGCCTGACTTAGATTTCAGCATGTTTTTGTTCAATATAAGAAAAGTCTCAACAGATATCCTTAATGATGAATTAATTGCCATTTATAAGATGCAGCTATTCATTTTGCAAAAGGCATATTTGTTAAAATGGGGAATTTAATGAAAAAATCACAAGGGGAAAGAAGAAGTTAGCAAACAAGCTGTACTTCAGTTGGTGAAAAGGCCTAATAATTTTCGAATGAGGTAGCTGAATATATTTTCAGACTGGTAATGGTAAATGTTGAAAAAGATCCAAAAGGATCAGTAAAGTTCTGTGAAAATGAACTGTGGAAAACCAAAGTAGAAAATTGAACAAACTATAAACATAGAAATAAACAAATAGATCCATCACATGAAATGCCAATGATAAGCACAACATACGCTAATTAATGTAATTTCTAACAAACATGAATCAGAGAGAGCTGAGGTACAAATATTAGTACAGAAGTTGAGAAACTGTGGTGGAGGAGAAGAATGAGGGCAAAGAGGAGAGCAGAACAAGATAAGCATAGTCAGATTATTCCCCATGGGTTTTATATCTCAGTCTTAGAAATCCATCAGGACAAAATGTTCTGATGAAGGACTTTCAGCTTCCAGGACAAGGCTGATACAGATTCTACCCTGTCTGCACAGCCCTGGATCTTCCTTGCAGCTTCCCTTGCTGAAGCAGGGCTGTACTAAAGGCACTAGAGGAGGAAACCATCAGCCCATATGGGTGAAGGGGCCAGAATCTGCAGTTCAACAGGAGAGGAGCAAAAGGAAGCCACTGTTTTCTTGGCTGAGGTTGGGAAATCCCACCAGAGCTATGAGGAAGATTTTGCATGGGCATAAGAGACTTTGCTATGAATATCTCTCACTGTGGTTCCCAAAGCCTTTCATAAATATTAAATTGTTCCCAGTGTAAAAGTCCAGCTCTAAATGCAGAATCCTTCAGAAGGTAAGGCTGTGTGGATCTGGAGTTCTGGGCTGGCTGATTATAAGTGTTCTTGGATCAAGAAGTTTGGACCAAGAGGCATATTTTGGATGTGAATGAGCCTCTCCTCCTCACTCTAGTCCCAGTTCATGCTCCCTTATACTGAAAATATTTGGAATTTTTTTCAACTCAATGGAAGTCTGAATAACATGCACTGCTTTTTGTATCAGATTGATAATTTTACTCTCTTATGCAGGGAGTGTTAGTGCATAATCTGTCCCTGTATTGCTCTTTGTAACTAACACTTGTCTTACATTTTCCATTTAAAAAAATAATCTAAAGTGTTTTGAACTGCAAAAAATGTTAACTGTTCCTGCTGAGCATATTCCCCAGAATGAACATTTTAGAAGAGTTCCTGCAAAAAATGAGTGGAATGAGAGAAGGGAAAGAAAGAAGGAGCAATCATTCTGTGCCCACCAAACTTCTGAGGGCTTGATTTTGCACTTTAATATCCCTTTTAAGTTTTTTACTTCTTGTTACTACCTATTTTCACCTAGGTATTTCCAGATTCTACAACTCTAACCCGAGTGGTAGGGGTCTTTTTGTAATTAAATTAATTGGATTGGATCCTAAATTATCTTTATGTAATGTTCATCTAATATATTTCTATTGTCTTTAGATAAAATTGCTTCCGATTTGATGTGAAATTATTATATATTCTTTTAGTGTTTTGTTGCCTGTTCTGGGAGATGACCAGAAGACCTCAAGAAAGCTCAGTTGATGTGATTCTTTTCCTGCCTGGTGCTGCCAGGGAGGGCAGAGGGCTGGCAGCCCCTCCTGCCTTATCTGCCCAGCACAATTAGAGCATGCTACACAAAGTTTGTGGCTTTCTATTACAAACACCTGCAGAGGCAAATGAGCCAGGTCATCAACTTGTGACTTAGTACACTAAGACCAAAGTGTTTTGGGAATGAAAAAGCAACCACTTAAAAGGCAGTAGTGCAGCATTATGAAATGGAAAACAATGCAACCTGAAAAATTTCCAAGTGTAAAATGAAGCAATGGTTATTAAATCAGAAATCATGCAAGTCACATCTCCACTGAAATAATGTCTAAGAACAGAAGAAAAGCTTTTCCCAACATTATCATGTAATATTCATGTTCCAACTCATGTGATAAAGTACAAAGTGACAGAGTGAATATTCATAGTATGTACATTTATTGAATGTGAAGTTTTGTTCAGGGTGGAGATCATGTCCACTAAGTAAACTAACTAAAAAGCTTATTTTAGTTCTTACAAAACAAAAAAGGAACAACTGTTTTTTTCTTCATTCTGTTTCAGAATTCCAAGACAAGTGCAATCATCAGTCACTTTTTCTTTAGGGATGTGATTGCTAATTAAATGTTGTCATCTCTATTTTCCCTGGTTTATAAATTGTTGAATGCAACATATAGTTGTATATGCCTGTTACATCAGCTATGTACTGGTAGCCATCAGTCATAAAACCTTGAGTGAAAGCCCACAGACTGCAAGGGGAGGGAGTTCTGGAGTATAAATCAGTGTGATTTGCCTGTGTTGGGATGAAGCCTTACATCTGAAGTCTGCTGGCTACAGGAGATCACTAATCAAGGCTTATTTGTCTTTTATTGACACTTAAGAATGCTTCACTTCCCCCACATATGAGAACACTAAGCAAATACAGTATAAGATGCTTTGCTTACCTGTACATTCAGAAAAAATAGAATTATTCTGTCTTTTCCAGGATTTTAAATAACAAATAAATAGCAAAGCTATTGTACATCTCAATGTTCTGCCACTAGAGAGCACCAAAATGTTTGATTGTAATGGACTGACTGCATTAACTTCCCTCGCCTTAAAATAGTGTTCTTTTATGTTGGACAAGTCTCTTCTAAAATGTCTGCTTTGTCCCATTTTTAATATACACGTCCAATGAGAAAATATCTGCTCCTAGGCATATCATATCAGAAAGTATAATTTAGACTGTAGGTGTGCAATAGTTAAACCCCATTTCTTTCACAGTTCTTCCCACAAAAGCCAAATAAATTTGCTAATTCTGCCAACAGACATTTTGAGCACTTGACTTTGTGGCACTTCATTTTATTGAGCAATTGTAAAGTGGAAAACACAGATTATGATTAGAGGCAGAACTCTGACTGTTTTTTTTAGATAGAATTGCAATTAATGTGATTGTATCAGCGTTTGACTTGGGAGATGAAAATCTGATCCTGACTTGCTGCCAAAAATGAGAGGTGCTCATTAAAAAGATATGAAGTGTGGGGCAGATTTCAGATACAGACTTCCTTGCATGTTTACTTCTCTGTGTTGCAGTGGTAGTACTGCAACCTCAACATGAATGCAAATGCTGATTTAGCTGTGCTTGAGAACAAGAGAACATTAACAGAATGAAATTTTGCTTCCTCTTTTAGGAATAGAAAAGCTTACATGATAAAGCCAGGATTTTATTCTCAATCTTGGGGGAAGAAATATCTTTAGATGTGGGGAGGTTACTTACCATTCAAAAGGAGTTGCAGCTTTCCTGTGCTATTCAGAAAGATTCTCCAGACCCCCATCCCATGAGGATCTATGCTCTATTCCCGGGTTTTCAAGGTTTGCCTTGATGGCCTCAGCATTGCAATCTCCACTCTGTCACTTCATGACACAGGAACTAGAGTCAGCTGAGGCCTGAGGGTGTCTGTTGTGTAGGCGAACCCAGTGGGAAGAAGTGACGATGTCTGACTCAGTTCAGAAGGCTGAATTATTTCTTTATTATAATTATGATAAAATACATTAATATACTATACAAAAGGAGGATACTCAAACTACATACTACTTTCTCCTACTCTATCTCTAATCTCACTAACTCGTGACCCTGTTCTGGAGAGTCCAGCCCCAGGTGGGTTGGATTGGCCATCAGGCTCAAACAATCCTCACCAGAATCCAATCAAGCACTCACTCCGGGTAAACAATTCTCCAAACACCTTCCACATAGGAAAAACAAGGAGCAGAAATAGAAATTGTTTTCTCTTCCATTTCTCTCTGTGCACCTCTAGGAAAAATCCTAAGAGTGAGAGAAATGTGCTTACCACAGGTGTCCTTTTTAGTAAGTAACCTAAGTCAAAGGATCTCAGAGAAGATGCACAAGAGAGTAGACTGAGAATCCAAAAAAAAAAAAAAGTGTGATAATAATACAAAATGTGGTTGTTCTCCCAGTCCTGAATTGTGAAACTTTAGTGGCACTGAGTCTCTGAAGAAATATACATATGAAATATTCTGGACTAGAATGGCCACTAGAGTAGCAAAAAAGACATGCATGGGTTCTGCTATCATAGCCAATAACCAATATGTATAATTTAAAATACTAGGTTTTGATTATTGTGGAAATAAAGACCCAGGTTTATTAGTATGCCAAGAATACCGATTTCTGGAATTTAATTTCACCTTGGTACTTTTAACTGTATATTCACAAATAAGTAAGCAATAGTATTTCAGTGCATTAATATCACAGGTCCAGGCAATAGAGAAGTCTTCTTCTGGACAACACACCATTATGTATTTCAAACATAAAGCTGCCTTTCTGTCTAATTGCAAATATGTCAGTAAGAACACTGCTTATTCTTTTTCCTGAATAAAAGTCCCAACTCTGAAAATGCTGATCAATCCTGTGCTAAAAATGCTCATTTTAGTATTACAGGACCTAATTTATCTGTAAAAGGCCTACTGAGACTTTAGTAAAATCAAGTTATCTACATGCATAAAGTTCTGATATAATTGGTGGTGGTTGCAGACACATATCCCATTGGATATGAGAATACCAAGCCTTGCTATTGAGAAAATAAATATCTCTTAAACCCCTTAAAAGAGGAACAAAAAATACAATCATAATCACCAGCTTGTACAAATCATGAGGATCTGCAAGACTTGGTGTTAATTTCAATAGTTTTGATTCAACCAAGTCCTCCGTCCAGAATATAAAGAACAAAATATGACAAAACATCTGAGCATAAAAATATAGTCAAATACATCTGCTTTAGATAATCCCTTAACTATAACATTTTGAGTAAGTATCTCCTTAGGTCTCATTCAATAGCCAGGGTCTTGTGTTCTTAAACTTAAGCCCTTGATGAAATACTGTGATTAATAGTCACAACCTGATGAATATGGGCAAACTGCCTCATCCAGGACCATCCAGAGCTCAGAAAAAGCTCAAATTCTCACATGCCAATTACTTATTAGAAGGAAAAAACAGTTTTGACTGTTCTTCTGGTGATATCACAGAAGCAAATCAGAGAATCATTTAAGTTGAACTTAAAGATTATCAAGTGTAACATTTGAGAACTCCCAAGTCCTCTGCTAAGCCATGTCCTTGAGGCCAATCTTTTAAATAGCTCCAGGGACTCCACCACTGCCCTGGGCAACCCGTTCCAATGTTTGACAACTCTCTGGGTGAAAAACTTTGTCCTAATATCCAATTTAAGCCTCCTCTGGTGCAACTTGAGGCTGTTTCTTCTTGTCCTGTTATTTGCTGCCTGGGAGAAGAGGCCAACTTCCACCTTGCTACGCTCTCCTGTCAGGGATTTGTGGAGACAGAAGGTCCCTCCAAGCCTCCTTTTCTCCAGGTGGAGCACCCCAGCTCCCTTAGCTGCTTCTCATCTCAATTGTGCTTCAGAACCTTTAGCAGTTTGATTGCCTTTCTTTAGGCAATCAAAGTTTTCCAAGATGACTAAATGAAAATTTTGTCAGAATTATATTTTAATAGTACTTTTAAAAATGAAACTAATATTTTATGTGATCAGAACGGTTGTTTTTTTCAAAATCTGTTACTTCAAGGAATTCTCTAGATACACTGTTTGGTTCTTTTATTTTTATACCACTGATTTACTGCATGTGTTTGCCTTGGAATAGAGATTTAAAAGATCATTTTCATTTATGTTTTAAAACACATTATCCAACTGCTTCTCCCCAAATCATATTTTTCCTGGCTGTGTTTAGCTCACATTGCATCTGTGGCAATAAATATCAAATGAAAGAAGAAAAAAAAAAAAGGTGAAGGCAACTCCATTGTAGTAATTAGATTACTCTGAAAATAAAGCAGTGGATCACTAAAATCTAATTTGGAAGTGATGAAGTGCATGTGATTGCCAAGTAATTATTTCTGCACAGTCGTTGTCCATGGGGAGAACAGAATTATTGGACACTACACAATGTTAATGATGCCATAGTTTGACAACCTCATAAACATGCAGAAACACTGGTCTTTCGAGGACATTTTGTGACCATTTGTATTCACCCAAAAATCTGCATTAATATGTGCACCAAATCAGTGTGTGTTAGCAGCTCTTGTTGTTGTTTATTTTTTGTAGAATGAAACTTGAATGTGACCTTATGATCAGAATTTAACTTTATATGTTGGCTCACTTGCAGAAGATGAAAAGATGTTGAGAGAGACATAGAAAAAGAAATGATGCAGTTATGGAAGTATGGAACATTTAAATTTTGCTTGTAATAGTATCTGAAGTTTTTTTTTAGGGAATGGGAAATGTCAAGATTGCAACCATGGCTCCATGATTATTAAATGTGATTATATTGCAATACCGATAATATTTTCATTCTATTTATCACTTGTATTTCAGATCCAATTTTTACTAATCTAAAATAAAGAATTTTTCTTCAGCAAGAATCACAATATCTCATGGTTGACTATCAGAAGAAATGCCAAAGTAAAGAGAAAAGATTAAAGTATAGATGCACTAACCCTATACCAAGGGTCTTTGATTCCATAAAGTATGTAACAGTATCAGAAATTTTAATTTTATCTTAATTTAAAAAATCATAACTTGTTTGACACAGTTTTTGTTTGCAAGCTCTGTTCATACATAATGCAGAAGATCAGCTGAGTATTCAGAGCTTCCAGCAAAGTCCTGCCACTAGCTGGAAAGGAGCTCACAGTTGGGGTGAAGCAGAATACCTTTTTAATGTGAACACCCAAACATGCTCTGTTCTGAGAACATTGCATTTTTGGTGCTGCTTGAGAAGGAATGAATTTTTATGACATTATTCTTATTTGGAGGCAATAGCACTGCAACTGACCCCAGTATCCAGCTGCAGGGATACCACAACACAAACAGTGAGGAAGCATCCTGCTGGGATTTGCTCACATTCACTAGTGGTTGCTCTGCTTTTGCTTTAGAAGAGCTGGTGTGGTGCTTATGAACTCTTTGGAGCAGCCTTTGTATGTTCCAATTGGATTTGAGACTTAAGTCTTGCCTCACTGATGAGATTAGAGAAAACTTTGTGGAATTGCTTCATGTCTCTCCCCACTTTTTCATCAATGATTTCAAATACTCAGCAGGTAGATTATAAATGTTATAAGGTGTTATCTAGAAAGAAACTCTGATGAATTGATAAAGACTTCCTGACTTTCATTCCTAGTAGAAAATACTAACTCTAAAAGTAGCATCCTATGACTTGTACCCATTTCATTGTTTTATCAGTGGGCAAAATTCACCTATAAAGTGTACAAAGTTTTTTTTTGGTACTGTGGCACGAAACATTCTTGTATTTTTGTTTTCAAAATTAGTGACTTTTTGCAGAAGTTTTTGCCTATTTTTTTACATGAAGGGGTAGATTTATAGACCCTGATGCTCATTTGTAATCTAATCTGATGGAAATATTTTATCAGCAAATTTCCTTATCAGGGTTTTGCTCCAGGCAGGGGAGTCACCTCCACCTTTTTGTATGACATTGAAATGTGATTCCAAAAGCATTTTCTGACAGGTTTGGTAAAAATAATCTGCTTTAAAAGCCACAAGGTAAACTAGAGATTAGTAGTAATAAGAGTAGGAATTTGGATTGAGATTTACTAATCAAATATAATTTGTAATTTTTTTCCCTGATCCTGCTTTGCTGAAGTCAGTGGGAGGAGATAGAATCAGAGCTTAAAATTTCAGTTTTCTAATCAATATTTGAAGTTGCAGCTAGCAAGATTGGCATGCAATTGTTTATGCTTCTTCTTGCAGAATTGAATTTCAGTCAAGATCTGTGAGATGTGGAGCAGTACTGAATCACTTATGTTGCACTTGGGCTGTACAGTAAGGGTGAAGTACTGTGGGATACTGTGGTACACAGCTCAGTAAAAGAAGGTCGTAGCTCTTACTGCAAAGTGCCATGCTGCTATTTATTATGGGATTTAAGAATAATCACAGTAACCTGAATGATCAGCAAGGGTAAAAGATTTTCCTTTAGAATACAATGATATATTGAAACAAATGATAATGAAAACAGTTGAAATACTTTTGGATTCTGAAGGAATTCAGAAAAAATCACTGTTCCTCTTAGCTGTCTTGACTAAGTAAGAGGCAGAATCTATATTCCACCTTTTGCACATATGAAGAGATTCATACAGAAGTGTTGTGTGAGAGGAATAATTTTCTTTCACTATGTCTTCCCATGCTCTGCCTTATGCTGAACACCTAATGTGCCATGCTTCCAGTCTGTGGCTGAGAGCAAAGTGCTCCTGGCAGTTGCTGGCCCCAGGAAAAATCTGGGGTAATTAATACTCCTGCTACCAAATTTTTGGAAGTTGTATGCAGCTGTCATAGGTTGGAACCACATCTTGCATCACCCTGTATACTCGCAGTGAGGAAATGAGAACTTCTGAGTTGATTTCTTTCCAAACTCATATATAGGAGTAGAATGAATCGATTCTCCAAAACTAGGTGGTGTGAATGCTATTTAAATGACATGCCTCATCTAATTTCTCCAGTGGCTAGAGAAAAAAAAAAACAAACCCAAACAGTCTTGTAAATTAAAACATTTTGACTTCAATGTGTGAGTGGCTAGGACCAGATCCCTGTCATGCCTATCTACTGTCACTGAGAAAATAAGTTGGAAAGATAGCATGCTTTTCTGCTGGCATAACTACTTTGAGGTTTAAGTCAGTGAATAAAAAATGTATGAGAAACAGAGAAATGTAACCTGAGCGTGTGCCTAAGATTTGTTACCTAGTTGCTGGCATAAGTGAGAAAACAAAACCTTAGCCCTGAAAATGAGAGGTTTAGATGAAGCTCTGCAAGAAGATATTCCTATGAAATAGATTTTCTGCTTTTCACTTATGAGAGACATTGAGGAGGTTAAAAATATTTTTCAGTTACTCATTATAAAAGAAATATCTAAGAAAGCAGCCTGCAAAGCCATTGTCCAAATTAAGGTGCACCACCATATTTCAACTGTCCTTTTCAGCTGAGGAAAGTAACTGGAAGTGTATTTTAATTTAGAAGACTTGTAAAAATAAATTATTTCATCCTATTCCTCTATATCTGAGTTTAATCCTAGAAGCAAGATTTTTTCAACTGGCTTTATATGCTTTTTATCAGGACTGGGATTGTTTAAGTCAAGCGTCTTACCATCTGAGGAACTTGTCAGAGATGCTATCTTCTCTCTTCCACCTGCTTGTTCTCTCTTCTGCCATCCTTTCAGGGAAGGATGGTTCTCTCCCTGCATCATGAGAAGCCTGCAGTGTTTCCAGGTATTACTTAAAGTAGTAAAAAGTAACCACTATTTTCATTTTCACGTGACAAAGTCATATTCTCATGAATAAGTCAACCAACAGAAAGACAGGATTTCTTAAGTGTTTGGTGTTAGGTTATTCTCTTTCCACCTAGTATATAGAAAGAAACAAAGGCCAGCCTTGGTGTGATAGAACTGGTCCCACATAGTGTTTAGTCTGCCTTCCTCAACATAAACTCACAAGTGGAAAGTCCTACTTGGGGATAATGGCAGCCACGTAGTAAATGCAGTATTTAATTCAGTCTGCTTTGGAGCTGAGATACTTTCCCAACCCATATCTCCATGGATTAAATTGAGCCCAAAAGATTTTACATGTAGAAAAGAGAGAATCTGCAGTCACTAAATATTTCTGAATCATTTGTTGGCAAAGTTCTTACCTCATCTCAAAACTGTAAGAATGAGGACAACTTTAGTATTATCATTTCCCCTGCTCTGAAGAAATGCTGTTAATAGTGCTGGGGAGGAATCAACATCTTTGTTTGCTGTAAATGATATGATGGTGACACAAGGAATGCTATTATTTTGAGCATCTGCAAATATTAATCAAATGTATCATTGTCAGAAAAGCATAATTTACCAAATGATCGAATAAAATGCTATGAGAGTCCATTTTCCATGACCACCATATCAAAGCTACAAAGAACCTCCAGTGCTTGCAAAGTTATTTAAATGGATTTCTTCTTTGTTTCTGGCCTGCCACTATAATATAAATGTATCTTAAACTGAAAACCTAGATTGAGTGTTCTAACACTGCAAATTTACTTGTGTTTTATAGAATTACATTTACAGGCCTGGTATACTTATGAATTGTATTTTCTCAAGCCAGTTATAAGACAGTAATGGGTTAAATTAATCAGGCTGTATAAATGTGAGCTGAACATATGGTCAGGCCCTCTGAGGGTTTTAAAAAGCAAATGTCTGCTAAAACAAGTAAAGTCCAGCTTTTTGTGAGTATGTTGTCAGCATGAAAAGAGTCCTCCTATTTGCCACAATGAAAAAAAGGGGAACATCTGCAATGAAATGGAAGGAAAATTAATGTTTGAGTAGGGACAAAAAGGCAGACAGGTGGAAAATCCATTTGGGAAACTGGTGTGAAAAGTTGTGAGAAAGAAGAAATATTTAATGGCTGGACATGTAATAGGAAAGAGAACAACTCTAAAATGCAGGTCCTCAAACTGCTGCAGAAGTTTAAATTTTTCAGCAAATTATTTTTGGTTTTACTCCTCATTACAACATCCCAGACTAATGCAATGAATTTGCAAAAAAAACCCTATCTTGTAAAATTAATTGTTTGTCTTAAGATCCTTACTAGTTTTTGGACTGCAAGTTTTAGAACTGATGAAAGATATCAGAGTTTTTTGTGCTATTTGACAGATCATAAAATAAATGCTTGAACTGTGACATCTGTATGATCTCAGAGTAAAAGATATTTTTATCTCCTCTTTCTTTCATTTTAAAGTACTTTCAAGCAAAAAAAAAATGCTAGTGTGGAAACTTCTTTCATTCAAAAGAATTTTTAATCCAAAAGTTTCTATTTGATTTTTAAAAACAACCTCTATAGTTCTGCAAATCTATTTTTTTCTGACGTCCTTGAGATGCTCTTCTCATCTGACTTATGAATTGAAAATTAGTTTGGGTTGATAGTGATTGAAGACTCAAGAAGTCATAGGTCTCCTAAACAATAGACAAGGAAGTCTATTTTTCCCTATTGGATTTTCATCTACAAGCAAAAATGACGACATTTTATCTCCAGGTTGTCAATTGGAACGGGGCCTGGAACAAAGAAGTCAAGGACAGCACAGCCTGTTGGGAATGAGGAATCCTTTCAGGGTCCTCTCCTACACGCTCCCCATTCTCTCCAGGCAATGACTAAGGCAGCAGGGCAGGAAAATGTCTTTCTAGAAGAACTGCTTTTATATTATGCCTGATAAATAAAAGTTCATTGACCCTCATAATCAAATTAGTATCTTTGTAGGGTGAATCAGAGCTAAACAATGTAAACAAAAGCATTTTGCTGTCTATAGGTACTGCTAAATGATATTATTTCTTTTTCCTACCATGAGAAGTTTACTGAAAGTATTGACTTTAACTCAGTGGCAAAGCTTATATGTACCTGAGTTTATCTAGGATTTTTCTCTCTTTTCAATTGATCTTTGAAATCTTAAATATCCATGTTTAATCCTTTCACTGTGCCAGAAGTGTTTCTCTTACAAACCGGTGAAGCAAATTTATATTTTCCAATTAAAAGTTTAAAAGCCTTTTCCCTGCAAAGTTACTTTATATGTATATGTAATATTTATTTTTAATTTCTTTACGGACTAAATAGTTTGAGGCATGCATCAGTTTTCAAATTCCATATATATCACAGAAACAAATTCTTGTATTATCTGATGATAGATTCAGAGCTTTTATGTGGTATATGTAAGAATCTTCATTACCTGGATCCAGCTTTGAGCTACATTAAGGCAGTAGGGACCTCAGAGGCAGAAGTGCCATGTTACTAGTGGCACAGTAGAATGTATGCTTTTATTGAAATTAGCAATGAATTGATGTTTTCAAATTACCATTGATCCGTTCATGTCCATGGAAGCTACTAAGGTGACATAGCAGGGAGCATGGAATAGCTTGAAAAATCCCTTGCTGATAATTGTCACAGAAGGGCAATCCTGCAAAGCAACCTCTTAAAAACCTAGAAACAATGGCAGACCTACTTGCCATACAGGAGGTGCAGAGGGATCACACAACTCACTGACTTGCAAATATGTCAGTGGTAAATTTGCACTCACTTTTGCTCATATGCCATGCCAACACTAATTGAAAATCTTTAAGGAGAAAGATAAAATTCTTCCTTTTGTAATAAATCTTCCTCAAATCAGGGCCTTGTTCTCCATATCATCCTACTAAGTGCCAATATTTCGTTTTCAAGAATAAAAAAAATGTATTACAGCATAATTAACTAACTGTAAGAAACATTAAAATTAATAGGATAGTAGTGACAAAGGAGTAAAAATTATTTTCACCCCCACCGTCCAAAAAGCATTCAGAGTATTAAATTACATATTCAGGTTGTCTTTTGAAAAAAGCTTTGTGAAACAAAAACAATGACTTGTAATTTCTGTCTGCAAGCCATTGCATACAGTTAATACATATGTTAAAATGTTCACTTTCCACTAATGAGATTTCAAAATCCATCCTGATTTGCTCCTGTTTACATAGGGAAATGAAAAAATTGATTGGTTACTTCCTTCCCTGGACTTCTGCACCTTGCCTGGCTGCTTGCCGTGACGAGGCAAACCTTTGGAGCAAGAAGCAGACTTTGTAGCAGCAGGGGCTGTGAGGAAAGAGGCTCTGGGATCAATTAAAATGCCAGGCTTTTCCATGCTGGTTTCCAGAGCATCTGTGCATGATTCCACATACATTTAGGGAATTAAAGATCAGACAAAGGTAAACATTTCCATGCTTTGCTTAGCATTGCATTAAAATGAGGGTATGAAATATGACAAGACCATTCAGACTGAAGCTGTGTTTAGAGTCTCCATATTATTTATTTACATACAATTCCTTTGTTATTGCAGGTATGTCATAACTATGGGCTGTTTGAGTTACCGTTTGGGTGCAGACTGTATATGGAAGTTTAAATCAAACCACTCTAGCTATTGTGAAATAGCATGAGAAAAAAATATCATCTTAGCAAAGAGGTGGGGTTTTTTACACATCATATCCCCTTGGAGACACGAAAAAATGTCATTCTCGGAAAATCTCTCTGAGTAACAAAAAGACAAAAGAAAGTATTTTTTCTAATCGTCACACAGGCAGATAAATTCTGGTCATTTGCTATCTTGGCAGACAATTTTAATATTCAGCATCCTGGCCAACCCACTCCAACCAGAACTGCCTTAGAAAAGCCCTTCCTGGCTTTGGAGCAGTCAGCAATACCTTTGCAAACGAAAGGTATATTCCCCTCTTTGTCTCAACAACAGTCTGTTCCTCTAGGCACAGAGACTTTGTTTCTCTGCTGCAGGCAGAGCTCTGACCCCTCTAGCAGGCAGCCCCAGAGGCCAAGGGGGAGACAGATGCAGCACCTTTTGTGCTGGGTGTAGGTGGGGCACAGGGAAGTGATGGGGTACAGCCCCTTGGCTTGGAGAAGGCACTGCCAAGATGAATAAGCAACTGGGACTGAGAGAAGACAACACAGAAACTGATGTAGAATTAACAAATAATGAAATGACGTGTAGAAATGATGGAGACAGCATTCCAGTTAAATCCGAAAATGTTACATATGAAAAGTACAAAAAAAAAAAAGCATTTCAGGGACAGAAAAATGTTTACCTCCAAATAATATCAGGCTCTGTCTGTGGGTCTCTTATGTTACCAGATTCTGATATTTATCTCAGAATAATGTAATGCTTTAAATATTTTCAATATTCCTTTAAGATATTAACTCTATCAGTCACTTTTCTAGCCTTCAAAATTTCAGCTAAAAGTGTTTTACCATCAATCTATAACCAGAGACTATAAACCATAAAGGCTCCTAGCTGATTTTGACCTGCTGAAGTAAGTTTGATGAGAATGTAGCAGTTTTCATTGCTCAAAAATATGTATGACATGATGCAATTTTTATTATTTTATATAAAAAAATATATTGTTCATTTTGTGTGATGGATTGAAAGAGGAGAGATGTATAAAGTCTGGGTACTGATTGCAGCAGCTGACAGTTTTGTGCTGTTAAGAACCCAGAAAAGAAATGTTGTTATGAGAGGAGGAAGAGAGATTTTTCCCAGATTGTGGTAGTTATTTTTGTACTGCTGCTGCCTTCTCAAGACTACATAGATCACATCTAACACCAGCCAAGTTCTGCTGCTTGAGAAAGGTGGTGTCTTTTTTTCCTTGAGTACAGATTTATGACCTTTTGGAATCTGCAATATTTCTTTACAACAATTCTTTTTTTTTTTTTTTTTTTGTAATATGATTATATCAACCAATTTTTTTCCAGTAGTCCAGCTGTATGGAATTGCCAGCCTATATGTTCAACCCTCCATCTAGATTTCCAGCTGCAAACCTGCTTTGCAACATTAGAGAATTTGTGTTCTGAAGCTATAGGAAAGTAATACCTTTTGGTTTAGAATCTTAAATGGATAATAGTAAAGGTTTGTCAAGATCCGTTACCTCAGCATCATGATAAGCTTACAATGTCCTTTTACCTTATTTTTAGTAACACTTAAAAAGACTTATCATTTAGTGTTAATTTGAAATCTGCCAAAAACATAGAAACAAATTGCCTAATCTTTCAGGGGAATACATATGATTACTTTGCATGATGTGTCATAACATTTGTACTGATGATGGTTTCACAGGATGAGTGAAAATAGGTAAAATGTTAGCACTGTGTGATTATATTACAAATGCAGACTTCAAAAATGTTGAACTGCCTCACCTGTTGGCCTTGTTTTGCTCTAAGTTGTATGTATTTAAGCCAGGAATCACCACAGAGAAAAAAATCTTTGGAATGGTTAATGGATTGCTAAGTTCAGCTTCTTTTTTCTTTCAATATTGAATCTGTGGCTTTTGCAGATGACTGCCTCAGTAGCATTTGTTTTTCCCTTCCTTTTTTGGAGAAGAAAAACAGTTATTCTGCCTTTAGAGAGTGTTCAGAGTCTCCTCAGGCTGGCATATTTTCTGAGATGAAAGATATGAGAGGTATATCTTTCTGAGATATAATTTATTTATCCCGTCCTTCCATTAATCCAAAGACTAGTTGAGAAAATAGATTTTATTCCACCCCCTTCTTCCAAGATAAAGTCTTGATTCATATCAAAAGGCAAAGCTGGAAAAAGGGTACTGAATATTCTGCATCTTCTTTACAGCTAGTTCACCATCTGCTGCTCTATCGGTTTTGGTAATAAAAACAATTTCCTAAGCCTAGTAGACTCTTACACATATCTTAATCTATTTTTTAAAACCAACACCATCATGTGTACTGAGTGAAGCATGCAGTTGCTGTTGAGCAGTTTTACATAATTCTTTAGTTGATTATGGTTAAAACTGAATTTTTCCTCCAAATGCTGGCTGAAAATTGCCTAGAGCAACATCATTATCCATGTTAACAGTAATTAACACATTGAATTAGCACCCTGGACAATGCAGAGTGAGCACCTCCCTTTTTCTTCAAACACAACTGTTGTCTTAATGTTTTACATAATGAGAACTTCTGTTTTCAAAAAAGTATGAAAGTATATTTCAAACATCTTCTACCCAGCAATTTGATATCTAAAGTAGACTTCTACCTCTTAAGAAAAAGCAAATTTTAATTCCAAATTGCAGAGTATGCATTTAATTATAGACTGAATGAATACCATTCATGATGCTTTTATTGCTTTTATAATTGTTATAAATAAAAAACATTTTCTAATCACTTCTATAGGAACAATCACAAGATTTGACATTCCTTTTGTACAAAACCTGCTTATAATCAGGGAAATTTGTGGATGTTGGGCAAGCACAGTGATGATTCTGACCTTGTGGTGTCTGCTGTTTTGCCATATGTGGTTTGAAGAGGACGTGGTCCCTGCTCTGGGCCTTCTGCTGCTCTGGCTGGCTCTCCCTTTGTGAGATGAGGGGATATTGGAGCTGACAGGGTTTCTGCAGGACTGAAGCCAATGGGAGCACCAAAGGGCACACATGAAATACATACTCTTCTTTTGTTGGTGGTGGGCTGTCCAGCTTGGAAAAGGACATTTTAATATAAGCTTAGACCTCTTCTCAGGTATACAAATTATAAATGAAAATACCCTGAAACAAAAATATGACTCTTTTTTTTTTTTTTTTTTTTTAAGGGAGAGAGCATACTTGAACACAGAAAAGGGGAATGGATATCATGTTAGTCTAAAGCATATATGTGACCATTACAATTGGACCCTTCTGCTTTTGCACTGCTTCAGTGGTGCCAAACACCTCTGCACCTCACCACAGGAGTGTTTCCCTGGCTGGAGATGATCCTCAGGTGGCACTGAGCTTTCCTCAGCTGCACCAGAGGATCCAAGTTCTCCCAGTACAGCTTTCAAACTGTCGGTCATACTAACTGCCTTAACAATCTAGGGAAAAAAAAATCATACATTCCTGAATGTTCAGAGGAAAAAAGCATATATTTGTTTCTCAAAGCACATTGCTCAGTTTAACACATGCAGTTCTCAATAAAAGCAGTGGTGCACCTGGCCAAAAACCTTAGCAGCTCTTTGAAAATTTGCCTCTAATGTGAATAACCATAAAGTGTATTTAAGTGCAGACGAGTATGCTTCTACTGCACAAGCAATTGTAAAAATAAAATGTCTCCCACTGCTGCCAATGCATTACCCTGAAAGATTACTAGAACACATGTGCTCACAAATGCAGCAGAGTTTAAACTTGGCTTCCTACAGCAAACCACAGTAACCCTTTCCAAGAGAAGCTGGCCTTAAAGGTTATTCATCCTCTTGGCAGATGACCCAAATAACAGAGTGCCATGAACACAGCAGGTCTGTGCCTGTGAGCAGCCCTGGTGCTGCTTTCCGTGTTGCCTCCGTGCATCTCCCAGCACAGCAGCTCTTCCTGCAGGTGTGACTGCTCTGGGCAGTGCCTGCCCAGCCATTCCCCCCAGGTCTGTGTTTTCCTGTTGCCACTGGTCTCCACAATCCAAAGTGGTGAATGCTGGTGCAACAAGGAAAAACTGTACATTCCTTCGCATTGTTTTAAAGTTCACACAAAATCACAGAATCACCAGGTTGGAAGAGCCCTTCAAGGTCACCCAGTCCAACCCATGCCCCAACACCTCAACTAAACCATGGCACCAAGTGCCACATCCAGTCTTTTTTTAAGCACATCCAGGGATGGTGACTCCACCACCTCCCCAGGGAGGCCATTCCAGTACTTTAGCACCCTTTCAGTGGAAAACTTTTTACTAATATCCAACCTGTATTTTGCTTGGTGCAGCTTAAGACTGTCAATTGCTGCTTGAAGAAAGAGACTGACCCTCACCTGACTACAACCACCTTCCAGGGAGCTGTAGAGAGCGATAAGGTCACACCTGAGTCTCCTTTTCTCCAGGCTGAGCACCCCCAGCTCCCTCAGCTGTTCCTCACACAGCACCTGAGAGCACCATACACATGACATTTTGAGTGAGCAACTTCTCTGTTGGAACATGTCTGATAGGAGAAGGAAAAACATGTGTTCCATTCTTTATCAGAGAACTACAAGAACTTTCAAAACTCTATTATTTCTTTGTACTTCATCAAAACTCTTTTTTTTGTTGTTGTTGTTTTGGTGGGTTTTTTTTTTGTTTTGCTTTGTTTTTGTTTGTTATTAAAATGAGAGAACTTAATGCAATTTGGGAGAGAAGTACAAACAGAACACTGCTGCATTTCTTCACCTTTGATGTTGGATTGTTTCAGGGTGATCTAGGTCCTAAGCTTGAGTAATTAATAACATATCATCACAGCAGTTCAGCAGTGTTCTTCTGTATTCCATGAAAAGTTCCTGAATAGATTTGCACTGTATATTTTGGTTTTATATTTTTCCTTTGATTTTTTTTCAACTGACATTAGCAGGGCAGCAGATTTTGCCCTTAGAATTTTGCCCTTAGAATTTAGGATTTTGCTCCCTTAGAAGGAGCATTTAAGGCAACCATTGCAGCACTTGGCCAGGTATTTTTGTTCTGAAGGTTAGTTTCAAGTACATCTGTTTAAATTATTGTCATCTTAGACTGTTACTTTTTAAATGTATTGTTTCTGAATTGATTTCAGTCCCTGTGAACCATCTCCTGCTAGTAGTCACAACGTACAGATACTACCTACAAGAGTTGTTTAGTTTATTGTTTGTAAATTATTCTCATTGTGCACATTATTAAATTGATAGAATAAATTTGACATACAGCACATAAGAATTTGTTATTAGTGGTATAGAAGTGCTAATTTAAGAATTTTTTTCTCTCATATGACCATCTTCTTCAAAAATGGAGAAATAACAGACATTACCAAATAATGAGCATCTATCCCATTTCTGGAAGAGTGAAGGAACAGATCAAAATTATACTACTAAAAATAAAAATAAGATAGAAAAGGCAACAATTTTATAGTTTCTCTGGTAAAGAAAACTGAAAGCAGTTTTTCAAGCACTGCCTCTGCTCTTGGTTGTGATGCTGGGTTTCACAATGGCAATGCACAGAGCTTTCAGGGCACAGCCAGGATTTTACTTACAGGTATTTAACTTCAATCTCCATTTTTGTTTCTGGTGTCCTAAAGGAATGAAGCTACCCATATATTCAAAGTTTTACACATAAACAAGCACTTACAGAATTGGGGCTTTTTCATAACTCTACTGTACAAAGTTTGTAATAAGCTCAAACCATGTAATTTGTTTCAGGACACTCCTGTTTTAGCTCTTTGTTAGGTTTTTGTTTGGTTTTGTTTGTTTGTTTTTAATCCAGTTGGATTATATTGGTCAAGAAATATTGAATTTTAATTCAAGAGGATTAAAAATACACTTTCTTCCCAACATAGCATAATTTATACTCATGCTAAAATTTCATAGAAAAGAACAGTGATATCTACCTCAAGAGTGGACAAAATAGATAATCAAAACCATTCTTTCACTGACAACCATACAGAATATTAAACTGTTACATATGTAATTAATTACTATTTAATGAACTGGAAGAAGCTCCCAGTTGGGATCATGGCTGTATTTGGCCTGCTGTTACGCAGAAAAAATCTGCAGGGTTTTCAATCCCAAAAAAATTTTCAGTTAGTTATTGATTGTCTAGTTTTGTTATCCTGAAAATTAAAATGATAGAACTTTTTTTGTGCACCTGACAGATGCAGGGAAGAAATCCATTTGAGAACTGATATTGGCTAAAATAAATAATTAAGCATTGACATTAATTCACAATTTAAAATATCCTCTGAAATAGTTTAGAAATGGCACTAATTATAATTTAAGTTTATTTAAATGAAAACTAGGGTTTTAGAAACCATTTTTCATGCATAGATTTTGGAGTATCTTACAAAAACAGGCAAAATAATTGTTCGATTTCACAGAGAAAGCTGAGGCTGAGAGGAAGGAAATAATTTAAAGATAGAGGACAAGGCACTGGCAAGGTCAAAAAGAATAGATCCTTGAGTCAATACCCTATTCACAAAATCATATTAATTAATATTTTTATTAGGGAATTATGACTCTGTAGTCACATGGCTTCTCCTGGCTTCATTCAGATAGCAATTGAGAGCACACATGAGTATGTATCGGGGTAGATTGATCTGTTTATTGCTTCTACATGAAAATGGAGGACTGATATACCAGGGCAGAAGGGTGCACACTGCCAGTTCTGCGAGGTCCTCTCCTCATTTAAATTGGAATACATGTTTTCAAACTGGGAAGGTGCCTGAGCCTCCACCCCACAGTCATTACGTGGCTGCAAGCCTTAGCTGAGCCAGTCACTCCAGTTGTAGTAGGATGGGGTGAATTAGCACTGGTCTTTTTGCTCTTGGCTATTTTTCCTAGTGATATTCAAAAGTTCTGGGTAGTCCAGGGAGGACCAACATTCAGCAGCCACTGTGGCAAGCCTTCTGAGATGGCAAGAAGCTTCTGGTGCCCTCAAGCTGCTGTGTATAGGCAGTGACAGGCACAACCTAATTTTTGTATATAGCTTCGTGTTCACTAGAACCGACTGTGACCTAATATAGTGTGTTATTTTTCATATAGTGTCCAAAAAAAGCATAAGATCTTGTGTCAGAGTGACTAAATGCATGTATTGCTTCTGAATTTTCACACTTCTTGACTTCTGCAGGCAGCATCTGGTGATTTGAGTCCCAAAACATTTAGTAATTTTACTTTCATGTCACTGTTAAAGCTTTTTGAGGCACCTTAGAGAAAATCTGTACCATATGTTATACTTTCAAATTATACATATTAGTTATCTCTATACTTTCAAAATGAGCCATAGAATTATAGAATAGTTTGGGGTGGAAGAGATCTCAGAGACCATCTAGTTCCAGCCCCCACTGACATGGACACTGTCCACTGTCCCAGGTTGCTCTAGTCCAACCTGGTCCTGAACACTTCTAGGGATGGGGCATCCACAACTTCTGTGGGCAAAGTGTGCCAGGGCCTCATGACCCTTACAGGGAGGATTTTTTACTTCTAATCTAAACCTTCCTTCCTTCAGTTTGAAGCCATTCCCCTTGTCCTATGCCCTTGTGAGAAGTCCCTCTCCAGCTCTCTTGTACCCTTTTAGGTACTGAAAGGCTTCTAAGGTCTGCCCAGAGTACTCTCAAGGCTGACAAGCCCAGCTCTCTCAGCTTGTTTTCATGGCAGAGAGGATCCATCCATCTGGACTTGGTCCAACAGATACATGTTTGTAAGCAAAGAAAAAAAGATGGTATAGAATATTAACACACTGGCATTCATTTTCTATTTTATACCGAGAGCCATTTCCTTCTTGCAGTCCTCTCCCCAGCAGTCCCTCTCCACAGGTACATTCCTCCCCATGCTTGGACCCATAAGGCCCTCTTGTCCCTATTTTTAGGATACTTATTTCTTTTCTGATGTGTGAGAACTGACATAAGTGGTCGTCAAGCTGATCTGCCCTTTTATGGTGAACAGCAACAATATGAGGCCAATCTGTAATAGCCCGTGAGCTTATTTAGACTTCACTCACTGTCTATCATTCTTGCTTATAGAAAAGATAATGTGGTTCTGGTTGGTAAACTTGCAAACTAAATGCAAAGCTTACACATCCACTGATGATTGAATTCAAGCAGGTAATACCTTCAGAAGCAGAAATATTTTTTATAAGCTTCTGCAGCAGTTATCAGACAGAGAATGAGAGTTTATGCACATACATAGCTAAAAAATAATGTTTTGGACCAAAGATCTCTTATTATATTGTTTTCTAATTATTTTGTGGAGCCCTTTGTAAAAATCATGATATTAATGGATTTCAATTGCACTAGTGACCTTTTCTGATACACTAGTCATGCAAAAGAACTATAAATTCCTAGAGAATGAATCAGTGCTAGCTCCCACAGACTGAGGCAGGCAAAGCAGGAGGAACCACAGAAATTTTGCCTTCTATTTAAGTTTTATTTTACCATCCAAAATCAACCTCATAAGGAAGTGTGAAAAGTTACTCACACTCTCTACCCTCTTTAGTCTCACGAAGCATTTGGGTTCCTCTGACAAATTCTGAGAGCATGCTTACATGACAAAACCAAACTTGGGCTGGTCACCTCTTTACACAGAGCTGAGAGGTATTTTGTGCTCAGCACTTCCCCAGCCACATTGCAATGTGTGCTTAGAACAAACAGTTCAAAGGTAGCACAAATCTGTCTACAAAGTCCTTGACTTCCACCCATTTGACATCAGCATATATCCAGGTAAAGCTGCATGGGTTGTTAAATTCTTGTCTGGATTCTCAAGTTATGCACATCTACCTGAGGAATTGGAATGATTTCTTTTGATGAATAGATGTAGTTACCCATAATAGTCTTAGAAGTTGTTTCTTTTTCAATGTGGTACTTTCAGATCATCATAGCAAAAGTGCTTCAAACAGTCTGTACCTTCAAATAATGAGCACACTTACATGTCTGTAAATAAATTTGCTGCAAAAAGATCTATTTATGCACCAGTTCTCCTGTGTGTTCCTGAAAGACAGATTCTTGTGCCCTTGTGTAGGTTCTGTATCTATTGCCTAAATTTGCAGAGTTACTCACCATGAATCATATCCTGATTGCAAAACATTACAAAAGGCGACTGCAAAAGAAAAAGAGGCTATACCAGGGTAGAATACATCTAATCACAGAGACCTGCCATGTACCAACTGCTTGCCACATAGTTTTCCTAAAATTTAATTTGATTTCAACGCAATACAAGCAGGTTATGTCCCATGGAATCTGCACTGCAAAACCTTAGAACAGTATACGTTGTAATTTTATCTTGTCTCTGATGATTATGACATATTTCACCTGAGACAGCTTGCAAGTGATTATCTGATATAATGTGTGGGCTGGATGTGACTTTGGTAAAGCTGTTTATCTGACAATAACAAATGTACATCTTTACATGTCATTCATCACATTGATTTTACTCTCTTTCAGCTATAATTTGTGTCTATCCTTTGGGAGAGCATTTAAGAAAGAAATGCTGCTCATGCTAGAGTGTCTCCTAACAACATTTATTTGGCTATACTGAAACCCTGAGATTAACACATTCATTTTAGGCGGGTTTTTATGTTTCAGTTATAAATACCCATTGAATATCTTGTGTTGTACAGTGTTACTTAAAAATAAATTGTGAGAGAAGGAAAATGCCACTCTGTAATTGATAATGCTACTATGCCAAACTGTTGAGTCAAGTATAGTGCAGGCTGCATTGATCATCAGTTGGAAATTACGTCCATTCTCACCTTATTATATAGCATGAATGTCAAAGTAACTTACATGTTTCAGTAACTGAAGGGGAAAAGATGTGAGCTACCTAATGGATACACCTCATTTTAGCTGCATTAATTTACTTAGTTGTAGGAATATGCTTCTTTGGAAGCTGTTGCTGTAGTGCATCCATTTGGAAGTCAGCATGTTATAAATAAAGCTGGTTATTAGGAAAATTAATAATAGGGGAAGCTTTCCTCCCTTGTCTTCTTCCACTGAAAATAAAAATCATTTGCAAAGTAAATAGAAGATTTTTACATATGGAAAATAAATACAACCACCCCTCCCAACTATTTGAATGTTTTGCCTGACTTGTCCAAAGACTTATTATTATGTCTCCTAGTTTCAATTTATTAATTATTTTTAATCTATGACTCAATGTTTAAGTATGTGAGGACATTTTTATCATTTGAGAATCGAATGTTTTAGTTTTATTAAAACATTTCTTTCTAATAAACCAGCAACATAATTAATTGTACAGGTCTAGGTTTACTGTACAGGGGAATCATACATGATTCTGCACCAGGAGTTTTGTCTATGACTGTCTAATGTACTTTCAGTCTTAGAAATCTGTTTTCTAACAGTTTGTCTGTCAGCATTGCATAGTATTCAGATGAGAGGAGGATTTACAAATATATTTAAAGAGCTTAATCTATTCATGAATCTTATTTATTTTGGAGGAACAGTGAAACACAAAGGCTTTTGTTTGTTGGTGTCCAAGCTGCTCTATGTTGTCTACACTGATGAAGAAGGGATGGAGGGGTGGGATGGGGCTGTTTTGCTTTGAAGAGAGAAGGAGTCTTAAAGATTATATATTGTTGCTTGGTTACAGCCCTTGTTTTTCACCTCTCCTAGGGATAAGCTGTGATGCTAGGGAAGACAAAAAGGGTGGTTTTTTTCACAGAAAACTCTTTACATCCAGAGCTCTAGATGGGGTTCTTAAGAGCTCCTTCTCTTAAGCATGTATGTCCTAAGATGCATTTCATTGTTTTCCTCTGATGCTGTGCATCTGTATAAGGATGGCAGATGTCTGCTCTGAGGACCCTCTTGTACATGTGTACAGCCATCATTTCTGCTCTCAGTCTGCTGCCAGCATTCAGTGAATTCACATATTATGGTCCAAAAAATTGTCCTGGGTGACTGCTGAAACCGATACGCACCTGTGCCCTCTGCACTGAGCAGCTGCCATATTTATAACCCTGTTTTGATATGAAGCAGACAAGAGGGAAGCCAGCCTTTAGATAGATATATGAAAGAACAAATAATTAAAAACTTATAATCTGATTCCCCCCATTTTACTCTTAGATCTAAAAGCACAGAATTCAATATCCAGTATAAGCAGAACAGACAGCTGGGGATACAAGCATCATGAAGTCACCCTAGGACACCTGGGTGCTACCAAGAAGTATCTGGCTCCATCTCTTCTCCCCTCTCTACCACCCAGAACTCAATCTGTTGATGAGATATCCAAGAACCTCCCCCGGCTTTCCCTGATGCTTCTATCCCTCAGTCATGTTTGTGGCCCTTCACTGGATTTGTACCTGTTATGTCCCCACCCCTTTTGTACTGGGGAGCCCCGAACTGGAGCCAGCACTCCAGCTGTGTCCTGCTAGTGCTGAGCAGCAGGCAGGAATCACCTCCTTTGGTCTGCTGGCAGCACTCTTTGTACACACAAAGAGTCTTAGAATGAATATGCCACTTTAGACAACTCACAAAAAATACTTTGCTAATCTAAAAAGGAAAATATGTTAAACTACTGACTATTCATGCAAATAAATGTTACAATTTTTATTCTTGAATCCTACCAATGCTTGTCTTATACTTTCCCCCCATACCTTCTTTTTTTTTAAGAAGAAGATTATGACTGTGTGTTTTTGCAGCTGAGTTGTTGGTGCTGATAGACTTAGAGGATTTTATTACCAGGCAGAGGTATCCAAGTATGTGTCATCTCTTAAACAAGTCCTGTTCCTGACACATGTCACAGAAATAGACACCCTCCCATTTCATAATGCTTTGCAATTCATCATTTGGTTTTCTCATGAAATCCCAATGAGTTAGTTTTTTACTTATTGGCTAAACTACTTGAAACTCAATTTATTTTGGCAGTCTCTGATCACAGGCTGCTGCTGTGATGCATGGCATGGTATGAAGCTGAGGCCACAAAAAGAGAAAATGGCAGACCAAAACAGATGAGATGCTGGTTTTGCCTATATAAGTAACAAAATTTGACTGAGTTTGTGAGGCCAGGATCTCACCCTAAGTCATTTTTCCATGTTCCCCTTGCTAAATCTCAAATTTCCTGAAATTCCTGAAGAATTGGAAATTTACCATGAGACGTATAAAGCAGCGAATTGTTGGATGTGGGTTACACTTCAACCACAAAAGCCCTCTAAAACAGGTATGAACTGTACCCACCTCCATATGTTCATGCAGTTAACTCCCAAATCAAAGAAATGAAGGGATTTTTTTCTTTCTTTTCTCTTTTTTTCCCCTATCTGACTTCTCTTTGCATGCCATGGGCAGTACTGATAACTCCCCAGAAGACAATGTGTGGGAGGGTGTTGCTGAAAAATTCAAAGGTAAATATAAATTAATAAAACAGATGAAAGTATGTTTTCCAAGGTCTGGCAAGCAGAGAGATAATTACTTTTGGATTTAGGAGGTATAGAAATCTTTGGCAGCAAAAAATTTAAGGAAAAAATCCTTAGAGAGTTATGCCAAATGTTAGAATAATCATCTCTTAAATAAAGCTTTATTTGCTTTCCCTCACTGACTATTGTAAATTCCAGATGCTGCCAAAATTTTGACTGTTTGATTGATTAAATTGATTACTTAGTTTTCTTGTAGAAAACTGTATTCTATACAAATTACATAGTGGAAATACAAACTGTATTAGTGAGACACTGGTAGGTTAAACCTTCCCACACTTTCTCACATCTTAGACTTCTTTCACGAAATTTTCTGAGCTTTCAAAAATACACCTTCTTTAGCATATGTGGCAGAACTGCAATATTTTAGCAGCTTGTTCCAATGTATAAAGAAATTGGAATAACCATATATCTCTTGCAGGCCCTTTGGTCATACCTCTGCTCTTCCTAAATACAGACACTACTGAGTGCATGTGCTCTGTGTCTTTCTGTCTCATACCCCTCACTACCTCACCAAAAAAGCTCTTGCATTCCAAATCCTATCATCCTTAAGTGGCAACATCTCTTGATCAAAAAATGTTTAGCTGTAGCCAAAACATTTCTGTTTTCCAGTATCTAAGGGATTTTATTTTCCCACTTAAAATTCTGAGCTGTTGGCAGTAAGCAGACTTTTTAGGTAGAATAATAATAATAAAAACACCTGAAAATAACATTTCCTATGGAATAATTTAGAGGGTCTCCTACTGAATAATTTTGAATTATTCAAAATTACACTTCCTTCAAACCTATTTACAGGAAAATTTAATATATGGGCCTAACATTTTCCTTTATTAGCAGGAATAATAATATAAATAATAATATAAAAATATCAACTAATTATTCTTTCATTTTCAATTTTTTTTAGTGTTAGATTACTAATTTAATGTACAATATTTAGAAGCAAAACTAAAATCACAGAGAGAAATTTCAGGTGGAATTACACTAATATGAAAATTTCCCATATGCATTTCTAAGCCTTTCTGTAGCTTATAGTGTGTTTTTTGAAATGCGACAGGGAATTAATCTTGCAATCTGCTGAATTTTGATTTCCCAGTGGAAATCAACCAGGAATGGTCAAGGCTACGAGCTATGTAAAATTATCCTTTGCACATGGGAATGCTCAGGGCTGGCTCTGTGTAAAGGCAAAGTAATCATTTGGCAGATAGCTGAGGAAAACAAAATGCTGAGAGCCCCTGAAAGCTAGGCTAGCCATGGTACCCCTTTGGAAAGAAAAAGATTCCCCCACAAATATCATTCACAATCTTCACTTTTCCATTCCCAAAGGAAGAGTAAACCCAGCTCTGAACCTCTGTCTTTCTTACTCTCCCTTCTGCATGGCAGAATTACCTGGGCTGTATCCCTGCATCTCATAGCTGAGCACCAACTGCTATCAAATCAGACAAATTTCAGACATTTCTGATTAAAAGGCATTTTTCTAAATGTCTGTGGATGACTTTCGTATTTTTACCTCTAGACATCATTCTCTTAGTAATGGAAAAGGGAAGAGGATCTGTCAATCCAAATATCAGAATGGCAAGGAGTTGTACATGCCTGTGGCAAGAAATTGCCCCAGACTGAAGCTGGCTTTTAACCACTATTAGTTACTCTATTCTAGCTATACACAGGGGAGCTAAAATTTGTGTTTCAGACCTTGGTTACAGCTTGTATTTTGGGGTTCAGCTTTCTTGCATATCCTGTACAGTTATCATTGACTCACAGTAGAAAAAGGGAATTCTTTGCATTTACAAGGTTAGTACCTATTGTAGTTTAACTGAACGGGGTGGGGTGGGGTGTCTAAATAACTCTACTACACACATAATATACAGATGTTATCATGAGGTTATGTCAATTTAAAGACAATCTGTTTAGTAAGTACTGTAGCATGCTGTATCTTTAAAATTAGACAACACCTATGTACATAAAGTGTGCCCTTAGTTATTATTAGCAAATAAACCTTTAGTAATGAGGTTTTAGATCTATTGGCTCAGTGCTGGCAATAATTCTCTGTGGAACTGACTTCAGCCCATTAAGCAAGCCTGCTTCTGCTCCCGTGGTTGTTAATTTGACGGGACTGTGTCACATTAAGTAGAACAAACATGTTTTCACCCGCTCAGCCATCCAGAACGGACATGGCTGTTACTCTAACAACTGGATATTGATTGGAAGCATTCACCCTTTCTGACCTAGGGCTGGTACATGAAAACAGAGCCAGGACTGATTAAGAAATTGTATGTGTTTGTGCACATGTGTGCAGTGTTAATGGTCCACATAAATTTCAGGCCTTTTGAATTCATGTCATGTTAATGCTCTGAGCATGAGATCTGTCACTCATTTCCTGCAGAAGCTGTGAAGCTTCATTTATCTTTAATTATTTATTTGTCTACATCCTTGTACCCATCTGGTCAGACCATGCTTTCAGGGTCCGCTGCCCCATATTGAAAAATTTGTTTATTAGCTGTAGCTCTAATAAAACTGTCTCAGGAAATGATGATGTTGAACTGCTGGGATTTGCTTCTGGTTTTGAGCTCATATATGACATAATTCAGTAGATAGCAGCATGTGTGTGCTACTTTTGTGTATTCTTGATACAGAGAGTATCATTAGCTGGTCATTTCTGTAGACAACTAAGAAACAGGAACTACAGGGGACAAAAAAAAAAAAGAAAAAGGGAGATTTTTGCATCTATTAAAGAAAGCAGACTACCTTACAATATAAATGCCTGTACATTTTGCTCTATTGGTTACATTTAGTACACACTTGGACATGTACATCGTCCAATGCAGCACAGAGAGGAGGAAATGGGGTGAATTGCTCTAAAATCCCATGCTGGTCAGCTGTGGTGAGCCAGCGTGGAAGGAATACTCTACTTGCCTTGCCACCAGGAGAATCTGAACTTACAGGGAATTCTCCTGGGTTCTGTGAAGTCTTATGCTCCCACATCCTGCAAACCTTCCTCAATGGAGGCAGGAGTTTCTTGATAATTTATTTTCCATTTATATCCTTCTCAGTTCTTTTTTCTGCTCCCTCTCCAATATGAAAATTTTCATCAACTGTACTTTATGACTCAGTAGAATTGTGCTCCATCTTCTCAGCTTTGCTATTTGAAAGAATAGTACCAAGAGGTGATAACAAGTTTTACTTATGCAGGTAAGTACCATGCACTGTCTTATAGTCAAAGGTAAAATTGGGGCACTCAAAGTGAGCAATTGCAGGTTTAGGTGCTTTTAACATGGTGATAGAGGAATAATCATAAGGGCTAGGTGTCTCTCATATATTTCAGGCAAAGTAAAATACGCAACATTGTGGTATTCACATGCCTCTGAACAGAGAGAGACTTGGCTTTCTCAGGATTTCTCCTGAAAGAAGCAAAGAGAATCAAAACAATTAATATCTCATTCACTCCTCCTGTGTTTGTGCCCATGTGGAATGTGGTCTGGAAATTAAGGTGATTGCTGGATTGGATTCTGATGAGGCTGTTGCTGGATTGGATTCTGATGAGGCTGTTGCTGGATTCATTGACCAATTGGATCCATTTGTGTGTTGGGACTCTCAGGAGAGAGTCACAGGCTTTCTAGTTAGTGATAGTTCTTGTTAGTGTAATATAGTTATAGCATAATATATTATAATAAAGTAATTAATTAGCCTTCTGATATCATTGGAAAATAAGACAAAAGCCACAATAGGATGTGGCCATCTCCTCAATTAATATGCTGTTTACTGGATTACACTGTTTTTCTTTGGCAACCATTAATGATATTTAATAGATCTCAGCTACATTTATTATATAGGTCTTGTTTCTTCATTATATATATGTAATACATCTTTGCAAGTTGGAGGATATAATGAATAAGCCACCTGATCTAAGGTTTAAGGTTAACATTTGAATATGTAATACAGTAATAGTGTTTTAAGAAGCAGAAGTATAATTTTTGTCACACATTAGTCATGGCTATTTAAAAACAAATATTACAAACAAGAATGAAATAACTTATCTATGACACAGATACTTATGAAATGGAACAAATAAAACCTCACTAACATTTTATTATCCTTTTATATTGATAGTTCATGTTGGCTTCAAATCAAATTTTGAGAAGTATAGAAAAGATTATATCATTATTTCAATGCCACTGTACTTGGTAGTCCCCAGATTTAAAGCCAGAGAAATCTGTGCTTCAAAAACATGTACCTGGTGAGAGAAAACTGACAGAAAATGTAGTATTCTTTGCAGCTGTAAATACAATGATTGAAAGGAAGGTGATGGTGATATCATATCTGTGGTAGAGCCACAGATGTGGTGTAATCTGACATAGTCACAGGAACATAGAATAATACAAACGGGAAGGGACTTGTGGAGATTGCTGGGTGCAATCCCCCTGCCTGCAAAGCAGGGTCACTTCAGACTTGGCTTTGCTTACTGAGAAGATTGTCCAGTCAAGCTATGAGTATCTCCAAGGACAGAGATTTCACAGGCTCTCTAAGCAACCTCTCTCAAGTATTTAGCTACTTCCATGGTGAAACCTAATTTCATACATGATGGCACTTACGACATTTCCCTTTGTTTCACCAGTGTATGTCCCTAAGATTCCAATTCCATTCTCCTAAAAGCAGTGGGAGATGGCAATGGGATCCACTGTCAGGCATGTCTGAGAGCCATTTCTCCGAGTACATCCACCCTCTCCTGGAACACAACACGTGTGAGTCTCCTGCCCAAGCAGCTGCGCCTCACTCACCTTGCTCTCATTGCACAAAGGTCCTTTCCAGCCCACCTGGCTTGCCAGCAGCATAATTTAGGGTTGGCATCAGATTCCCGTGTCCCCCTCAGAAGTGGCCTTGTCTCCACAGGTATCTGCAATAGACAAAGAGGCTGATCCCGTGCCTTTAATTCATGTGTTTACAACTGTACCAAGCTATCAATGTTTTCATTATCAGAAGGGTCAAAGGGTGTGAAACTAATGTCTGGCTTCAAGGAAAATAAATTATTGTTGAGGAAGCTACTTCAACCTGGCCCTGATTTTAACTGCTCTGTATCAGCTTGATTAAATCAGCACTGGATGGGACTACCAATAACATTAGAGGGTTTGATTGAATTGCAATGCTTCAGACAAATGTGAAACACCTTCTGAGTAAAAAAATGTTCTGCTTTTTCTCCTCTGCTTCATTTTAGTTTCATCTGTTTAAAAGGAAAACATTTTTTCTGTATAAAATAAGAGAAACAAGTCTGCAAATTCATTAAATCTGGTTCAGTGGCAAGGAAAAACAATTGGGAACTGGTATTAGATGGGTATTTTGATGTTTGGGTATTGGTCTCTACCTACTTTTACAGTACAGCAAGACTTGAAAACAAAATAATTCTTTATTCGCTGATATTTTTTGTAAAAAGAAAAACAAACAAAAAAAGCAGAAAAGGATAAGAATCAGATTTATTTTTGTTTCAGATGTGCTTTTAAAGATTCTTGTGTTTTCTTTATAACTAGGATGTACACAGCCTTGTGTCTTTCTGTCAATGTTCTTCCTGAAATTCTTAGACTAAATGCACAAAGGGCTTTTTTCCTGTATGCTATAAACAGCAATGTGACTAGAATGAGAACATGCTCAGGAATGCCAGCAGACATTTTGTTTTTCTGTATCCTTTACTTGGAATGAATAGGCATGAAGACATCTATCTCATCAACCCAAATGTATTTCCAATCTGATTCATCCTGCAAAGAAGATTAGAGCATCTTAATGCTATGCTGCTGCTTTTCCTTCAGTGGAGAGAAGTAACTGATAAAATAGATGTTTAAATCCTCATTACTTAGTATCTAATAGCAGCCAGCAATTTAAATAAGAGTGTTCAAATACATTACAGGTAGTACTTGTGCCTCCTGCCAACTCTCACTGCACATGGTTTAGGGTTTCAGTACTTTCTTTAAAATGCCAGTATTGAGATAAAATGCAGGATTTAATTTTGAAGCTTACAGTGTAATCCAGTGTATTTATTGAAGCTAAATTTGTTCCAATCAATGGTCATTGGTTTTGGGTGATCTTTGAAGTCAACAGAATTTCTGCTTTAACCCCAGACAGAATCAGGCATATAATCAAAATTAACTTTTAGATAACTTGAAGCTTAAATCTATGCTATTAAAAGCATATCTATTTCACTCCATTTTACATGGCACCATCATTGTTAGTGGTTTCTCATAACAGCTGGGCCCCTGAATTCATAATCACTTCTGAGAATATCTACCTGAACAACTCCTATAAAATGTGTGGAGTTCTGCTCCTAGTGAATGGTCTCATTTTCAGTCAGTGATTAAGCTTTCACCTAAGAAAAATAAAAACCCCCTTATATCTTCCATGATTGTGTTGTACATATTAACAATTTTTTTTTCCAAGACACAACACTATTTTTAATATAAACATTAAGCATATACTTAATTTGTTAGGGTTTTTAAAAAGAGTCACAGAAATTGCTATTCTGCAGCTCATGAACTGTTCCATGAAGAGTTCTGTTGGAAAGAAAAAAGACCTAGTATGCAACAAAGAGGGTTCTGTCTTTTTTCCTAGTTAGTTAGGCTTTTGTTGTTCTTGCTGTGTGAGAAATGCTGTGAAGCCTTATATCCTGTGAAATACTAATAAAGGACTGTCTTGGTTTGAAAAGAGAGGAGTCTGTGAAGGAAGGCAAAAGCCTCCTATGAAATGGAAAAGGTAAACCCCCTCCTTCTGAATTACCACAATTTAAAAAAAAAAGGCTCTCAGGCAAAGATATGGGAATGGGAATAAGAGTTCTTTACTAGGAGAAAAACAAAATAAAAAGAAAAATAATAAAAATGTAATCAGTACAAACAAAACTATTGATGGAGTCAGAAACCTGATAACCTGAGGAGTCTGGGTGTTGGTAGTAGTCCAGTTAAAATGGTGGCTGCTCCTCCTGGAGTGGCAGATGAAATGCTGCTGAACTGGTGATCTGTCGAAGGGTGGAGTTTTCTCTGAAGATCTGGTAGTAGTTGGGCCTGGTCTTCCTCTGGGAATCCAGCAGAGAAGAGAGCTGCTTCTCTGGGAATCCAGCAAAGGGGCTACCCAGTATCCCAAAAAGTGCTGATTTTATGCAGGTAGGGATGCTTGGCTCCTCCCTCTGGGTGGAGCATCTCACAATGGGATGGTGGAACTTTACCAGTCATGCAGTGAGTCATTCAATAGCCAATTAACAGAAGATATCTCCCCAGAGGGAGACATTGTTCTTGGAAGAGATAGGAAAACTGCCCAACCTCCAACAGATGGCAATAGAATACATGCTTATCTTACAAGCCAGGACAAGGATTTTGAAAGTCTGTGTTGCTTTAAGAGACACAACTCATGATCCTAATGGGTGCTCCTCTGTCTGAAAAAGATCCCTGCCTTCAGGTGTTGATTAATTCTTTGTAAATGAGAGCTGCTGCTCAGTCAGTCTTTTGGGCTGTTTAGAGTTCACAATGTGATGGGACACATAGCGCTCTCTGTGTTGAACTGAGTGTGGAGTGAATTAAAATTATTAACAAGTCTCCCCTCTGAAGACCATTAGCTAGGTAATAAATCAACAAGGGATACCACAGCATGATGAAACTGTTACAGCTCACAGTTATTACAACACATGGGGCACTGTCAGAGGACTTTAATCTCCCTCATGAAGAATAATTTATTACAGCAACATCCTCTGAACTTCCCTTGTTGATACAAAAATTATTGGGATGAAGCATTTGGCAAAGCAATAAGCAATTTGGCAAAGCATTGCTAAGGAGGTTGCATATAGTAATTATTTTCATTAACCCACATCAGTACCTTCAGCAGTGAATACAACTATTTGAACCAAAAACATGGTGGAAGCAAAGATCTTGTATTTGAGGCAATTTAACAATAAACAAATTTCCTTTTAATTTTAATGATGAGAGAGACGGTGTGCATACATGAATTAGTATAAAATTCTTTATTTGGCTTTAAGGACTGCTCCACTTGAAATGCTTTTTTGCATTTGCTCCGTCTGGGCTGCAGGACAGCGGCTGCTTGAACAAGAACACAGCGGCTGAGAGCGCTTATGTCAAGAAATACTTCTAGTGCCTGAACAGTCAGCTTTCAAAGAGCATGAAAATAGCTTGGACTGATATCTGCCCTGTATTATTTCCACATGTTGCCTCTGCTGAAGGGAAAAAACAGAATATCTGCTAAGCCTTTGGACAAGGCCGGGGAAGAAAATTGGCTCAGAAATCTTTGTCACCTTTTTCAGTATTAGATGAAAAACTTAACTGCACTTCCTAAGTAGGCTAGCCAAGCTCAGATGTGATGAGGTATTAAGTAAAACAAGCTAAATGTAGGCAACTGAGAAATTACTTTCATAATCTAAATATGCCAGTTTTTATTATACTGGGCTTTTTGCTGTGGTTTTATTTTTTTGGGGAGGGGTGGGGGTGGGGCATAGCACATTTGCTCCAAAAGGTGTACAGAAAATCAGATGGAAATTTTTTATCTCCTACATAACTAAAAATTCCACAGCTGAGTGGATTGACATGAAGATTTCTGTCTTTTTCCCCCCATCTGTTCCAGTTCTACATAATCTTTTGAGTATAAGGAAATGTCAATAGTCTGTTCTGAAAATATTGAAGGACCATGTATTTTTCTTTCCCTAGTTATGTGCCTGCATGGTATTTGTTATGTGGCCTAATGCAGACAGGCACCAGCATGCAGTGCATGTACAGCAGGGCGTGCAATAGCAAACATGCAATTATTTTCATTAATACATGTGTTTAAACATTCTCATTCAATGGTGCTATAAGCAGCTGTTCTGTCCAGGAATGTGGCATTTCAGGACCATGAAGGCCAGATAGGTTGTGCCTGAAGGGCTTCCAGGGAAGAAGGAATTGGAGATCACTATTGAACTAGACTGGTGAGTCAGATCCAGCACACAGATATAGGAAAGACATCCATATATTGCCAAATTTACTCATAAATGTTGTACTACTCATTTAAGTAAAGTTATACAAATATATGTCTGAGCAGTCATTTTTGTTCCTTTTTTCTAAAGTGGTCAGCTTCTAACAGTTTTATGTTCTTAAGTAAATATTTTAATAACTAAATGTCTCCTGCAACACCTAATTCTGTCTACAAAGGCATGTATTTTTCAAATTCACAAGGAATTAATTTTTTAGAGCTTCTGGTTGCACAGGCCATTGGAATTCTTGGCCCCTACTCTCTTAAATAGACCCAGTTGGGCAAAAACTGAGAAGAAATCATGTATGGATATGCAATCGGATTTTTTAACGTAATGGCCAGGATATGCTTAACAGAAATACCAGAGACCTGTAAAAGAGTTACAGCTATTCCTGGTAGCAACAGTAAAACTTCAAAAAGCCTTGTCCTATAATTTCATCTTCTCTTTTTCCTTTGTGTATATTTCTCAGACAAAATGCTAACAGTAAAATCATTCCAGACACGTGTCTTCCATTAACTTGTTGAACTCAAGAAACTTACAACACTCCATTAAAATGATTTCCCCTCTCCCTAAGATGCCCTGTCACAAATCATAGAGCGACTTTAAGCAATACTTGCTTATTCCTGAAAATACCGTAGTCCTGAATAAAACACTGAAAAGCCCTTTCCAAAAAGAGAAGTTTAATTCTGAACTGTACCTCATAGGCATTGCAGGCTTCTGCTCTAAATAATCTTAGATGAATTTGATAGCCTGGGGTTGTGTTAGTAGAGATTGATTGAAACATTAGTTGGGTTTAATCCTGCTGCTTGGGAAAAAGGAATATAAATTGCAAGCAGAATGGTAGCCCTGAACAAGATGATCAATACATAAGCTCTCTCAGAAATCTGAGGTTTTACATTTTACATTAAATTATTCAATAGCATCTGTGCCAAAATTAATATGATCCATATCAGAAGGGAATGATGAATGTTTTTATGAAATTTTATTTGAGCAAGTTTAAGTTCATTTTTCACAACCGTGATCACACTTGCTATTTTTATATGGCTTCTTGAAAGTATTTCCCCAGAATGAATCCCATGAATTTTCTTTTGTGTGAATGGAATTGAACCTTCTAGTTAAAAAATGATGGACAGTAATTAGGACATAAATTATTTAAAGGTCTTGCAGTTTAAGCAGACATAAAAACTGGCAGGCAATTAAAATCATGGTAAACTCCAGGGGATACTGGTGGAAACAGGTGGAAGCAAGTATTTTATGAGATCTTAGGACAAGCTCGGGGCTCAGGAGATGGTGACATGTGGATGAAAACTGGCATTTTTCAGTCTAATGCTGGCTTAACAAGATGTATGGGAAACCTTATTACACTGCTGTGGATGTCCCCTGTGGGCTGGAGTGAGCTAAAGCTCCGTGTGTAGAGCTGCAGATGGGAAGAGCCAGCCCCTCTTTGCAGCTTCCTCTTGCTGCCATCCCTTTATGTGCACGAATGTCTGTGCTGTGCATGGGCTTGGAGATGGATTCACAGCTCCTGTGGAACCAAGTGCAGCAGAGAGCCTTCTGACACATGGACAAGGCTTGCCAGCATCAGGGAGTTTGGAGCAGGGGATGCTCAGGCTCTGATGCATTGTACCTACGCTGCCCACGTAAAAGCAGGAAACTTAGGATAAGTAAATATTGCCAAAATCTCTCTGCCTAATCAAAAAACAAACCTAATTTTAAAATTGTCAACAACAAAAATGCTGTTTAATATTCGCTTCCCTTTTTATGTTAGAACTAGCTGTTATTTAAAATCTCATAAAATAATTTTATAATAACTTACAGTTCTTTTAAAGAAATGACCATCATGTTGAATCACAAGTCTCTTTTTGTTAGCTGTATTAGCATGCAGTGTGTGCAAATCTATACATTTCTTTTCTCCTTACATACATTCTGTATTTGCAGTGAGTAGTATGAAATCATAGGTGTGGTCAAACAAACTGGGTCAATAAATGTACACATATTTAGTATTTTCTTTGTACATTGAGGCAAAGGCTTCCTTGAGCTGCCTGCCTTTATTTGTGTGAGCAAGAAGAAGATGTGCAAGAACTGACTACAAGACTACCATGAATTTATACAACGATTCTACTAGATTGCTAAATCTGTCTTGTTATTTTAATACATTTCAAGACATCATCACTTGGTGGGTTTGTTTATTTGTTTTTCTGAGCCTGTGCCTGCCAAACAACAGCCATCTAATATAACACAGATCTTAAAACTACCTTATGTGACAGCAGTTTTGAAAGCATTATTGAGACTCTGCTGGATGTGTTACTGCCTTAATGGGTTTTTTTCATTCTCCCAGGAGAGTGGAAATTGCAGCTCAATAATACAGGTTTTTAATTACTTCTGAGCACACCAGTCCAATGAGGTTGTAGACCAAAGATGGTTGTTTTCTGAGCAGGTGGAACACTCTGAATGCTATACAGAAGACAGAAAATTCAGCCTGTAGAAAAATTGAGATTTCAGCAGTTATTTCTGTTCAATTTAGGGAAAATGTATCTAAAATTCAGTATTTCTTAAATGAAAATCCTGGGAAACAGATGTTTTGAAACATTCTATTTTGTCTCCACACGGTGTGTAGGATGAACTACAAACTTTCAGATCAGAAGTGCCAAAACAGGTTGCTTTATTCCTGACATCTCCTTTGAATTTCACCTAAAAGGTATTTCAATGAAACCAGAGTGTTCCAGCTTTTGGCAGACAAAAGCATTGTTGGGTAAAATAATTATCTTATTTTTTCCTAAAAGACAGTTCTATTTCTGTTTGGTTTAGTTATCCTTGCTAAAAAATCCCTTCTCTGTCATGTCTGGGCTCTGCTATTGGAAGCAAGCTGAAAAACCTTTGGATCTGACTCCACAGGAAGGCTCTGTGGCAGAGGACTGCATTAATTTCTCTGTATGGTTTGTGCTTGCCTGCATGCAAAGCTGCAGTCCTGAAGCATCTCTGTAGAACTCTGCAAAAAATGAACTTTCCCACTGTAAAAACCTTTTTTTACAGTGGGAAAGTTCTACAATTTCTACAGCTTAACTGCATATCAGACATCTACACTGGGAGGCAGAGGTGGCAATCCATCCCAGGCTCTGCACTCAGCTCTGTGGACACCCAGACTGGTGAGGTTCAGCTCTGACCCCAGGTGACCAAGAGGAGGTGGAAGCCCCATATAAGTAGCGTGGCCTGAGCACGTCCACCTTGGGAAACTTCAAGGGGCAACGCTGAGGTTCATTTGAACTCCTTCATTTGAACTGTCCCTTTCAGGGAAAGTGGAACCATGCTTAGCAGCTTTGCTGACAAATGAGCCTTCTAATTCAGGCAGTTCTGTGGGAGCCACCAACTTCTATTGAAAATACCAGTTTCAAGTCCTCAAACATCTGGAAGGGAGCTGGACAGCACAGTGAAATGACATTGTTACGACCCAGAAAGTTAAAAGCAAAAAGTCTCATCACAAGTGAGCAGCTGATTAAACTAATATTTGAGTCACAAAAATTTTTACTTTTTTTCCCTCTAAACACTCAGTTTTTGAGGCTTGACTAATGCTTTGTGAATGCTAAAGATTAGATATTTGTTGTAGATGCAGGCGAACCCAGTGGGAAGAAGTGACGATGTCTGACTCGGTTCAGAAGGCTGAATTATTTCTTTATTATAATTATGATAAAATACATTAATATACTATATAAAAGGAGGATACTCAAACTACATACTACTTTCTCCTACTCTATCTCTAATCTAACTAACTTGTGACCCTCTCTTGAGAGTCCAGCCCCAGGTGGGTTGGATTGGCCATCAGGCTCAAACAATCCTCACCTGAATCCAATCAAGCACTCACTCCAGGTAAACAATTCTCCAAGCATATTCCACATGGGAAAAACAAGGAGCAGAAATAGAAATTGTTTTCTCTTCCATTTCTCTCTGTGCACCTCTAGGAAAAATCCTGAGAGTGAGAGAAATGTGCTTGCCACAGATATTAAATTCTGGATCCTCTGATTCTGTATGCTCAAACACTGCACTAAAATACAATGGTCCTTAATTTGGTGAGGGTTCTCAAAAGCAGTAATCCTTCATGTAGCAGAACTGCCCCAGTTCATTTCCAAAAGGCCTCTACCTTTGGAGCCAAAGGTACACTTGGCCTGTGTGAAAACTTTGATGTGTTGCATAGAATATATTAATACTATACATGTCATTAAAGTATGCCCCCAAAAAATTACAGTAGTTTTCTTTATGTTTTGAGGTACTTAAATAATGATAAATCAATGAGGACATGTAGAAGGGCAGATTTAAGCACTATACTATGCAGTGTACACATTGAATTGTGCAATTTCATCATGCAAAATAATACTGTAAGCTATTAGGGCACTGTTTCCTGTTTATAATCCACATCTGATTTCTGTACTGCAAAAACAGACTTAAAAGCTCCAGAACCCCCTAAAGAATTTATTATTTTTAGCTCTTTGATGGGTTTGTGATCTTTAAATCCAGCCATATTTCTTTAAATCTGGTTGTGTGTAACTATTAGTAATAATGAACTATTTTAAATACCTAAAAAAGGCCTTTAGTTTACATTATAGCTTAGCACAGCATGCACAACACATAGCTGAGCAAAAGTAGTTTTACCACTCATGAAAACAGTCCTACATTTGAATTTGACTAAATGATAAAGTCAGTAGTCTTACCAGCACTTTTATTTCTTTGCTGTAAAATGAAAATACAGCTAAGTACACAGATAAATAATGCATACTATTGCTGGGGAAACAATTTCCTTTTCAGCTTTTTATACATTGCCATAAATCTTAAGAAACAGTTTTCAGAGTTGCACAGGGTATTTGGCTATATCCTTTTTATTTAAATTGCAAATGAACATATAAATGCAAAAGGCCTGGATTTTAAAAGCACCTTGAGGGACTGCCAATCTTATTCATGATTCTTTTTCCCATTTAGGGAAATAAATATTTGAAGTTAGTATACTAGCAGTGGTGTCCAGAAATATCACAATCTTGAAAGTATTTTTCTCTCTGTAAGATGATGAAAAACATCATAAAAGTATATACTAGTGACTAAAAAGCCTCACTTATAAATTAAACAGTGGTCACTACACTGCCAAAGTTGGTGTAGCCTGTAATTGTGATTAGGACCCCACTACACTAAGTATTGTACATACAGTGTAAAATAATCCATACACCCAAGAAGGCATAAAATCACAGAAATGAAACATTAATGGAAGCATTGCCATGATAAGCTGAGGAGACTCCCATGTGGGAGACTGAACCAACTGCTGTGGAGGCTCTGAAAGCAACACATATTAAAAGTACTTATTATGGCTTCAGCCTTTGTCTCAAGATTGATTCCATTTGTAAATTTAAGTGTCATGTTAAAAAAAATATTTTAAAAATAATGAGTCATTTTATTTCTATTTACTAGGAATCTAATAAGTTTCACATCTTCTCTGTGCTACAGAAAGGTATTTTATATTCACTTAGAGACCACAGTGGCAAGGGGACCTTGGGTCTCTTAATGCCAGCCTGACAGATCCTCACTTGTTTGCTTTGCCAATGTGTGGAAATCACTTGGGACTGGCACACCACAAAAAAAGTCAGGCTGTGATGATATGCTGTGCAAAGGCAGAAGTACTGACCAAGGAGCTGTAAAATGCCACGAGGAAATCATGATGAGAAAGACATAGCTTGAACTCATGTCATTTCTGGGAGGGAAAAAGCTGACAGGAACATGGATCCATTCCTTCCCTCAGTTCAGTCCCAAACTCTCCATGGGAGCCAAGCATTGTAGCTTTTTTGTTCCTTACTTGAGACCAACCTTCTTTCAGAACAGAGCAGAAGCAGATCCTTCCTTCCTTCCTTCCTTCCTCCCTTCCTTCCTCCCTTCCTTCCTCCCTTCCTTCCTCCCTTCCTTCCTCCCTCCCTTCCTCCCTCCCTTCCTTCCTCCCTTCCTTCCTCCCTTCCTTCCTTTTCCCTCTCTCTGCTTCCCAGTTTTCATTCCCCTTTCAGTCTCTCTCTCCCTCCCTCCCTTCTGGTTTTCCATCAGCCACTAAACCACTGCAGAATAAAACACTGCCAGTCTCTGCTGCCTAGCCTGCCCCATGCTGTGTTGAACAATTAAAAATTCATGGAGGTCTGCAAGAGAGAAAGAGACTTTGAGACAAGGGAGAGGGCTTACAGTCCAGTGAGAGCATTAAGTTAGGAAGGCCTTCTCCTTTCCAATCAATAAGTAATATAAGAATTTTAATTATTTATCGAAGTAAATATTAGGAATCGGATCTCTCTTCTCCATGTGACCCTGACATGTTACTATTTCTACTCCTCATTTCTGGACTAAATTATTTATATATATAAACTGCCTGTGAGATTTTGAGTTTATTTATGTGTTAAGTGTCACACAAAAGCGGAAGATTGTTCCACATTCATATACAGTATGATGGGCTCTGAGATCAGCACTGCCATTTAGGAGCAAGGCATTGGAATCATAATATAGAGATGCATGCTATGTCCAGTGCTCAGCAAAGGTTAAAAAAAAAAAATCAAACATTTGGAATTACATGGATAGGAAAAGATAATGAAAGAAAATAGTATTAAACCATTGAATACATCCATGGTTCAACACCAGAAATGTCAAGGATATTTGAGGTCCTGTCAAATATCCTTGTCATGAATGTATTGTGAGGTCCTCTGACCTCACAAAATATATACTGCAACTAGAAAACCTTCAGAGACAGGGAATTCTAAAGAACAGAATGACTCACGTGGACAGCGATCTTCAACATGGAAATTAAGGCAGCTTAATCAGGACAGATGTCTTCAAACTCCTCAGTAGGATAGTGAACTGGCATTTGTCTTGTCCAATTTAAGAAAATCAGGACCATCAAATTAGGGTAGGAGAGGCTGACAAAAACAAACCAAACAAAAAATTCCAAACAAAAAAGAAAAATGCCAAAACATTAAAAGCAAGAAGGAAGTTATGGTTGTGTTAGGCCTGTGAAATTGTTTGCTTTAGGGCATCTTCGATGACAAAATACCTTTTGCCAAGAGGAGGCTAAAAAGCATTTGGAAGAGAGATTTAATTGATGATTGCTAAGTAGAGAAATATCAGCAGGCTTTGGGAATTTTCCAGGCTAAAAATTCTTGGAAGCTAGAAGAGTATGAACAGGGGAATTACTGCATACTCCTGCCTTCTTTGAAATCCTCCATAGGAGCTCACTTTTCTTCACTGTTGGAGTTAAAGCAGTAAGAGGTGGTCTGACAAAGACAGCAATTCTTGTCCTCTGTGATTCTTCCTTGTGTATGGATCTGCTTCAGCAGCCAAGAGGAAAGAACTGGAAAAAAATATCCTGATACAGAAAATAAAGGGTAGAGTTCTTGCATCACACTTCAATGACCTTCAGAACATGCACTAGAACACACAAGAATCCTGTATACTTCTATGGAGATCAATTTCAATGTTTAAAATCTCAGAATAATTCTTTAGTCACTGTCCAGCAGAGTTTGTTACTGAAAATTCAGTGGGATAAACGACATAATTTTGTTACCTGATAATTTTGTGGCCTAAAAGCTAACAGCAAAGCTTTGTGGCCTAAAAGCTAACAGTAAAGCTTTCTGGTGTACACCCATGTGTTTTGTTGAAACAAAAACACATCTTGATCCTCATAGACTTTTTCATACTCTTGAAAGTTAGAAGATGCATTTGGTTATTTAGAGATTAAAACTTTTTTTTTTTTTTCACAACCAGAAAACATATGGGCAAAAAAAGAGAACAGATACTGTTGTACCTGGCAGTCTGAATCAGCAGTTATGGAAAGCTGCCTGGTGTTACCATACTTGGTGCAGACCTGAAATCCAAATACAGACATTCAAGTTGCTTCCAAAGCACGAGCAGACCCAGTTTTAATAATCACTTGGTCAGAAACATTTGGAGCAAGCTCTATTCAGTCTGAAGATTAATTCTTAGGAATTCTTCCTTAGGAATTCACTGTAAAAGGAAACCAATGACTGTAATTTCTATAGCAGAATCCAGCTTCCTAAAGAAAATAATAATAGAATCATATTGTAGATGTGATGTTGAGAGGCCTGCATTACGAATATTTCCCAGAAGTATATTTTTTCTTTTAGCAGCAACCTCACATACTGCAGCTTGTGAATCCAAATATGTACTCTGTTGCTATTCAAACAAACACATTACACACTCATTTCTATTACATGATCAAACTTCATCTTAAAATATTTAGGTTTCTTCCCTTCAACAACCATACAGAAAGTTGTTTTAGGTTCTTGTTGGTCAGATAGTTGGACAACTGATTATCTAACTTCTTTTAATATAAACTAGTTTATACTTTAATCCTTATCTCACACTGTTTCAGGCTTCAGACACTTCCCAGATTTGTGTTGCTGCTAAAGGATATTGAGATAAGATAGATTTTCAGATTTCTACAATGATAGAATATATTCCTAAACATCAGTAAGTGATGAATGGAGGATCCCATTTACACTCATTTAAAACATAAATATTTAAACACTTTCTTCTTGCAGTCTTTCGTACCTCAATGTTCACTGTGGCTGATTTGAAAATCTTATGTTATTTATAATCTTTGGGATCTTAATGGAGGTTCTGAGATACATCTCTGTAGTGGTCTGACTGATATTATTTTTTCTATTCTTTTAAGATTTAATTGTGCTCTAGGCATAAACCAGTTGTCAACATACAGAATCAACACAAAATTTAACAAAGTGTATCGTAAACTTACTGACATGCCTTCTGTTTGGTTTTGGGTTTTTTTTGGCCACTTTCCCACTAGCTTAATATTTAATTGTAAGTATAATTTTTATTCTGGTAAATTGTGTCTGTCTATCATTCGAAGAGCTAGAATGAAATACTGATTATATCTGACATGCCAGTAGCATTTCCCCTTTGTCAAGGGTTCTCAGTGTTGTAGTTCTTATTGGAAGACCTCATCTTTTTTATACTCAGAGGTTTTTGATCAATTTATATATTCTAATAGCCTCAAAATTATCCTTGAATGTCTCACTGCAATACTAAATACGAAATTCATGTTTTCTTCATCAAAATCATTATACTCAATTTCTTTCACCATCTGCTTTGTGGTAAAGAAAGAAAGGGGTAAACTTGCAGTGGTTTGTCAAGAGCAGAGCTGGTTTCTCACATTGCAAACTGGCAGTGACATCATGCAGTGCTTTAGGAGGTGTTCTTTTTATGGACAATACCCTGGTGGCACACGCCAGAGGAGCAATGGCAGCAGCAGAGGCAGCTGAGGTGGTGGCTTGTTTTTAGTGGGTGAAACACAAAAACTTGCCAAACCTCCGAGAATGTGACCCATAGGAGAACTCGTTGCCAACTTCTTCTCTTTTGTAATTTTTCCTCTTTCTTTTTCATTGTATTTGACATTTTCCTGGGACTCAGCTGTGTAACTCTAAGCACCTTATGGCGACGAACAGGAGAAATGGGGCCTGCTCTGATATGAAAAATAGACAAAGAATATATGCCAAAAAAAGTTTCAAATACTGGAAAAAGCATTTGTGAAGTGCTTATGACTCTCCTGGTCTTCAGATGCTGGTAGAAGCTGAAGGTCCCCATTCCTTGCACAAAATAAATATACTGTTAATTTCTATCCCTAATTAGAGTTGCTTTATTTTTCTCTCCCAACCTTTGCTTGAAAAAGAATATCAGCCTTGTCTCTTTGTAGAGAGCAGCAAAAGGCTGCCTAGTGCACTTTGGTGCTCCATGTGTGGTGAGCCATACAAAAACTCAGTACTTGCATTAATGAAACAAGAGATGTAGGGACATAGATAATTATGTGGCCTCCTTCATCTTCTCTCCTTTGCTATTTCCACACATGTAAGCAAATCTTTCCATGAAGCATTTTTTATTTTGCCTGTTTTATCTTGTTCTTCCCTGGTTTCACACCAGGCATTTTCTCAGATAAACCCAAATGAGAAGTGTAGAGAGAAAGTTTTCTAATAAAAGATTTCTTCACAGGTGGAGACAAGCTTTTTCAAAAGCAACAAGAGCTCTGTTCTCAGATGGTGAAGCAAGGGCATGCCCCTAAGGTTGAAATGCTGTATTTTGTTTGAATAACTGGGATGATTTTTTCACACATGTTTAGGTTGTCACTGAAGACTATAAGACATTAGCTAATGGAAGTTATTACTTCCACATTTGAATAAAAATCCAGAATTTCAAAATAAGATTCATTCTTCTGTTTCTCTGTGAGTGAATGTGTTTAATTTAACACATGCAGATACCTTATTAGCAGGTCTGTCAAATGCTTTCAGGCCTATTTTACAAAGGAAATAATTGGTGGTGGCTTTTGTTATGTTTAGTTTAAAGGTATGTGCAATACTCTTTGCACTGCTAAAGAAAAAAATTCCGTCCTGAAGTTTTAAAATCTAATTAATCATTTCTTCTCACTGAACTAGTTATGTGCAAATGTGTTTTCACTGTAGAGTTGTACAGCTGGAGAAGTCTTCACATGATTTTTTTTCTCTGCTAGCATTTTCACACCTGATAAAATTAAAGATGTACTGTACAAGGACACTTACCTAAAAATTATTATCTGTTACCTCTGTGCATCCATGCATGCTTCTTTAAGAAAATGCTCTGTATCTCTGCAACAGTTTCTGACTATAGTGTGATGCAGGAATTACCATGGTAACTACTTGTATGCATTTTTTATGGTACAGCACAATGAGAAGGAAAGAGAAGCTGTGAAAGTTGGTGGCAACAAAAGTTACTGTTGCCCTTGGTTTGCCTAGCAAAGTCATTCACTGTGAGAAAAGCATTGCTGGTGTCTTAGGATGGAATCTTTCTATTTCATACATTAAATCCAAAGTAGGCATATTTTATTGCAGAATTAATTTGATTTCTTGTATATTTGTGATTTATGGCTCAGAGAAACACATTTGCTTGTATTTAGGAATGAGAAAGTGAAGAGGCCTTTTGTTCATTAATCTCAAGGATAAACTATTATGCTTTCTGTAGTCTTCTGTTACATTTGTATAGAAATTAATATATATCTCAAAAAAGGAATTCATAGACTCCTATCCCTTAAGGGAAATATATATTCCATGTTTAATTCTCTTTAAGAAATATGAATGCAGAAAAATCAGTAAAATTGCATTTTCTTACATAGGATTGCTATGATTGCTAAAGCATTTTTCCTTGAAATGCTACATTTTGAGAGGTGTAGAACCTGAAATACAGATGTTGATTTTTAGGAGATATAATTTTAATATCTTCTTAGAGTTGTTTTGTGTGAGTGCTACCAAGACAGAGCAACAGCCTGTGCATGTAATCTCATTCACTGGCAATTGTTCTGATCCCTCAAGGAGCATTTGTTACTCATTCACTGCATCTCTGCAAAGGCAAGAATCTCGAAGCAGTTTATTGAAGGACCCAGCAAAATCTTGTTTCTTGCAATTCACTGCTGAAAGGAGAACAACAGAAATATTATAAATGGAAACACAAATCTGTGCCTTAGACGGGAGGCTCCAAAATGGAGATAGAGAAATAATTTTCCCCATCAAATTATATAGAAATAGCTTTAAATCCTGTGAATGGCTGGAGATATTCAGCACTCACAGCTGAGTATGTAACTCACAGTTACAGGAGTCCCATTTACAGAAATGAGTGTAGAGAATGTATTTCCCTGCAGCTCCACCACAGTTTTCAGACTCTAATGGGTCAAGTGCTCTGTGAGAATTGATAATTAAATTGGGCTGAAATTAATCAAACTTCAATCCAATTAAATGCAAGTATGGGTCTATTTTTAATTCTTCACCAAAGCCATAGTTCTGTAGTACATTAGTGCTAAAAACTGGGAACTATTTCTAGTTCTGCCCATAGCAGAGCTACTGTATAAATGTGTCATGGTCCTTTCAGTTTGTAGTTTACTGACCTTAGATTTTCCAACCTGTAAGACAGCAGAATGATCTCTTTTTCCTGTGAAAATGCCTTTGAGATGACTCAGGTGACATATGAACCATCATAGCTTTGATGACATCATGAAAAAAATTTTAGATCAGCTGCATTGCAGCCACATCTTTCTTCTTTGTTCTCTACTGTTCCCCAGGCAGGCGAATCAGCCCTTCTGCAAGGTCACAGAGTTGAGACTGCTGGAGCAGGAGCTTTGATGGTCTCCCAGCACAGCACACTCCACACCCTCCACACATCTCCAAAATGCATGCCAAGTGCCCAGCCAGTTCACATGGCAGCAACTTGCACAATGGAAGAGATGCCCAAGGAACATCTTCTAAAAGCAGCATAAAGAAGTATGGACTGCTATCATTTTTTCTCAAATATTCCTTTGAATATTTGAGAAAAACATTGAGGAAAAAATGTGAAGAAAAGAAAAGATGATAAAGGCTGGTTTCGTGGTGATTTGTGCTTGTACTGGTGTTTTATATCAGGATTGTTACAATTTCACATATGCCACTTGGAAGACATAGTCATGACAAAATTTGAATTTCACAGGTTCCATAGTTGCCACATTTGAATTGCCTCCATGTAAATTCTAAAAAGGCAGAGGGCAAAGAAAATGAAAAAAACCAAAATATTACATCTCACCTGAGTTTGAACAAAGAATTCTGATATTATAAGTAAACTGTCTTTTGCTCCTAGTCTTTTTCCTCGTCAATATCACAATCTGCCACCTGCTAGATTTAAAAACCCCACAAAGCTGCATTATTTTCCACTGAGCCACAGGCTAATGTCACTCCTTGTATAAGACAATAATCAACTGAGTTTTCTCTTGAGTTAGTTCCACTAATGAAATTATCTGTCCTGACAGTACTCACTGGCAGTGCACAGTAACTGCCTCTACTCAGGGGGTCTCTACAATGTATTTATTTCTATGAATTTCTTTTTCTAAACTTGCACTGAATTTTATTTGGAGAAAAAGTTATTACTATTAGCCTATTCATAGATGTCTTCTCCTCCCACTTAAGAACTATTAGAAATAGTGACCTTAAGGGAAGATTTTTAGCATCAAGTTACACACCCCGTGTGCTAATGCCCTAAAGGGAAAAAGGAAGTTGCATGTGTCTGATGTTTTCTACAGTATTGATCACTCTCTCAGCACTGCAGCTCCTCTTGGGAGGTTCAGAGTGATGATAACATGCTTCTCTGGATGCAAATGCTTTTACTGAATATTATTGTAAAACACTACCAAAAAAAAAAAAAACCCAAAAAACAAAACCAAAAATTGTATTAAAATAGTTTAAATAGTGATTTTTTTAGGACTTTCAGTATTTAAAAAAGCAGAATTTAAAGTAGCTTTACAGCTCTTAGCAATATTGTCTTTCTATACATTTTATGTGCAAAATAAGTGCAACATGTATCAATTGATGCTTAAAAAACCTTATCATATATGTACAGAAAGGTATACACACTGAAATTTCAGAAGCATGTCTACCTCATCTATTTTCCAAATGTCAAGTGCTTAATTGAAACATTCTTTTAAGAACATTTCTAGGCTATATTTACTGTGTATCTGGTGTCTTTAAGAGGAAAAAGTGAGAAATCTCATATTGTGTGAGATTGTAGCAGGCTTTGCCTTGTGCAGTGTCAGAGGGGAGTAAATCCTTAGACAATATGTTGCTGTCACTAAAAATTACATGATAGCACATTTTGTATGCTGTAATCCTGAAAGGGGCTCAATTTGAACCAAAAGGTATTCAGCTTTCTTCATGTTTTGCTGAAGGAACTGTGTTCTGCCAAGCAAGGTAAGAAATGGGCTGCTTTGCATATGTTCTTCATCAGATGATGAAATTATAGAAATCTTTCCTGATGATCTCACAGCATATCCTATTTCCCAGTCCTGACAGTGCCTCCCAGCAGTTTTCACAGGTTCTCTGTACAATATCTGATGCAGCTGGAGTGATTGTGCATATCTATTTGCAGACTGTCCATGTAGTAGAACTAGTTGGCTGATTATGACAATTTTCAGTATTTGTTCCTAAAAAGCAAAGATTACAGCAAAAAAAAAAAAAAGATTTTATAACAGGGCAGACTTTAGGTAGGAAGAATATAGAAATATATATAGAATATAGAAAAAATAATTTTTGAACAAAGGAAGTAAATTTGGTCCAATGGTTTTCCTCTGTAGGTAATTAATCTACTTCCTAATACAAAATATTCTCAGAATATTAACAGAATGTTTGGAAGGGACACACAAAGGATTATCAAATCCAATCTTTAAGTGAATGGCTCCTATGAAGATCAAACTCAAAATCTTGGTGTTATTAGTGCAATACTCTGACCAACAGAGCTCATCTCAGGGTCATGACATATTATTTATTATTATGCTTTATAACCTTCTATAAAGATTGCTAAATGCTATTTCAGGTCTAACCACTATATAATAAATACGTAATATTGTTTTTACATATACTGTGCATTAAAGAGCACCCAACCAGCACTAAACCAGGGATGTACATGTAATGGGATAGCCATGCCCTAAAGATCTCCAAGATACATTTTGGCAATACATGTCTCAAGCTAATAACCTTTCACCATTTGATCTGTATCTTGTCCTCTCATCTGCCTCCACTGGGACCAGTATTCATATTCCAAACTGTGGGGCAGCTGTTAGAAAGGTCCCATTATTAGGATTTTATTTTTAAAAAGGCAACTTGCCATAAAACATGCCACATAATTTAGAATTCTCATGTGAAGTGAGTGATGAGTAGCAGACACATGGCTTGAAGACACAGCTTTTGTAAGGAATCTGTAGTTCTCCCTCACTGCTCAGTGACTAATTCTTTCTCCTCCAAATGCCAGATTTGTTATATGAGCAGAGCATATGACCAGGGGGACAGAGAAAAAGTCACGTGTGCATGCTTAACTTTGGTGGTGGACATAAAAAAATAGACTGCTATCTATTCACAAGACGTTTTTATGCCAGAGTCCTGACAGAAAATTTAGAAATGGAGAGAAGGGAAAAAGATTTGGCTTAATAGGCTTTTTATGATACAGGGAGAAACAGGTGTTCATGAGAGAATTAAAATGAAACTCAACACCCTTGCCATATTTGATGTTGAATTCTGTTTAAAATTTTCAGTCAGGGAAATATTTCTCTTCATACCAATGTAGTCTATCTGAAAATCCTGAAAGTAATTAATCTTACTGAAAGGAAAATATTAATAGTTGTCATGTCAAGCTCCCATAATAGAACCAGAGAAGGCTTGGGTTGAAATGTCATCTAGCTCCAACCCCCCTGTTATGGTGTTTGTTCAGAGTATATATTCTGTATGTTCTGTATCTTCTGTATCTAATCAGCTCGACCTAGAGTGGGTAGATTAGCAACCTTCAGGAATCAGAGATAAAGGTTTGAGACACGTCTCAAAGTATACAACAGTGTGAATAGCTAGAAGTACACAACTACTCTTTGGAGAGTCTGTCACATCATGTTGCCAGCTCTTCTTTGATGCTATCAGATATAATAGCCACACTGCTAGTTTTCATACACTCAGAAACCAGAGCTAGTAGCCAAATTCTCTCTTTAAAAACAGCTGGTTGAAAAAAGAGATATTATTAACTAAAAGATGGGCAGGCTACTCAGAGAAAGAGAAAGATAGATAACATAATTCATGCTCTTGTAAACATTTCATTCTTTATCTAAACAAAGGGCAACACCTTCAAACTGTTTACTTCACCATTAGATTGATCGCTGTGAAATAGAAAAAGTATTTTTATATTCTCGTTATTAATTACTTTATATTCAGTATTTTTCTCAGTACTGGGATGTCAAACTGTTCTTTGTCAGTTGTACAGTATGTATGATTTCCCCCCTTTGCTCAGAACCATTCATAATTCATTGCCTGAATTTGACTAACTGTGTCTCTTATGAATTTACAAATAAGTGAAATTTCTTATACTCTAGTGGCTCCTTGTGGAGTTGCCTTTTTTAGACTAAGCTGCGCATGATTCACTGGTTTTTTAAGGAGTTTTTCCTCTGCATTTGCTATAATGTATATAGAGGTTTTGATTCTTAAGTAATTAGCTACGAAAAATGACCCAAATATTTGAAGAAAGAAGTTCTTTATAAAGTAGTTCAGCAGTTTCATGACAGGCATTTTCAAACTGATTTGTTACTTGGGTTTTTGCCTGACATTTTATTCATTGTGTGTTAACTCATTAAAAAATGTACATAAAATTTAAATTACAGATGTATGGAGCACTTATACTTATTAACCTGGCCTGAATCACCTGAATACAGTAGAGCTGCTCTACCAAAGTTGCATGACTATCTCTTTGCAACCCTGCTGCTTTGTTTCTATCAACATATCCCCATCCCCTTTTGCCTGTTTCTGCAACATACATGAAGAAATGAAAATACTCTTTCACACAATAAGAAGCAAACTTTTCAGAAATTGATAATTACTCATTTAGACAGCTAAATCAATATACAATACTTAAAACCTTGAAATTTTTGAAAGTATGCAGTGAAATATTTGGACTCCAGAGTAGCATGTACAATTATTACATTTGTCTACTGAAATTCTGAAGAAACATGCTCCACTTCAGTGTACTCAAAGGCACAAATATTTATCTGTGTGCAGAGTTCCAGCTCTTAAAGAAACCTCATGAAAAAGATTTCACGGGTGACGTAGACCACTATGGCTGCTCTTACCAGCCACAGGAAGAATTGGCATATGGACAGATTAGAGGCAAAAATTTTGCTGTCCCAATGGTTCTCTGGATTAAGGAATCAAGTGAAGCTGAGATAACAGATCTGGGCTGGTAATTGCACTTTGCAGATTTGGTCTGTTGGGCAGTGAGTTGGGAATTGGGCACTGCCATTCTCATAAAAATCATTGGATAATTGATTACACAGAAAACTGTTCATGTAGATGAAAAAACCCAATTGACAAATGTGTTTTGGCTGAGGCAGAGGATTCTTAGCGAGTTACTAGAAAAAGGGCATGATATTTTACTTGAGGTGGTTGAATGCTACTCCAGTTAAGTGATTTCCTTTTGCTCTTATTCCAACATTTCCAGACTGAAAATTAAGAAGCTATTAAAAAAAAACAGAAGCAAAACTTCATATAGATATGAAATAACTGTACTTCTTATGTCTGGGATGATAGAGAAGATACAGTCTGATTCTGGTCATATGGTGCATCTGATTGATGGCAATAGAGCTTTTGTAACTGCAGCTGATATGGGGGCTATATTGTAAACTTAAGTAGTTTAATTTATCACAAATTGCTCTTAAACATCACAATTAAAGTTCTCAAATTAGTGCCCTATAATTTAATTATAATTTTTGTGGTTTGATTGTGTTTTCTATTAAAGATGCAATCAAGGCCCTCCCGGTACTGAGATGCTGAGAAAACAGATATCAGTGCCTGAAGCACTAGGACACTACAGGGGTGAGTGCTACTGAACTGTAATCAAGGAAAATAATCATTCTCTCTTCAAATTAGGATTTAAATGGGGTGATCACACTGAACAAGGAGAAGAAAACATATTCATTAGTTTATGTTTTTACTTTGTGTACTGAGTGACACCTGGAGATGTCACGAAAAATGATATTGATTCATTGTGCATTTTTTCATAATATATGTGGAAAAGACACCGGTCAAGGTTGTAAATGTAAATTGTAATTCTGATGTTTCCTGACTGCTAGCACTCACCTTTGCAATCTTCAGTCTTCACACACACACATATAAACATACAGAGTGGCAACCAGGATTTCTAGTGACTGTTGCACCTTCTCAGTTTGAGGTCTGAGCATCATCTGGGACCAGCAGAAGATAGGAGGAATTAGAAGGTGGACTTATTCTTCTGTCTGTGGACTTGAACTTTCTTTAAAGCCTGAAGGGAAAACGGAGAGATAACTTTCTGATTTTATGTTCTTGAGGTTATAATAAATTCAACAACACTAAGTAGTGAGGCAATTGTGAATGCTAATGCAAAGCGCTTAAGGTGAGTTTACCTAGAACTAAAAGAGTTTTAAAAATTAAAATCAGAACTGCTATTTCATGTAGGCATTTTCATTTCTTCCCTTTAATATATAAATTATGTCACATTTTTCATGCAGTATCAGAGTGGAGGATTATCTAAAATATATTGCTTTTAGAGTCAATTAGGTTGGAAAAGACTTCTGAGATCATCAAGTTCAGCCTATTACCAAACACCACCATGTAGACTGGACCATGGAACTAAGTGCTACATCCACTTTTTTCTTAAACACCTCCAGGTACTGTGAAGGCAGGATTAGTAAGAGAGGATCCTGCTGAAAGATGATGTAAAGCCTAGGATTTCTTACTTGGTCATGTGGCCTGTTGCAGGTTAGTTCAGAACATGAAATCAAATCTTAATGGTAAAGTGTGCCTGTATTTTCTTACTACAGCATTTTATCTACTGCAAATATAATATTAGCACATTGCAAAATTTACCCCAAACTGTGCTGACTGTCAAAGTTGTCACTGACAACATCTGTTCTTTCTACAGATAAAGACTGAGGAGAATGGTGTCTGCAAACCAAAGTATCCATTCATTAGGAATATGGTGCTGATTTTTTATCATGCATTCTATTAATCACAAAAAAAAAAACCTGAGCGCTAATTCAATTTGTTTTTCTTACTGCAACAAGATAAAAAGTGCTTTAGACATTAACTGTAAACTTGTTCTTATTAGTGCCCAAAAGCAGATCAATAATTCATCTCTATTTCTTCCTGTACTTTGTTATTAATCACAAATTGATGGCCAAATGAAATTATAGACTCCAGTATTCTTCCTTGGGAAATCCACATTTTAGATGTCACCTGCACTATCTGTGCAGGTAACAGAGGCAAAGCCACATAATGTCACGCCAGGCTTCAAGCCGCTCTGTAAACTCTTTTTGGTCATACAAACTGTAATGTATGCTCATCAAAAAAGGTTTTTAAAGAAATTTTAATTTCTAATAAAAATGACATGGACCTTTTATTTTGGAAGTGAATGTAGTTGCCCAAAAGTTTTTGAATATGTGACAGTTTTATACCCTGTTATTAAGATAGTTAACTTTCAAAATCAGCAATAGAATTTTGCCAATTGATTTTATTGTCTTCTCTGATGTTTGGCTTTGCAGCCTCGTTTGATATTGACCTTTAAATCTCTTCCCTTAGTTATCTTTTCTGTCTCATTCTTTCTTTTTTCTGCATTTCTTTGTGAGATTTTTGTGAGATTATTCCAGGGAGAATCACATGGTATGTGATTTCCTTGTAGAGGAAGGAAAGCCAAAGCTGCTTGAAATGAAAGAAGCAATTCCACAGGGAATGGTTAAATCATGCTATCAACATCCTGCTGTTAAAAAGAACTTGTATATATCCCCTATTTTATTTTTATAACACAATCAAAAGTGATATATTTTAAAGATTAAATTAATCAATAACAAAACAATAAGGTAAGCATTTCCAAGCAATGCCTCCAGATCACTTGTTAGTCAAACCAGGAGGTTTTTTTTTCTGATATTTCTCTAGGCTGTTTAATTGTTTATGGAATTATCTTTCTTGCATGACTTACCTTTTTCACTACTGACAGAAATTTAGGTGAGTGTTAAGGTGTATTACCTAACTGAAACCAAAACATCTGGAACATCTGTCATTTGGGCACCATGGCAAGTGGATACATCCCTTGGTGAGCAAGCGCCTTACCTTCCCCTCTTTTGCTCTGTGTGATACAAACTTCTTTTTCCTTTGCTTCAAACACTCTTACCAGCTCAGGCTAAGCAGCAGAGACAGGAGATTACAGAAGATCAATTCAGTGACAGAAGGATTTGAACATTGCTTGGAATGTGAGAGACTGACAGCTGAGGCTCTTGATTCACAGCCACAACCATAGCCCAGGAGTACTCTCAAGCTGAGCCACTTTGCTGTGAAGTCCTGTGAAAATAAAGCTTTCATTCTAACAGACAATTAACAAATTCCAGGAGCTCTGAATTTGAGGGAAACACATAGTGAGGGCCTTCTCTCTATTTCTTCTGTTCTGTTAAAAAGAACACAGAGTGGGTTCTAGTGAGCAGAAGCACTGTAGAGACTCTCCTACCTGGTGGTGGCAGTTCCAGAACACAATTTCAGGGCTTGCAGAGTGCCTGTTTCCAGTCTCTAATCTAACTAACTCGTGACCCTCTCTCAAGAGTCCAGCCCCAGGTGGGTTGGATTGGCCATCAGGCTCAAACAATCCTCACCTGAACCCAATCAAGCACTCACTCCAGGTAACAATTCTCCAAACACATTCCACATAGGAAAAACAAGGAGCAGAAAGAGAAATTTTCTTCTCTTCCATTTCTCTCTGTGCATCTTTATGAAAAATCCTGAGAGTGAGAGAAAATGTGCTTGCCACAATGGCCGAAAGGATTCTATTCTAAATAAAATGTGGAGTATTTACATTTAGTGATATAAACAGTAAATTACTGTTGCATAAGCCTGGCATTGTATGAGCAAGTTCCTAGGCTAACAAAAATATTCTAAGTCAAGAAAATAAATGAACTAGAAAATACTTTTTGGAAAACTACCTTTACTTTTTACTCATGTGAAACACAAAGACACACAAAAATGTCATTTAGAATAATTTCCCTGAAAATGAAATTCTGATTTCTTACATTTTCATTTCTGTCTTTTTCAAAACTGAGTGTCTTCACTGTATAAAAATGAGAGAGAAGTGTCTTTAATTGGGTAAGTATGATTGAGATATATGGAAAAAAAAATCAGAAGTATGTTTTCTCAAACACATATTTGGAAAGGATATTTAATGTATATAATTCAGAATGTATTTAATTTTAAGATTATTTTAAATGAGCTCAAAAGTTTTAGAGTTGTGACTGAGATTATTATTATATTTCTGTAATTAAAGAGCATACATCAGCAGTATTTTCATGCTCATGCAATGGACAATACTGTCTCTCAAAGCACAGCCAATCCACTTCTTCATAGTCCCATCACATTAGCAGTCAAGAAAAAGCCCTTGAGAACTGCCCCCTTCAGGAGTCCTGAAGCAGAGTTAGGTGGTCAATCTTTACTTTACAGTGCTGCCTTGTGGTTTTCTGTGTGAGACCTGTACGTGCCAACCAGCATCTCTAATAAATGAGTACATCATGTCTATATGCACACACACATTATATATATTACACATCACATACAGCACAGTTAATTTGGTGTTTCCTCTGTTTCATACTTATGCTTTACCTACTTATAGGTAAGAGTCTGTCACAGGTTAAACCGTTGCTAAAAAATGTCATTTTGTATTGTTGTCTGACATCTCACCTGTGGTGTTTGAAATAAACTGTTTCACCTGAAACAAAAATTGCAAGGATTATATGTTTCTCATGTTAAAATTTTACCAAAAAGCCATTTGCCAAAAATCATTTTGAACACTAATTCCCAAACATGGCAAATATTTTCTAAGCACTTGACCTCAGAATAACTAAGCACACAGGCTTCTGTACTGGCTCATAAGTAAACAGATAATACATTTCAATCTTTGCTGTGCTTGGGGTCACAGCTGAGTGAAGAGACATTAAGCACAGCTGGAATGAGCACACTACCTGCATAGGGACGATATTCATAGATATCTGATAAAAATACCTGATTGTAGTTCTAGGTCCTTGGATTATTTACTCTTAAATCTCCCAGCACAATGAAAATCATTCATGCAAAAGTCACAGGCACAATGAAAATTATTCATGCAAAAGACAGACAAATTTCAAATAAGTACAAAAGCAGCTGCTGTTAAGTAGTTAATCTAGACTTACACTAGCCTTTAAACTCCTTCACAGCTTATCATGAATGGAACAAAACATTTCATCTCTCAGAGGCAGCAACTGAGACTGTGATGTTATCATTCTTGTGGTATGGCTTTGAACTGTGACATTTATTCTGACTTTCACCCTCATTCCTATTCCTAGCTTCATGCTGAAAGAGAACTTAATTCGTATTTGCAGATATTCTTTTGTAACTTTTATTCAACCTTTACCTTGAGGCTTTTTCCCCTCAGGCAAGTTTTTTTTAAAAATTTGATCAATTGAATTTCATGATCACTTTTGAAAGTAAAGAACACATTATGATAGCTTTATCTCTGCAACAAAGAGTATCTGTTAACAGAAGGGATCCCACTGAGGGAGATTCAAATATTTTGAGACTTGTCAATTTGACTGATACTGTCTATATGGAATCATTTAAGGACAAGAAGAGCATCTGAGGTGTTATTCTGGCCTATTTAAATGCAAAGTTTCCTAACAATTTAAATGGTGCCTGGATTTCTCCCCTTCCTTTTACTTACCTTGTTGAAAAGATAACCAAGCAATAAATAAAAATGTGAGTAACAATTCCTTTTTTTTTTTTTTCCAACATTGTAAGTGAGCAGGGAGTACCAGACAGGGAACAGAAGAGAAATTGCTGAGAAGACAAAACCATGAAGTGACTGTGAACAGGGTCTGATTGACAAACAGGGGTGATTCAAGCCTCTGAGACTTCCAAAAGGGCAGCACTGCACCATACATGTGCAACAGGCCTGCAGAGCAAGTCTTGGAACCTCTGCAGAAGAGAAACCTCTGAGCAGAAAGAGCACAGTTCAGAAGAGGCTGAAGAGGCATATATTTTAGCAATGCTACTTTAGGAAAATGAAGTAACAAGAGAAAAACATAAACCTATTTACTGAGAAGAAATAATGGGAGTTTAGATGAAGGGTCATGTCCCCTCAACTCTTTTTCCTAAAGCAGACAGAGCTGTTGCTGCTTGTCTTTGAAGAACTCAATTATTTTCCCCATTTCCTCCTTCTTCCTTCTCTGTCATGTTCCTGATAATTGCTTCCTGTATTTTCACATGAATAGGAGTCTGTGAAGAAGTAAAAACCTTAAGACCTATCATGCTCCTTCTCCTTCCCAAAAGAATGATTCTTCTGCTGTGCCATTGAAAGAGGAAGTGAGGAAGCCAAAGGAAAAGCAGAGAGCTAAAAAAAAGAATGTGGAGATCCCTTGAGCAATGTAGCATTCACAGGCAATTGTTAGGTCCTTCCTGAGTTGTAGCTGGCTGAAGAGTGCAGTGTCTAGTGCCTGGATTAAAGTCTCTCCTTTGTTCTACATCATCCAAAGGTCTCAAGCTAAGAAAAAACCCTACCTATATTTAATGAAAGAAAATAATTTAAATAATTCCAAGATAGAGAATAGCTAAGATTAGACTGAAAATTAAGAAGCATTGATTTTTATTTAGTTTGTATTTTCTGAGCTGTCCATTTACCACAATAAATACAACAGTAATTTTGAAGCCCCTCCTTATCCTACTTTTGAATCTATCAGGTGAAAAGCACTGGGCCTGTTGCTGCTCTGGTTAATGTTCTGAAGCCTTTTGCTCAGTTTGATGTTTCTGCATTATTCTACTTGGTGAAAGAAAATTGTTGAAAAGTAAGAAATTTTATTAGAAAAACACTTAATTTTTAATATAAGGTTTCTTAAAGTTACTGATTGCTGTGGGGTTTATCTAAAAAATGGATGGAAAGTAGTATGTTTCAGTTAAGGAGCCTTGTTGGATAATCAAGAAAAGGAAAAATTCCACAAACAGCAATGTGTAACTTTTAATTTTCTTTCCTCTATGCCATCCTTTTCGCTGACACAGATTAAACTGTCCTTCCTAGGTTCACTGCATCTCTCACACTGAGCCTCCTGCTCCTTTCTCTTTCACATCTATGCCAGCCATCCTCATGAGAGGACAAACAGTCCTGAGATGCCACTCCCACCACAGGCGTGCACATGGTTGGAGGCAAGAACAGACAGTGCAGAAGGTTGGGTGTGGGGCAGAGCTCCCAGCTGAGAGACTCTCTCCATGTCCATAGCAGAATTTGTTCTGCAGAGACTGTAATTTTAGTCATCTATATTAAAACACACCTAAAAATTACAAGAAACTCTAGTGGTCATTTTTATATAAAAGGATAAATAGAGCATTTTATTAACACTTTTTTGCAGCAACAAAAGTGACACAGTCCACATCTTTTTCATTAAACACAGCAAAAGCTATGGTCACGTTTTACATCACTTTGAGGCACAAAGCAAAATACTTCTTTTCTTAAGGTCAAGGTATGATTTGCATTAAAAAAAAAAAGGAGAAAAAACAATCCTCAAGTTGTATATTGCGGTAGCAGGGTTTCCAATCACTAGCACAATACAATGAACAGACCAAGAATCCAGAATGGATTATTACATACAATAATATTAATTTGATTGAATTAAGAAATGGATCATTGTTGTCATTTTAGAGTATTAAGAAGTGGTCTGGTGTTGCTAATTTCAGTTGGTTCAGTTTGGTTCAATCCCAACAACCCCAAGTATATACAACAAGCTAAATGTAAGTTAATATATCATCTAGAAGGTTATGCACTTCATAATGCATTGCACTTATTGCTTGGTACACTAATGTTGCAGTCACTGTTGAGTTATGCTAAAAAGACAAGCGTGATGCTTGTTGGCTTCCTTCAACCCAACACTAGTTATTTACCACTTTGGTTTATTGTGAGTTTTTATGTTACTCATATTCAGTGTCCATTATTATTAGGTTTGATTGAAAGACAAATACATCTTTTATTTCAGGGATTTCTAAAATAACAACATTTTCTATAATTACAGTATCTTAAATAAACATATCTATGTATACAACTGTGGCACAATGTGTAAAAATATGAAAGCTATTAAGGGAAGAATAAGGGTTAAATTATTCTCTGTTTCTTCTATTGGTTTCAAAATATCCTGCAAAACAAATGCATCTTTTTTCATAGGGCTATTTGCTCATAGTAAATTCTCTTTGGAATTTTGTAAAAGACTATACTCTTTTCTATGTTATATGGGGGTATTTTTTCTCTTTCTAAAGACACCAGTACAAATTCAGAATATACTGCAAAGAATAGAATAATAAAGCTTGTTTTTTGATAAAGGGATTTGCCAGGCTGCCGGAAATGTCAGACTCAATATTATATATTGTTTTTATATTGGTTGATAAATGCAGGGAAGAACATGACAATGCCTATAATTTCATGAGATTCTGTAAAGGATAGAAATAAGAATTTGTGCCCAAACATTCAGTATAAAACTCCTAAATAATTCCTTTATTTATCAGAGAGTAGCCTGCAGCATGTAATCACGATAAACATACAATATGCCCTATTTGTTCTTTAGGCTTGATACAATTACCGTTAAGGGAACTGGATCAGTCCTTGTAAACGCCTAGGACTCAACCTTTCTTCTTTAAGAAAGTCCTTGTCCTAGACTAAATTCACAACTCCTACATTGCACTGAGTAAATGTGTGTCTTTAACACAACCTCAATACAGTGTAACAAATATATAAGTGCATTTTTAATGATCAAGTAATTTTGGCTTTCTAAAAAGAGCATTAGATGTGCCAACTTGGTTGCTTAGTTGTGCTTTAATCTGTAATTATGAGTTTTAGCTCTTGTATACTTTAAAGTATCTACTTGCCTCTATAGTTTTGACCAGTAAACCCTTAAAACTCTAATGTTTATAGAACGAATATAACCTAATGAAAGTGATAACATCACAACTCATACAGATTGCACTTTGATGTATTTTTTTTACAGTAAGACCTTCCTGTTTGATATGTGTTTACATGTTTATACCACATTTTATTTCTGTGTGCAAACAATCACAATGAATTTAATCACAAACACTACAAAATATACCAAATATTTAAGTTTGTTATGAATAATCTCTTTCCTTGTAGTTGTATGAGTCTTGTACTTCCTCTTGTACAAATTCCTCCTTTTTCTCCCAGCCATTAGGCCAGCCACCATTGACCTGGGTTGTAGCACCGTAAGACTTGGTGGTACCATAATTTACATAATTCTGAGTAATGTCCCCTGTCTCCTCAGCAAGTTCATCTTCATGAATAAAGCCACATTTCTCTTCACTTGTCTGTTCAGGGTCTGCCCAGGGCTGTTTCTCTCCTGAAGCAAATATGCCATAGAAGATGACACCTCCATAATGAACTAAAGCAGCAATGAGGAAGACATACTGCCATTCTTCCCGTGTCTGTAAAGAAGAAATTTGCTAAATCAGAGTAGCACATAGATTTACCTAATCATTCTGAGCTGCAAGGTTTAAATTAGGGATTGAGGTTGTGATAGCACAGCTAAAACTTTCAAGTGTACATTTCAGAAATATTTATAGCATCTTTCTTTGAAAAATTTATCAGCCCACAAAAGCATCAACCTAATGGGCATATAGTGAAGCCTGCCTCAAATTTGCATCCCTGGATGCAAGTCCCAGACTCCAGGATGGATATTCTGGCAAGCTGTTTTATAGAAAGGTCTTTTTCTTGAAACCAGTTGTATCAAACTGGAAGATTTGAAAACTGTATTTCCATTTACCTTGTTCTTTGTCATTGCTCCAACAATTATAGGGCAAACCATTCCAGACAAGGTCCCGACTCCATTAGAAATCCCCATTAAAATGCTAGCATACCTTGGGGCAATGTCTAAATGGTTGACATTGAATCCTGCAATAGAAAGGTCAGTGAGCTTTCACACCAAGAGCAGAGCAGTACTTCAGCTGAGAAAGGGGACATGATATTTTTTTACTATAACATATTTGGGCTGCTTAGTTGCATTTCTTTATCCCTAAAAGACTTACAATGCTTAAATATTCCTAGAGAGACTCTGGGTTTTCATTTCCTTTTAAGAAAATATTTTAAAGGGATACCAGGTTGATTTTCTCCCAAAACTGCAGTTTCAGAAAACCCCAAAACCTCCCAGCAGTGTCTGTATGGAGTAGAGAACCCAGAAGACATTTAGGCAGGGAAATAATTTGTATTTCATAGTCCCTTCCATGACCATTTCATGCTGTAAATAACATGTCTTTTCTCCTTCCAGTATCTAACATGTTCTTTTCCTATTGACCACATTTTTCTTTATGTAACATAGACCAGCAGAAGGGAGTTCTTTTCTATTCTTCAGTGTTAAATTAGAGAAAAAAAACAGTATCTATAATTGAATTACTAACTAATTTTGAAAGATATTTACTTGTTCTCTTGCATTTTCAGCAGCACAATTCTGTTGAAATGTATGCAGTAACTATTTAAATAATCTAAAGAGACAGAAAGAATTGTTCCCAAAATAAGTACTTAAATAAGTGAAAACAGAAACCAAACCTTGGGATAGAGATAATGGAAAGGGCAGGCAGTATGACATGGTCAGCTTGGGGAAAGTACAATTCACTTCCCAAGTTGTACAAAACAAGAATGACACCTTGCAGAATGTATGAGATTAAGGACAGATTTGATTAGAGGAGATTTTACATGTTTGGCACAAAATGAAAGAGAGCCTGTGTGAGACATAAGGAACCAGCATGAGAGAGGATACTAAAATCACAGTTGGAAAACAAGGGGAGGACAGGTGACTTGTGTTTGGAATGGGGAAAGGCAAAGGGTTGATGAATCAGCAGGAAAGGGGAATAGCTGAAATTTAATTCAGAAAAGAAATTCTAGTAATTAGGCCCCAAAATAATATAATACTAACAGATGCCAAATTAATAAAATAATACAATATTAACAAAGCAATAACCAGTACACTGGTGGAAAATATAAAATAAAATACTTATATTTAAACAAAAATGTGTAAATTTAGGTATTATTATGTAATACCAGTCCATTTGTCTTCTATGTTTGATTTCAAGAAAAATCTGTAGTGTACATTAGCATCTTAATGAGAAGAGAGCCTAATTTGCTGCAATGAACATGGAAAAGATTGAATTATTTGAACAGAAATAATCTAATACAAAAGCTGTAACACCAAATTATACATTGTGCATTATACATTGTACATTCCTTTATTATGATCATAAATAATGTCCTTTGGGAATTCCAAAGTGAGTGGGCTTTTTAATAACTATTCATGAATAAAAGCAAAGATAGATATTTTGTCTCTTAAAAATAAAATAGTTTAGTGTTAATAGTAATATAATCTTACCAGATATGGCAAATCCACTAAAGCCTACAGCAAGCACTAAGAATGAAATAGCCACTCCTTTGCTGTGTGAATATCCCACCACCAGAAGAAGAGTTGCTTCCATACCAAAACCTGGTGAAATAATAAATAAAACCAGGCACGGAATTAAATTCACTCTCAAATACTGCAGGCCTTAGGATGCCATGATATTTCATAGGAACACAAATAAAACATTACCTCAGAGTGGGATACAATCAGGTATTTCTTTCATCTCTAAAAAAACACATGTTCTTCCTTTCTCAAACAATACTTATTTTACTCTTTACATGCTAATTTATTGCCACTTTCTGTCATTTTTAAGATGAAAATATATATTTGTGATGTGGTGAGGTCATTCCAATCAACCCTCATGGGTAAGCTGCTTGTGAATTTTCCAACCCTTACCACAGCTAATGTGGCTTTAGCCCCTCAGAAGTTGAGGATGTAATCTCAGGGAGTTGTCTGGGATCTCTTATTGCAGAGGGTGTTTAGATGAGGAGCTAGAACTGAGTAAGTAGCTAAGAGTAGGCAAATTCCCCTCCAAAACCTCATCTGTTTCTTTAATAGTCTAAATGGTTTTCCAAATAACAATTAACTATATGGACATGGCGAATGACAGCACCTGTGTTTTCTTTTATTTAGTAACTACATCTGCAGTGCATAAAAGATGCAGAAAGTATTGCCTCCTAAGAACATACAACTGTGCAGTTTGTTTCTTTATTATATACAGAACACAATGTGAACATCAAATCCCTTCAAGAAACTGTTAAATAAAATAGAAAGACTTACCTCCACAGTTCATTATCTTTCTCACATTAGTCGTTGAAACAATCTGCCTGCTTCTCAAAAAGTCAGCAATTTGTCCCCCAATAGGAACAATAATTGTCATCACTAAATGCGGCACAGCAGATAAAATACCCACCTAAAATTAAATTTAGAATTAGTGAAGTATAAACCATAAGAAAATTTTGATTCTTAATTTTCTGAAGCATTCAGCAGCTAATTATTTCTTTTCAGGGTCACATTCTGTGTTAAAACTTAAAGTCTTGGGTTATGAAATGAACAAAACTAGTGATCTGAAGATTTTATTTTGTTTTATTTTATGAAATGCAGTGAGAATTTTTAAGAACATCTGATGCGATGACACTTTTTTCATAGTTTATATTTAAGCTAAAGCTTTCCCCCCCTCACTTACAGATAGTCCTTGCACCAGATTTTCAGAAAATTCACGATCAAAAGTGTAAAACTGAATTGCTGCATGTCTTTTGATGTTTAGTTCAGCTTGGCAGTAAACCTCACAGATTCCCTGTGGCTCATCATCACATGCACAATGGCCATTTGTCTTTGATTTCTGACCAAGCTGCAAAGTGTATGTGGGCAAAAGATATGTCTGAAAAACTTTGCACGTAGTGAGAGATAAAATACTAAATATCCATTGGTGATATTCCAAGTGCTATGCTTACATGGCAAAATCAGATGTAGGATGTTTGTGATGACTGTTCCAATAGATTATATGTGTGTATTCATATTTACCTTACAGGTCTGACCCAAACTTCGTGTGAATCACATGGAACCTCAGATCACCCCAATATCTCACATTTTGCCACCATCTTTTCTCCTTTCTAAATGAGAAAGGGGGAGGAGCTCTCACCACATTAAAGGTGCATATAGAAAGGTGACAAATTATCCTGTCCTTCCGAGAACAAGATGGCTCTGCTTTTTAAAAGGCACCTGAAAAATCCATTTATCAATGCTTTCTATAAGCTTCGGTGGGATTCTGCAACCCCTGGGGCATCAGGGACAGAGTGTAATGGGTCTGCTGACACCTTTCTAACACCAAGCCCTATCTGGTTTTGAGCACTTAACTGGCAATGTATCCCCAAGTAAATCATCACTAAATCTCACCCTGCCTCCACCTTTCCCTGTCCTATCCTCTGTCATAGTTGTTATTTCACTTATTCATGCTGGTCAAGGAAACAGGAACTGGGATGAGTGAGATTTAAAATGTTAAAGATGTCTAACACTTTTCTTTACTATTCTTAATGAATACTACAAATATAGCTCTGATATTTACGTAGTTAAGGTAAAAGCTTCACATTCTTTTTACATACCTTGCTTATTTCAAATCCAAACACTTCCTCAAAGTAAGCAGGCTGACTAATTAGCAGCAAGTAAAAAGTCCAGCTTCTACAGAAGTTTGCAACTATTATTGCATAGACTGGCATAGATGTAAAAAATTTTCTCCATGGTGTTTTGTATTTCTGAAACACAGAAAGGGGATCCAGTTACCATGTTGATCATTATCAACTATCCATCTTCCCTTTCCTTACCCTTTTATTTTAGCTATGGTCCAACAAGCACATATATGCACAGCATATAAATGTTACTACAAAATGCACAAATGGAGAAACTCTGTGACACTTGATTGTATCACAACACTCATGTACAAGTGCTTTTATCTCAGTCATAAGACCAAAATAATAATAATAATAATAATAATAATAATAATAATAATAATAATAA
>QUSF01000085.1:345302-367222 GCA_003676055.1 Chloebia gouldiae
AATAATAATAATAATAATAATAATAATAATAATAATAATAATAATAATAATAATAATAATAATAATAATAATAATAATAATCTTTAAATAATAATGTCTTTAAAAGACATTGTTGCTGTATGTAACGAAACAGATTTGACACTAACTACATTATTTCTTTCAGATTTACTGCAAAAAGGTATTCTAGCATTTAAATATTAATTGCAGTATTCAACCTTTTCTTTTTTTATCAACTCTCAGCTGAAACTGCTTGGTCAATATATTTTTTGTTTGTTTTATTGTATTTTTAAAATAAATTGCAGAAATTAAAAAAGAAAGACAGATGGACAACCCTGCTGAGTCCCAGCACCTGTCCACAAGCCCAGGCTTCCACCCATCTGTGTTGATCCAAAAACAGGATCCAGATAAGTACTTGAAAATCTTCAGCAAGAATTCAGGCTGAATTCAGTCTACTATTTATTTGAATACTGTCTTTTTTTCAAAAAAACCCAGCCCATAGGTAGATGTGTGCAACATCTATCCTTGCATACATATTAAATTACACTTAAGTGAGAGGTAAGGATTAAGTGACTTAATTAATGAGAAGCCAGCCAGAAAATCTAACTTGATGGTATGGGAAGAATTTCAGCTTAAATATTTTAGAAGCAACTGAACTATTGATACAAGATAATCACTTTGAAAAAATAATGTTTAATTAAAAAGACACAATTAAAAATAGACAGAACTTGTACAGTCCATATTAGAATTGTTTGGACATCCTTCAGAGTAACTAATTTTACATCAGATTTTCAAAACCATGAACCCTACTGAATGCTGGTGAGCATCAACTGAGACACGCTCTCAATAACACCTAAAAATTTCAGCTATCAAAAAATTACTCTGTAATATTTTCAGTTCCTTATTTAATACTAAGCAAAGTTTTTACTAAGTCAAAAATTGTTAATTCCAATCAAGAACCAGGGTTCTGACCACATAGAAAACATAATGAGGGTCTACTGAAAATGGATGGTGGAAATATTTAAGTAGATGAAGTGAGGCTTAAACAATTTTTTTTTATTTTCCTGAGTGAGTGAGGAAATGTGGCAATAGTTTCTTTAAAGCTTTTCAGCAGTTACAGAAATAAGATGATTATTAGTTAGCACAAGTGGAGTGTTCAATGGCTGGAAAATTCAGAGTTCATACATGGCTTTTAGGTCATACATGGTTCTTGAGAACTAAACCAGTACAGAACTAAGATTATGAGAGGTTTGCTGCCATGTCTCCAGCAAAATGACTGCAGTAATGGGAACTGTTCTTACAGATCTCAAACACACTCTTCTGCAACTTGCAGTCTTTCTGGCAGACAAAAAATAAAATAATAAGGGTGGGCATTTCCTGATGTTCTGGGGACCTCAAGAGACACTGGGTAGTGCTTTTCCTGCAGTTTGCTTTTAGGAATAGAAAAACCTTCCAGAAATTACTGCATAGAAAGGAAACTGACTTTTTCAGCTCAAATATAAGAAAAGTCTAAATAAAGTTGCAGTTTCAAATGTAGCTGTACCTCTTTTTTATAATTTGAAGTAGACAAAGAGGCATAAATCCCATGAGTCATCTGCTAGAAGAACTGGGACCTGTGTTCTCTTAATGCAAAAGCAGTATCCACCCAGAAATCCACCAGCAGATTTAAGATCTTCCCACCCCCCAGGAGCACATTTGTTCAAATTGTTCAAAATCTACTTTTAGATCTTAAGGAGAGTGTTTGATTTTTTGTTGTTGTCTTTATTTGGTTGCTGGGATGTTTCTTTTTCTCCCTATCTCATTGGAAACCAGGGTGTGGGTAATATTCTTACTTCCATTGCACCTAGGAGGTTGGCACTCTCTCCAATGCTTTCTTCTATGTATCTCCTTTCTTCATCTGTAATTGTAGGATGCTTTGCAGGACTCTCATATGAAACCAAAAGCCAAAACATGTACCAGACTATACCAAAGCTCCCTTTGGAATGGAAAGAAAGACTTTTAAAAAGAAATGCACAATAAAGCAGCAAACAAGGAAGAAAAACCTGTGAAGAATTACAACAAATTTAAATGGCAATTGTTCTCAGTTCTTCTTTACTGAGCTCTCTCAGTAGAGATAACTCTCCAACAGAGAGTTTGGTCCTGTGAATAATACTTGTGCAAAATACATGCAGAACTATAGCACAGTGAAATAGTCTTTGCTTTGTTTACAAAATTATTTCACTGTAAGTGAATATTCACTGATCTTAACATCCATTTGTACAATACAATGGAATGGAACAGCTTCCATTTCATTTCACTAAACTGTAAATGAAGGCCCATTCACCTTTAAGATGCTGCTCTTTGATTACTGCACTAAATTTTTTACCTGCAGAATAGAAGACTCTGGCAACTTTTTCAACATATCAATGCACTCCCTTAGTAGTTTATACAATTTCTAGAATGCTTCCACTTAATTCACATAAATGCAGAATGAATTCCCTTGGGATATTCTTTTCTGTCAGTGCAGGCTAACACAGCTGGTGTGAATAAAGTTATGTAGGCCTTCAGATAAAAATCAGGACAACCTTCAGGGCAGGTACTCTAAATTTGCAGTTTTATCAGTGTGAGAGATGTTAATGTGACCAGAGATGCTATAGATCTGCCCAGATGGTTGCACTGCTTGTGCTAAAAGTAATGAAGGTTTCAGTGTGAGCTAGCTTTTCTTATTTTATTATGTTGCTTTCTTACACACTCTTCTCTTAAAATTCTGTTCTCTCATTGCTCTTTTCTCTAGACTGTATTTTTAGATTAGAAGTCTCACTTCTCTGAGGTTTTTGTCCTCTTAACAGTAGCTTGTACATTTTTTAGAAAGGGTAGAGGAAGGTCATACAGTACTGGAATGAAAGGAGCAGAAATGCATACCATATACATAGAACACAGAAGACCACCCAGTATATTGCACCAGAATCCCAGCTAAAGGCATTGCAATGACAGCTCCTGCATAGGAACCTACAAAACAAGACATGTGGATGAACAGGGAGAAAAAAAAAAATCAGTTTCAAAACACTCATGCATTACAAATAGAAGGAAGACAAAAATGCAAAGTTGCTTACCACAAAAGGAAGTGGTTGCTAACCTACTTCTTTCTAATGGGGGGGCCCACTTGCTCCAAATACCGTGGCAGGCAGGGTAGGTGACCCCCTGGGGAACGAGGAATAAAGCTGGTCAGTCACTCAGTTAATTGTCTTTGCATGAGTTTATATTTTTAATTGCTGTAAACAACAGCTTGAGAATGCTTTGCACCTTTATAGCTCAGCACAGCCACAGAAAACTGTCAATATCTATTCAAGTTGAAATGGCTTTTGTATACCAATTCAAATCATTAAAGAGAGTGTATGAAACAAATATAAAACATGTTTCCTTTTGCTCCCCCTCCCGCTTTCAGGAAAGAATTCCAAATAATTAAAGAGCATTAGTGCACAAGAACCAGAGTCAAAGGAAGGATGACAACACAGACCTTCTTTAGTCTTTCTAATGCAGGACTGATTTATCCAACCCTTATTTTGTTTTTTTAACCTAACATTTAAAGTAAAATTTAGGAAATACAGATTAAAGTGCCACTGCTCTAAAACTAGAAAATAAGATCTATAACCATTTAGAAATATACTCTTAAGAGAAGTTTTTCACTCTGTCTTTAATGAACCTACTTGAGCACATAAACTAAGTATTTGAATGATATTATCTGACTTGAATTTAAACCAGCTACCTTTTAGGTCCCTCTTCAAAACCAGCCTTCAACTTCTCAAAACAAAAATTAAACGCACAGTGTTGAAATTTTAGAAGATGCTATATGAAATGTACAGTAATTCCTGATTAAGATGTACAAATGTACACAAATTTGTGATTAAAAATTATGGTATATGCATATACACCACATATATGTATTTTATATAGGTTATATAGATTCACTTTTCTCCTAATCTGATATTTTGTTTCCTCTGCAAAAAATTATAAAAAATAATAACATTTTGCAGTTACTGAGGTTTTCACAAATATTGAGGGGATGAGCCTCAATATGCAGAAAATTGTAAAATCACTTCTTCTCTTTTGAAAGAAGATCCTGTAACCAGTTTCCTGCTCATTTCAGTATTTTTTCAATTAAAAAAAAATATAAAGATGTAATCATAAGATTGTCATTATTTATCATAAACCTTCTTCAAAAAGTCTTGTTTGCGTTCATAATTCCTTTGAGCAGTATTGGAAAAATGTGTGAGTCTACAATAGCTATTTTATTGTGTAATTAATTACTCACTTGCTTCTCTTCCTCTCATCTTTGCAGTGAAACCTCTGTGCAGGCAGATCACTTGCCAGGAATGGATTCAGATTTATGCATATATACTTTAAGAAATTGGTTGGCAGTCACCTAAATTTCAGGAAATTCTGCACTCTTTTTTTGGAATGATTTAATACAATAAAGTACACTAAAAGCAGTTCAAGCAACAGAGGTTTTGTGGCCCTGAGGAGCCTGGGGAAGTAAAGGGAAAGGGAAAGGGAAAGGAAAGGACTTAAAATATAACCTTAGGTTTTTGCTATATATTTATTCTGTGATGATGACCAACAAGAAACAGTTGAGAATTAAAGCAGTACAAGACTTACGCAGTGTGGGAGTTTATTGAAACATCAATGCTAAATGCATATCTCACTGGCTTCTCATTTTGCCATGACATTTTATAGCTGAAGGAAAATCAAACAGCTACAATCCATACATTGAAATCCTTTACACTCAAAATCAGTAATAAATTTAAAACCACTTCTATCTTCCTTCCAAAGCTACAGTTGCTAGTTAAAGGCTAACAAATACCTATGACATTTACTAATTGTTTTACAATTTTCCATACCTCGACAAGGCCCTGCAAGATCCTAACGAAGATGACACATCCATAGTGCACCCTGGCTGCAGATGGTATTAGCATGTTGAGGGAAGATGTCAGCAGTATAGCAGCACCAAATACCCTGCAAAGGAGGCAGAAAGGGGAAAGTAAGTGACTTCAGTGCTCTCCCAAGTGACTTGGTCCACATAAACTCATGTATCAATGTAGATGTTCCCTCTATGTTCTTTATATGGGTATATATATTTATATACATTTATATATTTATATATGTTTTATATATGTTTAACATAAATATGTTAAATAAATATTTATATTTATATAAAAATATATTTATTTATAAATATATATATTTATATACTGACTGGACTGGATAAGTGTCTACTTCCATCTAGTGTAATAATCTGTCTGGTAAGACCCCAACCAAGCATGGATGTGTTTATCTGTTTAGCATAATTTCCTAAGGAAATAAATCTTATGCAATCAGAGGTACAGATATTACTTTTCCTATAAACACCCACTTTACTTTAATTTTCACATTAATTTCAACCAAATTTGATTGAGTCCTCCACCCTCTGGAAACAAAATTAGAATTTGTCTGCAAAAGGTGTGCTAGAACAGATGGTCAATAAAAGAGTTTCTCATGTGCTTTAATTGTAAGAAAGAGACACCATACATTTACTCCTTATAAAGCAGAAGAGAATTCACTTTCATAAAGGCCAAAAGCATTGGGAAGAATTTTAGAGCTGGGATTTTTTTAGACACAAGAGTTAATCAATCTGGAAACACATATCTGGAGAAACCAGATAGTTCTTACTGCTGTTCTTTCAGAGGCTACTCACTGAAAATTGCTCATTTTGATTCCACAGCATCCTAATTTGAAATAAAACACATTACAAAGTCTAAATAAAAGCGTGAAGTGATGATTCATTTTCAATTCCACGGATTTGACTGAATTTGTATTTGATTCGATTAATACCCACCTCTTGTAGGAGGAAACCTTTTCCCAGCATTATTGTGCCTTTTTTTTGTCTAAAGCTACATAATGCAAATATAAATCTGATGACACAAGACATCACAGTATCTGATGTGGAAGTGATTTGACAGAGACCTTTGACCTTCACTTGTGTTCTTCAGGAACTGGAACAGTGCCATAAGTCATTGAGAAACAGACCTTGGGCTAAAGATGCAGGATGAAAATTCTCCTCCAACACACAATATTCCACATTTTGTGTTTAGAATCACAGTCTGAAACAAATCTTCAAACAGCTAACTGAGCCAATGCCACTTTTATTGGACACATATTAAAGGGCATGGTAAGGAATCTGCTAAAGAGCCCTAAATCTTGTCTCCTCATTGTGCTCCCTTTGATCTCTATCTCAAGTTAAACAACACTTAGCTTCTGTACAGTGTATTTTTGGCTTTCCTTGTCAGCATGTTCAATACATTTGCTGGGACTGACTGGGCACGTGATTGTGTTGCACTGTGAGGACTATTTTGGCCTAAATTGTCTTCTACTCTTGATTTTTTAATGTGTAAGTTTCTACTCCAAAACTACATGCACTTCATTTCCTTACAATTTAATACCTCCTTACCTAAACACCAATGGTGTCTTGTCCTGCTAAAATCAAATGAAGATAGAATATTTAAAAATGCCATCTCTTTAGAAACATGAGATTTAGAAAATTGTTGCAGTAGGCAACTGTTTCTCTAAGGAAATTTACTCTAGTTTCTTTTTAATCCTGTATCTGAAATCAGCTTCTGTTTGCACACAACTGAAAGCTATGTTTCCCAGAATTGTCTATGTTCTCATGTTTCCTGAAGAGAAGCTGTCTCCTTGGGTCTGTTCCTTCTAGAAGACAAAGGAAAATGTAACTGAAGGAATGATCAGAGACATGCTTCTTCCAGATTAAAATCTTGCCTGTATTTAGACACACAGGTACTGGTGAATATTCAGTTACATCAGGGTGTAGCTAATTAAATAATTTTGCAGCATCACTTGTGAGTCAATTCTCTCTCTGAATTATGCTTTATAAGAATGATTTCCTCTCTCCCCCAAAAAATCTAAGGATTTAAAAGTAGAACAAGTTAGAGCTAAATTATGATTCTTGTAAGAATTGGCTTTTTTATGCTTTCTGTGAGTCCCTATTAGAAGTGATGTCATGCATGGCTATTTTAGTGAGTCCATGTCCTCTATAAGTCTTAATCAAAAGAAAATAAATCTTCCTATATTTGCTTTGCATCTCTCAGCACACAATCATAAATTTCATAAGCATTTCTCCTTTGGCCTCTTTAATCTTCTTACATTTATTTCCATAAATACTAAATTCTACCTAACAAAATATTGTCAGATAGTGCTGGGTTTTGTAAAACCTTACTGCTTTATTGTTTTAAATACCTCACTTAGCAATATTTATTATTATTTGGGTCAAGTAAAAATCATTTTGAACTCCAGTCAATAAAAATATATTTGAATGCAGCTCACATTTGAATATATTTAGTTGGGAAATGGAACATTTTGATTGTTCCTAGGGCATTTCTAAACTATTTTGCTGACTCACATATCAAACCCTCAAATTGTGTAATCCTTTTTTTTTTGCTTACATTTTTTTCTGTCTATTAAGCTAGTGATTGATGGTCCTTTGTGTTTAATTTCTGCACCTTGCTCAATTTTTCTACAATGCTAACTCCAGCAATGGGTTAGAAAGTTTAGATTTCTTACGTTGTCATGGCAAATTAAATGTGTGTGTGGTGCCATGGTCGTGTGCACTGATGGTTAATGTTCATTCTCAGACAGATACAGCTCCCTCACACTTTCCAGCTTCTTTAGGAGTGTTCTTTCCACACCCCACTGCATTTTTGTAAAGTGCCAGTTTGCCCTCTTGATATTCTGATGTGACACTGAGTGGAGAGCTGTGGCCCCTGTTGGACACACATATTTACAGCTGCTATGCCGAGCTGTGCCTCTCCTCAGCTGTGCTTCCACAGCTGGGCTCTGGAGTGAGCCAAGCCTTGCTGAGCTCAACCTTGGAAATCCACGTGGCTGCACTTTCATTCAGGGCTATCCTTGAAAATCCATTTCATTCTGGGCACACTCCAAACCCCACAAAAGGTTTAAATGCCATGGCACAAAGAGCTTTAGCAGATTGAAGGTAAACTCTGGGAAAACTGAGTTATATCACAGAGATAAAGCAGACCAATGACACTGCCATAATACTTGCATTAAAATTAAAATGTCATGGCATGTCTTCAGCAGCCCCTAGCCTTGCAAAAAAATTCCTTTCTGACTCAAAATCAGCAATGTGCAACTAAATCTAAAAGAAAATAACCATCTACAGAAGATCATAAATACAGTAGTATTATGTCGAGGAGAGGGGAAAAACTCCAATAAATTCTGGTCCTCATAAGTGACCAGAAGCAGTCCTGAAACAAAAAATTAGACTCAGTTCCAAAAATCAGAATCTAACATTGATCTTCAGTGTTTTGCTGACACTGGCCTCAAAGGTCATGAACTGTGCTTTGAATCCTCCTGTAAGTAATATAAATAGTAATAATAGCAAAATCATATTTGAATGTGAGACATTTGGGATGGGAGAAGAGAAAGAAAATTACTTTGACAGCTCAGAAGAAGTGCTTAGAATGGAATGAGGTTGCAGGGGTATTAATCTGTTTGGGTTCCAAGCCAATTGGCTCATTTTTCTCTTTGAAGCAAAAGAAAAAGAAATGTATTTTCAGATTTCCAATCTGCAGCAGCAGTACTGCCATGCCTTTGTCAGGCAGCTCCCGTTCCACGGGGCACTCTGAGCATGTTACAGACCTTGCTCAGAGCCTGAGGCAGTGTCAGCTCAGAAGGGAGCTGAGCAGGGGCACTCGGGGTGCTGAGGGCCAGGCGATGGATGGCACATGGAGTTACACACGGATGTCCAAAAGCAAGAGCCCCTCCTTACAGCATCCTCTTACCCGTGACTGGGAGTGAGGATTGCTGCAAAGCATTCGGAAAACTAAAGACCCTTTCAGGTGTGCATGTGGTGGGATCAATTCCTCATCTTACCCTGCTTGTATTTTTATTTATGTCAATTTTTAATATATTTGGTAAATTCCACAATTATTGGCGTCTCAATTCTCTGAATAAGCAAAGTCACCTTGAGAAAATTAAATTTACACACATCGAATGAGTTTTTTCTAAAGCATATGAAGTACCTTAGCTAAATTTGTCCTTTAAAAACAATATAAAAGTAACTCTGTATCTATAAAACAGATTTTAAAATACTTATTTAAACAAGAAAATCCTGCAGTTTTAAATGTGTAAATATTTGCTGTATCAGTGAATTATTAATGTAATTTCATTAAAATTCAAAATAATTAAAGAACAGTAAGTCTTGGTCACTTATAACTGCAAAACACAATTGCGTGTATTTAAAAAGAATTGCATTGAAAAATACAAAAGTATAGAAAGTATTCAATGGCTTCCATAGAAAATTAATTCAGGTCTGCAACTGAATAGTTTTTTCTCACCAAAGTGCCACTGATCATCATTTCTATCTACTGAATGTGAAAGTTTGATTATTTTGTTAGTTTCTAGGGAATCATAGGGTGGGGAAGTGTGTGAAAGCATTTTGCACACCTACAATAAATTAAATTCAAAATGTTATATAAACTGGCTTATTCTGAGTGTAAACAGGAACCTATAGAAAATGTAACCCTTTTTCTTTTTTGAAAAACCTCTGATTTGACAACTTCACATGAATATTGATCATATTCTAGAGAACATTGTTTTCATTGGATGAAGTGTGTGTATTGATCAAATACTTGATTTGTAAGCAGTGATAAAGCATTTTTTTGTAGTCATAGTTACAAATTTGTTAGGTAAATTTGTTAGGTAGATTGGGTGGAAAAAAAAGAGGATTGAAAACATGAGCTTTCTTGTCAAGTTTTCCCAACCTAGTTTAAAGATTAGATGAAAAAAACCTGCCACTATAAAATAAATGAAATTTGTTTGGATTCAAGTTGGTGAGTTGTTTTGCCATTCTACTTAGAGAAATCACATGAAATATGTTGAACAAAGACTTATTTATGAAACATATTTAAAAGCTGGGTTTTGACTCTCCTTTGCTGTTCTTTCTTGAACAGTGCTTGTTTGGGAGAGTCCTCGTGCAGCAGCAGCTCTGAGTAGCAGAATATGTATCACATAATGTGACTTTTTAGACTATTCTGTCAGCTCAGGTTTTCTAAAATGTATTCTTTTACTTTGACTCTTTTACTATTTACTCAACTATTATTTTACCTGACTACTGTCTTTCATCTGTGACACTCCTTCTCCTGCAAAGGGCAGCAACAGGACATGGACTTGCTTATGTGTTATTTTCATACAATCCAAATAATATTTGGTCTGAGAGGAACTGCAAGGCTCAATGCTGTATTAAATGCTTCATTTTTTCCAGTAAAACACAATGTCTAGAAAGAAGCAAGACAGGAGCTAACTGGGATGTCTGTGGGCTTATAGCAGCTTTTCAGAAGATTTTCTTCTGTAAACATTGCTGGCAATGGCAGCTGGTGATCAACTTCTTAGCTTAGATTTTTCTTTGAATATATAGAAATTTCAGGGGTTAACTGATACTTAACATTTCCCTCCTTACAAAGCATATCTCTACCTATATCAGGTGTGATGAGGGCCTTCTAAGACTTTGATACAGAATATTGCACATTGCAGTTTGATGACCTGAATTTGCTATGGTTTGATCTGCCAGGTTGGAAGATAAAAAAAATCCCAAAATATTCATGAGACTTTCAGCAAAACTGAGGATACAAGGGACTGGATCAAGCACCGATGTGAAGTGCCATGCAAAGATCACACTGATGTGTGTCAGCAAGCCAGAAGAAGAAGTCCTTTACATTTCTGCCTTCTTCAAACCCCACTGATGCCACGGACTCACCACATCCACAATCAGTTTCCAGGCTGCGCCTTCCATTGCTTGTTCTCAGACCTGTTTTTTTTTTGATATGTCAAAGGGTATTTTATAAAAACTTGGGCACTGTTGGATGACAGCGTCGTTGGAATGGATGCCAAATGTAAAAGAATCCTGGGGTCATTAAATTCAAATTGTTCTTCTTACCAGCAAGTGCATTACATTATCCTTTCATAAACAGATCAGTTTCCATCTGAAAAGTTACAAGCATTTGCCCTACTTAGTAGTTTTTCCTTTCCAGCCTTTTATTTCATATATCCAGTATATGTCTTCTACCCATGTTGTTTTATTTTAATGGTTTTAATCTCTTCAGTTTCCACAACCTCAATCCTATTTTCTTTCTTTTGCATCACTAAGCAAATTAGATCCTCTACACCTTGTCTTGCCTTTTTTCTTCATTCATTTGCTCTACCAATCCTCTCTCTTTCCTGTCTGAATTCAGCTGGGGAATCCCTCAACCTGTGGTGTTGTTTTACAAATCATTATATCCATATATGTCCAGATAAAGCTCTGACTCATTCCTTCTAGCTCATTAGCTTTGGGACAGCTTGCTCTTTAAATATGTAATCTGCTAAATAATGTTTGAAACCAGGACTGTCTCATTCAAATCACCTTACCAACATGCAGGGCTTAGGCTGGGGTTCAGCTGTCTCTGCTGATTTAGAGATGTGTAACACATTTATCAAAGGAGTCATCTATGGGTTTAATTTTAAAATACTTTGTGCAGTCATTTGGGAGGATAACTACTAGGTGTGGGACTCAGAAGCTGGACATCTTTACTGCTTTTTGGAGTGTTTTCTGATTTATGGGGCACGTGTTAGAGCTGATTGTATCAGGATTGCTCAGAGCAAAGGCAGATTGCTTCAGAGCAAAACGACAGTGACATTAGGGTTTTTATGCAACCAACACAGATAACATTTTGTTGCACCAGCCCCAGTGTACAGATTGTTTTGGACTGCAGTAACAAAGCTGGTAGGGGTGATTAAGGATACCTGTTGCACAGAGTGTGTGCAATTAATGCTCAGAAGCATCCCTGGGTTTTTTTTTGTAAAACTGTCAGAGACAGTTTTAGTTATTAGATACCACTGTTAATGCAGTAAGGATTTGTGGAAACTCAGGACTAGAAGAGAACTGGGGGCAAAGTTATTTGACAGCATTGACCTATCTAGATGATATAATCCTAATAAATAAGAAGTTTCTTTATCAGCTCGTTCTGAAAGGGGTGTCATGACATGGGGATTTGAATTGGGTGATCTTTAAGGTCTCTTCCAACCCAAACCATTCTAGGATTTTCTGAAAGTATCTGGTATAATTTTATGAAAACTGTATAGTGGATTTTATACAGATAAGGGTTCCAAAGGATTTTCATCAATGAAGAATGGAATGCAAAAATTAAGCTCAAATTTCAAACATAACCCTACTCCTGTAGTTATGTCTTAACAAGGAGGGCTAAATTCTGAAAGTTTTAGTCTTGAAAAAAATCAGTCAAGGAAAAATTTGGTTCTCTGCATTTTGTGTCTTGAGGACTTCCCTCCTGTATTTAATTAGTTCCAAAATTCCACATTTGTCAATGTAGTGCTATACAGCTGCTTCTCAGCAGCAGAGAAAGTAATATTTTAGCCTATAACAGTCTTGCATAAAGTGCCTTGAAAGGTAAGAGTTAAGCACTGTTAATGATGGTTTACCTGCTTCCAAGGTACATAAACTGTGCTCTTACTGACTCTGAAAAGATTGTTTTTCTTGATAATAGTGTAGGGTTTTTTCTTTTTCTTTATTTCAGCTGTTCGACATGCAATTTCAGCTGTTCTTTGTATTAATCTCCTTGACTGCAAACTGTGAGCAGCCTCTCATTTGGAAGACTTACACTACCTGTATTGATTTTTTTTTAAATTATATACCTATTGTCTCACTTCTTCAAGTCCTTCATAACCTAAATATTCCAAATAATATTTGTCTTGGTCTAGTTGTTTTATTTTTTCAGTCTGTAATCATGCTGATAACCCTTCTTGGGATGACTTTTATTTATGTTTATGTATTTCAAATTAACTAAGTAGAAGCCATTATGGGGAGACACTGTTCAGCTATTGTGTGGCATATATAGTCATTCTGACTTATTTCTAGTACAGGCTAGTTTCCCAATGACTCTGTTGACCCCTCTGCTGTAAAAATATCCCTGTGAAATCCCTGGCAATTTATGTTTTCCTAAACATAGAATGTAGTGATTTTTTTTCTGAATTGGGCCTTTAATTTGCATAAAACAGCACAAGGCTAACAAAACTGGGATTCTGCCATGAATATTGGAGTGGTTGATGAACTCAGCCTCCCAAAAAGCAGCAAGAATAATCTACCTTTGCCATTAGAGATGAACACTTATTCCCAAGCACCAGCCCTAGGCTGAACATGCTGCATAGGTGAATTGCTTAAAACCAAACCTTTTTAAAAACAGTCTGTGGCCTGAAGCCATAGTATAGCAGCTTTATTTGGCTTTCTTAAATCAAGATAAAGCAGGTTATTTTCATTCATATGTGTATATGGGAGGAGGGGGATGTGTCTGTGCTCTTCATACTAAATCCTATTATAAGCCCTTCATGAAGCATTAATATGTAAAAGCCGACCTCCCGCCATCTAATCTAGTATAATAAGGGCTTGGATACATTATTAATTTTTGTCACACATCTGAGGCCCCCTTTTATCAAGCAAAACCCCCACCTAAATCCCTTGTTGCATCATTAAATTGTGAAAACAGCTTCATCATTCACGACAGAAAAATGGAAGGACCCTGAACCATATGGCAGAGGGAGCAGCAGTACCAGCTACCAGTTTCCCCAGTCCCCTTCTTGGAAAGCCTGGTACTTAAAAGAATCTGCAATGCAGCAGGGTGACAAAATCATCTTGGGGATTTTTGTGCAATATTGGCTTCTCTGCCTGGAAGCAGATGAGCCCCACAGCAGTGCCAGGGATCAGAGACCAGTTCAGTCTGCAGGATTTGGGACTGAATATGAAAGGTGGGGTTGGCAAGTGCAGCTCTGGGGGGCTCCCCTCACAATGCAAGGTCATCTTGAGTCCTCAGAAGTTCAGGAGTTGGCACTTGTTTAATCATCTACTAATCCCCTGCTCATGCTGTGAATTAATCATTGTTTGCAAATCAGAAAATGCATAATGTTCCTGTCTGATAAAAGAATGGAACCATTTCTCTTTTTAAAATGTAAAGATGTGGACTTCTGGACATCTTTCTATTTGTATTTCTAAACCAATAGTTTACCTTAAATTGTTATGCTTGTTGTCATTAAGGCTGAGTTGGAGAGATTCTGACTGCACTGACATGCTAATGACAGTTTCAGTGAAAATCTGTGGGACTCTGAGACATGGTGCACTGACAGTCATCTGAAATACCCTCCTATTCATACCAATAATCCTATCAGATTACTTGCTGGGAAAAAGGATTTAGCCTTTAATGACAAGAAGAATGGCACTCGAGAAACACAGATTAATTTGAAGGGAAATGTGAATTTGTATCATTTCATTCAGATTAGAATGACAATGATTAAGAGTTCAGCATAGATGAGAGATAATTACAGAGAGAAATGTAGTATAGTCATGTAGTGACATTTTTTTAATGTGAACAGTGCCAAGATTTGAGCTTTGACAGATAATAGGAAATATATAGCATTACCATAGGTCATGGTAATTTTTTTTTTAAATTGGCATTCTATTCTGCCCTTTGGGTCTCTTTGTGTCAGAAGGTTCTAATGTTTGATTGTACACAAATGAACTAAAATGGTTGCTCAGCTTTCTTTTATAAAAAATAGTCTGTGATTATTGCTGATTTTTACTTTTGAAAAAAATGCTTGGCACATACAGTCAAAACTGGCATTTCTATTTTAATTATATAACTGCATTGGGAATTGATTCTCTGTTGTATAATCTAACAATGCCCTGTTAATTTCAAAGAATCTTTCCTGATTTACAGTAAATGTTTAAACAGTTCAACTGCTTTTGGTAGGGCAAGGGGTTTGTTATGGATTTCCAACATAAAGGATATTTAAAGGGTGTATCAGAAGTTTAAAATATAATGATACCCAAATTATCTTGAGATGAAGTGATAAAACTGAGTACAGTTTCACACCTTTCCATACATGTGTGACAGCACAGCAGGCAGCTTATTCACAGACAGCTGCAGGAGCATGAATGTGAAATAGGGAATATAAATTTGAACTAAATTATTAAATTTCTAGATTATAAACAAAACATGTGTTTACTTATAGGACCATGTAGCCTGAAATTCACTATGGCAACAGCCCTTAACCCTTGTTTATCCCTCATATTTTGCTTAATTGTCCCTCTACTGCAAACAATTCACAATAGCTAAAGTATAACTTCCATTATATGAATTTAAAACCCAATTAAAAAGACTACAACATAATTTCTCTGGTTGGACCAGTGGTGTGTAGTCATCATGGTTACTATTTAAGCTTTTTTTCATTTGTATGGCTGTCAATAGCTGATTCTTGTCATCTCTTTCCAGAGGACTAAAGCATACACTTATATAAAGCAATTTTTCCGGTGGAATTATTATGTATATTCACAATCAGATTACCTCCTAGTAATCTTTTTATATACATGTATCCTGAATACATAGTTCTTGCTGTTTCTTTCACTAGGCATCACTTTATACTGTCATTTTTGAAGCAATTAAAGATCTCTAAAGCAATCTCTAATTTTTCCACACCCATACTAATATGAATGTGTCCAAATTACCCACAAAATCCAAGGTTAACATCATTAACTTAAATACACTCATTGCACTAAATAAAGAAAAAGAAACACCTAGGATTACACTGATTAATTTAGTAGAGCATCATGCTGGAAGCTTGTGATGTTTTTCTAGTCCCACATGGCTGAAGATCCCACTCAGTGAGACTACTTTTCATAATATCCTCTCTGATGTTACTTTGCACTCAAGTGTCATATATTGAACAGAATTCAGTCAACCAAATGTTTAATATGTCATCTGATCGACTGGATCCCTTGGTACCCACAAGTTTATCAGCATTTATACCTATTCCCCAAATGACTGATGAAATGTGAAGACCACAGCAAATATCAGCAGTATCATAATGGTATCTGAACCTTTGAAAGGTTCATAAACTCTGGCCAGATAATCATCAGTCTCCCAGTGTGAAAAATATCACTAGTCCAGTTACAGTTACTGACTTGGTTGTGAAAACCACAGAAAGAAAAGAAGGTGTTTCATCACACCCCTTGGGGCAGGTACCCCCAAAAAAACTTGGTTCCTTACAGAACATATAGGCAGTGAGAAGCCTGGGAATGATGCAACACACCTGAGTCATGAAGTGCTTCCGCAGGAATAAAACCTAACTAAATAAAATACACCTACCTTAACTGGAGTAGTCCTCAGTTATTGTCATAAATGTAAATGTTTGTGAAGAAGAGAAAAATCTGATTTGACATGACAACTTGTGTGCTTCTACTACTGACTTTTGCTGGCAATGTCCCCGTCATTGTCTTGCAAATCTTTGTAGTTGCATCACTTTACATCTGAGTTGGTTCAAATGGCTTTTCTGATGTTGTTTGGGTGAATGAAGACAGCTTTTGATTCTCTGGGTCAGATTCTGCAGTCTTTACTCAACCAAAACTCCAATTAATCCTGAGTAGCTACAGACTGTGTAAAGATGCAAAAATGATTAAAGGAGGAAGAAAAGGTAAATAATCCTTTAAATGGCTGTTAATGGCTAATTGAAAAAGCCTTTTACATTTCTGAACCATTATCAGGAAGAGGGCACTTGTAAACAGAAAGGCAATGAACACCCCAGTTTAAAAATTATGTGTTTTGATTTATTTGTTTTTAAGGGTAGGATATTAGTATTTTCTCAGTTACAGAGCATCTCTCTGTAAATACTCGTTTCTACTGCAGACCTGTCTAAAAGGTATTTGAGGAGACCATTTTTTGCTTTAGCCACACTCTCTCAAGCACACATCTTGCTCATTAGGCTAAGCTTCTCTGCCCATCCAGGCCTACCTTTCATGTTGCCTGAGAAGAGTTAAAGGTACATGTGGCTGAGTTTAGTATCCATTTGCACTTAGTGCAGTACCGGTTTGAAGAGTGGCACTAGGACCTTTGCTGCTTCTGCAAACGCCGGGCCAGTGGCCTTAAGCAGGGATGTGAAAGCCTCATGTGTCTCGAATACTCAGTGGATCTAATTAACAGGTAGAATCGCACCCTGGGTGCTTGAAAAATTGCCAGACACCATAGAAACGAGTCCTTAAGTCCCCGGACCATCTGCACTTCCTTTTCATTGTGGAAGTCTCATTTAAGCATGTTTTTCGACCATTATAAATTCATTTATGCTTTAATGAAAAATTCCCGCTGACGGTTTTCTTTTCCATTAAAACAAAAATAATAAAATTATTTAATTCAATCACGGGGGGGGGGGGGAACCTCTTAAGCTTTGATGAAATAATGGATCTTTGAATTTGCCTCTGAATACGTGTTGTTTGAATATCGTTGCCACAACCTCCTTAAGCGACTGTCCAAAGGAAAAGGAAACCAGGATGAGATGTCCCCCGCAAAGCCGGGGGGTTGCTGGAAGGAGCAGCACAGCATCCCAGCGGATGGCACGCAGGTCCTTCCCTCCCCTTCCCGTTACCTGTTCGCTGCCAGCCGGGACGAGATGTACCCGCCGGGGATCTGCGTGATTATGTACCCCCAGAAAAACGAGCCGTGGATCATGCCGACTGTTTCGGGATCCCAGTTAAACTTCGCTTTCTTCCAGCGCAAGGCACCGGCACCGAAGGAGAGAAAGGCGAGAGGGGGGCTGGAATTGCGCCGCTTGAGGGCTTTGCCCCGCAGCGCGACCCGAGGGATGCCGGCTCTGCGGCAGCCCCCGCGGCAAACCAACCCAGAGGCAGCAGTGGAAGCAGACCCTCCGTGCCTCCCAGGCAGGGCACAGCCGGCCGCCGCCTCTCCCCGGTGCGGGCAGCGAGCTGCGAGGGCTTCCTCTGCAAATACGGGTGTCAAAGGCTCCTCTGCCCTTGTCACATCTTTATCGCCGCGCTTCCGAACGGCTCCCCAAAATTTTTTTGTCAGGGCAAATTCACCCCGGTGTTTTCAAACGTTCCCGCAAAACCCCCCCCCCGCCTCCTCTAGGACCGCATGCACCCGCTAGCAGCCCCTCATTCGATGCCCCCCTTCTGCCGCGCCCTGCGTTTGTTTTAGGAGTTATCTGCGTTTTGCGAGGCTGTGTGGGAAAGACACGGCGGGGGGGGGGGGCGAATTGCCCGCAAAATAATACCACAAACTGGGGCAAGGAATTGAAATGAAAAAGTAGAAATAATCGGTAGAAATGGTTTTGCATCAAGAACGGGATTTCCGTCCGTCGAAGGGCAGCGGTGGGGCCGGCAGGGGGGAGGGACCGGGGAGCATCGGGGCTCAGGTGGGGGAAATGCCTCGAAACCATCCAGAGCCCGTCCCACCTGTGCTGAGGTGTTTGACTGAGAGTTGTACTGGGGAGGATGTGGGATTTACGAGGGAAAAGTTCCCACCTCTTTGATAATTTTTCCTCCTCGGTGTATGGTGCTGTTATTGACCATATCCACGATGGCCACTCCCAAGTTACATCGGATCCCGAAGGAGATGCAGAATCCCAGTCCGCTCATGATGGCAATGATGTACCTCCGGGGCAGCCCGAAGCAGGTACAGTCGCACAGCGGGGCTTTCTTTTCGGGCACTTCCATGGGCTTTCCATCTTCGGTCAGCTCGATGGTGTCCCCGGGCTTCTGCCTCTTCTCTAGGACTCTGCCCGACACAAGAAGAGAAAGTCAAGGCCTGGCCGCCTGAAGGCACAACAATTTCGGGGAGCTGGAGGCTTAAATTCACCGCTCCTTTGGCTTGGAGATTGATTTGAGGGTTTATTCCCTGCTTCCCATTCACCTTCAACTGTTCTTTGGCGGTGACCTGTGGGAGTCACCATCAGTCATCCCCAGCTCCTCCCGCCACCTCTCCGCAGCAGCCCAGGGAGGAGCTCTAGCTGGGAATTGCTCATCTATCATTAAAGACTTCTGCTTTAATATGTAGGACGCATCAAGAAGACATCATCTGTAACCACTGCAGAGGCGCCATGTTGGGCAGCCAAGAGGCGCAGAAACAGAAAACAGCCTTCTGGAGCTTTTATTACCTCCTTGCTCTATTAGAAACACCGAGGGAGCGATCTCGGTGTGCACCTCGCTTCAGGTCTGGGAACAAAAGAAATGTTAAGGGAGAAAGACGGGAGGGAGGAGCGAGGAGGAGGAGGAGAGGGCGATATTGCTATTTATTTTAGATTTGCAAAATGGCTGTCACCTGCAGTGAAAGAAAACATGACCGAGAACTGGCACCCTCGGAGAAGGCTTTCCCAAAGGTCCCGGTGCTCAGCTGCACGCTGGGAGCGTGTGACCACTTAGCAGGTTTAACCTTTCAGCAGCTTTAAGTACTCTCTCCTTGCCCTCACTCCCTCGGTTTTACTTCAAAATCGTATCCCCTAAGCACAACCTGAAGGGAAATGGTTGTTTGCAGCTGTTTCTAATCAGCTGGAAAATACCACGAAAGGTGATTTAGGTAGTTCAAAAATTTTTTTTTTAAACCTTTTTAAATGCTCTGTCCGTTGCAAGAAAAATCAGGTTTATAGAGCAAGTGTCCCATCCTGAATCCCTAAATCTTCTTCTGAAATCAATGAGATATTTAAAAACCAGAAAAGCTAACAAATTCTGTCGTCTTGAGAAGCAAATACGTGACCATTTGCCGACACTCTGGACTCTACAACCGCTACCTCTCAATTCTGCTGTAGAAGTGTTTTCTCACTCGGAGGAGCATCTCTCTCAGGTTAACTCATCCGGCTGATAGGGCAGTAACAATTAGCTCAGAAAAAGGCTAAAAAGGTTAGCCGTGTTCGGGAGAAAGTACAGGGATTTTCTCCAAAAACTACTCAGCTGAAATTCTCCTGATTTTTCTTTTCTGGGCGCATTATTTCCACGCTTAAAGATCGCGGCATTAAGAAATGTCTTTAAGTTGAGAATAAAACAAACCACCGAGGGTTTGTGTTCAAAATTCGTTCGTGTGGAGAAGGATAGGAGTTTTTTCTCCCTGAATGCGCATGTTGTCTTCGGAAATAGACTGGAAATCAATGTGTAAGAGGCAAGAAAATGGTTTGGATTCTAAGAAAAGTAAACAAAGTACTTAATTGCCGTGAGCTGAAAAAGATTAGCAAATCGCCCGGTTGTTAGTCGAGGTGTTAATTCAAACGGAGTTTTGCTGGAAAATATAAACACCGTTTCTCCATTATTCACTGTGTGACTACAAGTAGTAGGGAAAATAGTTTTATTTAAATGTTGTAGAGTCTTTCAGAACGAAATAAAGGTGTATTTTTTAAGCTTACGTTTTAAGCAGTTATTCTGGACTATAACTTATTATTAATAATAATTTTCAGCTAATGAAAATTACTTAAATATAATAAAAAACTGAAAAAAAATTTCATTGTTGATGACTTTAATTTTGCTTTTGGCTTTTCTTGATGGTACACTTCCTATGAAAATGGAAGCCTTAATTTTGTCTATATCACTTCACTGATAAGTCCCCTTCCCTTAAAATGGCAGCAGAAGTTGTGACTCATGCTGTGAAACAGCCTGGTGTCTGTGCCCAGCACTGCCGCATAGGTATGGAAAAAAGATTTTTACGTGACCTACCCTGGGCAGACAAATCCGCAGTTACCTTATAGCTGCAATTCGAGGAAAAAAAAAAAAACCCCACGCACAAAACCCAAAAAAAAACCCAACGAAAAAAACCCCAAATAAAAAAAAAACAACAAAAAACCAAACAAAAAAAAAACCAAAACCAATCCAAACTAACAAAACACCCCAAGCCAAACCAAATATTTCAGAGTAATTTCTAGCAGACGGTACAATCGAAAATTATTGGCATTTCACAGACTATTCTCAAACGCTTTGCAGGTCACTAAAGTCACCAGATTGGATGGAGAGCAATGTGTGAACTTTAGTGCATGCTCTTCATAGGTATGCAAGACTCTGGGTTTATTTATCTGTGTGCACAGGGCTCGATGACAATAGAAATGTTTTTTTGCACACATAAATAGACAAGAGTAATGCTTTTGAGTTTAGCAATTGCAGCTGTATATCATTTATAGGACGAGCAGATGTTTCTAAAGGCAGATGGATAAATAATTAAACACATTCCTCTATATGTTTCAGCTTCAGGAGAAAAAAAAATCGTTCGGATATCAATTATTTATACATCTCCATGTTTACCTTCATCTGACGACGAATTACATAAAGGACAAAACTAATCAAAACCAAACTTTTAAAAAATTATTTGTTAAAGGCAGAGGGCAAGATCCTGTGAGTGCCCTGGGAAATTAAGACGGAACAAAAATACAGGTCGCTGCTCTCTCCTGATTAGGATTTCAAGATGGGATCCTGTTTTTGTGGAAGAAAGGTGGGGAAATCTTTTGCTGCATCTTTACTGGCACCATCTACGAGTCAGATAGGGAAGTTGCGAGGGTGCCATATTGAACAGCTTCAGCACTAGTTTCCAGGATCTAGATTATATCCAGCAGAATCGCAATAGCTCCCAGCCCTGCCACCGCTAACCTCGAAGCATTCGACCTCCTGCAGCAGCGGGCGTTTAGGAATAGCCGCAGATTTTTGTGGGACGTAGAATCCTGTAAAAGATATCGGTCTTACCTGTAGAGTTGACCAAGCGATTTTCCAGCAAAATTCTTCAATCCCTCCTTGCCGGGAGTCAAAATCCTTTGTTTTACCGACTCCATTCCTTTGGGGATGCTGGCTGGATAACGCTCTGCTCTGGATACGGCAGCGCTACGAGCAACGATGGTTCATATTGCTTTAATCCCTTAACTTTTCCTCCTCATTCAATGACTGCCGGTTCACCTACGGCTGGGGGGGGAGTGAGAGGGAGGGTGCGCGCGTGTGTGTGTGTGCGAGAGCGAGGTGGGGACGGCGTGCGGAGCCGGGGGGCGAGGCCGAGGGAGCGCGCCTGTGTGCGGCGGGGCGCGCCGCG